>BPTQ01000004.1:37267739-37808768 GCA_019973895.1 Chrysanthemum seticuspe
GCTAGGTAACTGGTTCGCCGGCCACCTTTTGAATCACTAGAGTGGCGCCTTCTTAGTACCCCATATTATTTCCTGGAACGGGAGATACTGTTGCTTTCAACCCTACTGGGGGCACTCGACGGGTTTTGGCAATTCCGTTAGAGGAACGGAGGGTAACTGAGTGTTGTCGAGGATGCGTAGTCAACGGAAGCATGTTCGGGGGATCGGGTGCTAGTGCGCGTGTTATGAGGATCACAAAATGGCTCACACGAGGAAGAAACTTTGTTCACATGGTGTGAAGACTTAGGATTTTCGTAGGAACTCATTAGGAATTTTACTTGATCTTCAAGTTCAATCATCCTACGGTCGGAATGTTGTGAGTCAATGGGAGGCAAGGAGATTGCCTTAACGGTTTTGGGCAGCTCACGGGGGTCATCCCAACTTTCGTTGTCATAGAGGGCAAGGTCCTTTATTATACCCCATGATTCTTCCGCGGTGAGATCACTAAGTTTTCCACCGGCCGCTTGGTCAATGGATCGCTTGGTGGGGAAGTTGACATGATCATAAAAGATTTGGACTTGGAGCCAAAGATCAATGCCGTGATGAGGGACTTTATGAAGTAAGTCCTTGAATCGAGTCCATGCTTCGTAGAGAGATTCACCCTGACGTTGTTGGAATATCAAGATGTCATTCCTAAGCTTAGTGGTTCTCCCCGGTGGGAAAAATTGAGCAAGGAAGCGAGAGGTAAGATCATCCCATCTTGAGATGGAGCCGGCAGGAAGTCGCTCAAGCCAATTACTAGCTTGGTCCCGTAGAGAGAATTGGAAGAGACGCAGGCGCGTGGTCTCTCGAGTAGTAGCATCAAGGTCGATGGAATCGACAATTTTAAGGAAATCCCTAAGATGCTGATTTGGATCTTCGGAACGAAGTCCATGGAATGCACATCCGTTTTGCACCAACCGGATGGTGTCGGATCGCAGGGCCGTAGTTTGGGCTTGGTCGGGATGCTCAATGGTGTTCCTATAGCCTAAGTGTCTTGGTCTCGAGTATTCACCAAGAGTACGGGCTCTTGGCGGGTCATTTGGTGGTGGGTTAATGAGTGGTGGTTGGTTATCACCTTCCATGATGAAAAGTGATGGGATTACGAACAAAGGTCACGAAGAAGGGGGATAGACTAAGAGAAAGCTAACAATGAAAAAAATGTTTACTTGATAGGAATCAAGTAAAGAAACCTAAACGAGGTGGACTACTAACTAGCTATTCTATTCCCCGGCAGCGGCGCCAAAAACTTGATAACGCTACACGCGTCGTTCGGGGTCAAAGGAACTTCCTTTTCGTCGAGCAAGTTTTTCAACACCCTAGGCAGTGAACCTAATCGTTGTAGTGTAGTATTAGGGTAAGCCACGGGTATTGATATCATTCTCTAGGGGAATAGGAATGCTAGTGAGAATTTACTACGCTAAGGTTGGGGTTGAGGAAGATTATTTTTTATCTTTTTATATTTTTTTAGGAAAGGAAAGGTACGAATCTCAGGGTTTGGATTTGGGGGGTTGGTATTGCTATCGATTACTCTACTTATCTAATTATCTAATCTAAGGTGTATGTAGTCTATGTCTAATTATTGTGTGCTCGTATGATAGTTTAAAGATGTGTTCACTTAGGTTTTACTACTCCTTAATTATCTCCTATTGGTGGTTGAATTGTCACGCCCTTATTCTTAGTTGCGTTGTGTGTTTAAGGTTGTAGGGTATGCGTTTCTCCCTAACTCTTTGAACTTACCAAAGGGTCTCGTGTACAAAACTCACTAGGGATAATAAACTCTTACTCTAAGGCACTCTTTGGATGGTTTAGCTTACAACTACTCAAGGAGTTATATTCTAAGGTTCACAAAGATTTAATCAAGCATTAAGTACACAACGAATGACCTATCGCTTTACTAGATCATTAATCAACTAAGATAAGAGACAACCAATCAATATTCAATAATTAAGTTTCATATTCCCTAAGCAAACACACAAGTAAATTAGCCGGACATGGAGAACATGCAAGCATACACACAAATAATCAAAGACATAATTGTATTAATGAAGTAAATCACTTATCTTGGTGTAAGATAGGGTTTGGAACCCTAAAATACTGTACAAGACAGCCTTGGTTCGGTTTAGGTTTTTACTCCAAAAGACTACACACCAATACTGAAAAATTCGGATTCTATATATAAGATTACACATGCGACGGCTTCACCTTATGTTTTGTGACGCCGTCGTGTCACCGTCATTAGGGTTTCGTCTTGGCCACGTTAGACTTGCGACGGCGTCACCTTATGCTTGTGACACCATCCTCTTCAGCTTCTGATGCCGTCTGGATTGCATCTAGGCCGTCTGAGTTGTGACGGCCTACTCTTTTATAACTTGACGTCGTCACTTGAAAATAGGAATTTTGGCTTCTGTCCCGTCACAAAATCCTCCGACGGCGTCGCGTATAAGCTGTGACGCCGTCACCTTATGTTTTCAGCAGCTTTGAGTGTCTCGATTCTGACTTTGGCCATTTTCTTCGTATATTCACGCCTTTTCGTCCAAATAAGTGCCATTCCAGCATTTTGCCTTCAAGAGACCTAAAAAGTGAAAAGGAATGATATTAAGCAATAACGGATACAAAAGTGATCAAATAAGGGCTTAAACGACCCCTAAAAAAGATACCTTTTAAAACCTTATCAGTTCCATACAACAACAACAATGATCAAGCACTTTACAGTGACTCTAATGAGGATATAGAAGCTTTCGATGCATTGCAACAAGGGTTTGTCATGATTGCTAGAGCCTTCGGCCGATATTCAAACAAATCCAACAATCGCATTCGTACCTCATCAAACACAAGGAATCAGGCTGTTGTTAACAATGAACATGTTGAAGTTCAAAATCGTGGTAATGTTCGTCAAATGGGTAGTGGTCAAGGGTTTAATGCTAATGGAAGGAATAACATGGGTGCTCCACAACAATGAGCTCAAGTGGTTGATCAAGGAAATGCTCAGACTGGGGTTAATGGTCTTCGTTGTTATAACTATAATGAGAAGGGTCATCTGGCTAATGCATGCCCAAATCCGAGGACAAGAGGCAGCGCTTATCACAAAGAGGCTTTACTCTTGGCTCTCAAGGATGAAGCTGGTGGAACTCTTACCAACAAGGAACAGAGCTTCATGGCAAATGCAGATTCTGATGATGACATGGAGGACTTGCAGGCTAATGCAGCAGTGATGTTAATGGCAAACATGCAAGAACTCCACATGAGTGACACAGGCCTAGTGTATGACACTGACGGCTTGTCTCAGGTACCGGATCAAACTATATTCATTACTGATCTGATATCTCCACCAACATCTGCATCTGACGAGGATCAGAGTGTTCAACATGAGCCATCTACATCTCATTCCGATGATAATCAAATAGATCCCGTAGTTATATTTGACGATCACGATGCCCTTATGGTTCACACTGATAATCAAGTTAACTCCGTGATTATATTTGAGGATCTGAACAATGATCATGCTGAGACTCATGTTGAACAAGTTGAATTTTTGTCTAATCCAGATATTGAGCTCATGACCTTACTTAAGGACCAAAAATCTCGAATGGAAAAATACCTTGACATCAATCATAAATTAAAAGAAAAAAATGCACTGCTAACTAAGGACAATGAATGCTAAAAATTTCAACTCAACATTTTTCAAACACAAGAAAAATGTGAAAAAGGTTTTGAAGTCGCTTTCGCTAAATCTTACCAAAACAAAAAATCTTTGGAAAAACAGAGATGTGATCTAGTTGCATCTAAGAATGCTTTGTTGTCTCAAATAGAACAACTGAAATATGATCATAAACAACAACTTAACGCTCTCACTTTGGAAACTAAAAAAGCCAAGTCTGAGTTGTTAACTTGTCAAAAACAATTATGTGAGTACAAAAAGCATTCAAAGAAACGAATAGATGACTATCTTGAAGAAGTTTTCGACTTACAAAACAAAATCAAAGAGTTTCGAAATGTTGTTTATAAACATGGTGAATCAATCACAACTATTCAAAAGTTTACTTTTAAACCAAATCCAAATAGATATGGACCGAATCTTGCTGATTACAAACCAAAGTTTTCTAATAGAGCATTCAAACCAAACCCTCAAGTTTACAGTGCAGAACATAGAATTGATGATTCCTGTTAGGTTCCCATTTATGTAACACAAGTAACAATATAAGAAATAGAGAAGAAGAGATCGGATGAACAAACACACACACACACATGTATGATAATATATGAAGAGTTATGCGTAGATTGAATGAGTGAATTGAACAACCAGCCCTCAAGTGAGGGTTTACAAGGATTATTTATAGGGTAAGGAGCTAGGGCAACACTACTAGCATCCTTCCCTTCTCATGGGCTTGGGCCAAGGCTCATGGGCCTTCTACACAAGCCTTAGCTTAATAACAAACATAAAGGCCTAATTAAGCTAACTATTACATATTAATCACTAACACTTGTAATCTAGTTTAGGAGTGATTCCAACAATCTCCCCCTAAGTGTTGGTGATGAATGAAGGAGTGATAAACGATGTAGGTGTTGATGTAATAGTAGCTTTGACGTCTTTTAACATTCTTGCTTCTTGTGAGAAGAAGTGCCTTGATTCGAACAATCTCCCTAGTGTAGGGATCTTGTATCTTTTGAAGTATTCTGCTTTAACGTCTTTTGATTTCTTTGTTCTTAAGTTCTTTGTTCTTTGTGGTGAGGGTGATAGTATGTTGAGGTTATCCGCATCAGGTCTGCTTCGTTGCTCCAGTGTCTCCACGTCTTTCTCCAACATGCTCACACGCTCTTTAACGTTGGATTTCAGCTTTGATGAAGTTCTTTTAGTCTTTAAACTTTGTAGATTCATTGTTGATGAAGAATCATTATGACTTTGTGTTGCCTTTGAATATGAGAGAACTTCTTTGATGATGTAGTTGGCATAAGCATGTGGAGAATCTGCACGATCTCTTTCTACCCGCAAGCATCCATAAGAAGAAACATAAAACATGGGTTAGAAATAATCCAGCGCTTACAAGTTTGAACTTCGAGAGTGTTAACAGCATAGTGTGAAAACACAACTCTAATTCTTACAAAGGCTGTTCCTGAACTGGAGTCCCACAAGTGAGATAATGCGATGTACCGAAGTACACCTACAATTCAGATGAGTCACTGAGGTACACCGAAGCATCACCCCATGACTGTAGACCGTTTGAGACACACTAAGCGTAATCCACGGGGAGTTACCGAAGTGACCTGCTGTCAGGGCTGTTTGATGTTGACCCTGGCAGGAGTTTCCTTTCAATCACTGAGGATCACATGTGTGAACCTCTCATAAATGTTCTCGACAGATTGCTAAGATCTGTGAAGGACACGATAATATATCACTTGTGTTCTTATTGTTGAACGACAAGCGATGAATTGTCAAGTGTACCTAAGAGATCTTTTGATGAATCTCGTGGCTCTAGACTCAATAGTGCACTTTGGTTTTCCTGAGCGGAGACTAGGGAGGGGGTCTCCTTCTTCAATACCAGCGATCTCTAAGAGAATGCCGATAGTTTACGTAGGGTTCCCTGTGAGAATGAAACAAGCTTCTGTTGAGAGAAGCTTGAGTGGCAAAGAAGGTTTAGTGCATGCGTCACTGGGTCCATCACGACTTTGATCTTCAATACCGGTGTCATCCAGCGACAATCAGTAGCATATGAATTGAACCCGGTGTCTGCCCTAAGTTGAATAATCTGGAGGGCTATTTCTTTTCACCCTTTTCTTTACTTTTCTTTTTAATTCTTCAACTCCTTCTTTCTCCGATTCTCAATTTCTCCTTTTTATAATCATACCTAAGGACTTCTAATTCTAACTATTGTTGGTGTCCTTGGTTAGATCCCTCCGGCTCTGGCGGATCATAGGACGGTTATTCCTAACCTTAATCTCCTTATAACTCCATTGCCACAAAAACCAATTTGCATGAAAGTCTCTCAAAGTATTTATAAGAAACATTTTGTAGTACTTTGAGAGTTTTATATTTTGCAGAAATACTCCCCCTCCACACGTGCTTAAGTGTTTTGACATAAATCTGCACGATGAGAGAGGAGTGCGCACTTTTGAATTGATCAACTCATGAAAGACAATTCCCCGCGAGACACGGTTACGTTGCATAGTTAAAGAGTTACATTGTCAGCTTTTAGGTGACAACTGGCTCTAATAACTACCTTGAAGGTGTGGAAAAACCTCGATAGTTTTTCAAACCCGTCAAAGTTCATGTCTATCAAGAGCTTCTCGAATAGGTACAATTTACTTGGATAAGTCTTGGAAGACAAATCTTTTCAATGTATGACTGTTCAGATCCCGTCAATTCATGGGTTGAAGTCTTTTCACACGAGGATTCAAATAGCAATTCACAACATATTTCTTATCACATAATATTTCTCCCCCTAAAAAATGGCATATAAATGTTATTTTTGACGAAATTTTTATATTGGATATGTCCATTTCGAGTTTTACGGGAAGATTACCACGAAGAACAATTTTGTGAACAAAGTTTATAAGCAAATACTCCCCTCAACAAGTGATATAAACTTTTGAGGTTTTGAAATTCATAAGGGGAAGTACTTGTCCTTTTGAGCAAAACTTTGAAAAATGAAAGTTTTGATAAGTTTTACTCAAAAATAAGAAGCTTTCGCTCCTTTTATAAGGATTGTGGCACTGAAGCGTACCACAGGGTCCTTTCATGACAAGTACGAGTTGTACACTGTTATGTATGCACAAGCCATAGTCATTAAATAATCACACATCCAAATCAATATTGAAAATGAAACAACTTAAGGGGTACCAGGAGATTCAGGTAGTCTAGCAATAACTCCAGGAATGCGAACTGGGCGTTGATAGCCTATGAGAGAAATCTTGGGACGACCACCTACGAACCTCTCCAAAGTTCTGAACTGGTCCCTTCTGTACAACATTTCATCGATGCGAGTGATGATTTTCTTCACATCCCATTTCTCCCTCGAATTCCATCGCTTTGGTGACCCAATGACTTCATGTATCTCCTTCAACCTATAAGCTAAGCCGTCCCTGACTTTCTTCAGTGTGTGATCTCCAAACTTATGAAGCTCTTTACACGTCATCAAGCAATTGCGGTGTAGTTCACTACGGTAGACTATGCCAAATGGTTTGCTGATGAAAGTTTATTGAGGAAGGTGATTGATGTCAGGAAGGTCTAGCTGAGGTCTGGTGAAGTTGACACGTGTCTGATACGATTCCACGACAAGTTGCAAGTCTTCTACACATTCCTAGATCACTATACTTCTGATGAAGATGAGCAAGGACTTGATGTATTCACGTTGGATTTCAGTCGAGAATTGTCTCATTCTTCCCTGTACCTTGGCAAGATACAGATCTTCAATGTCGTTGAGAGACAAATTCTGAAAGTCCGCTTCACAGAAAACATAGTCCTCTTCATCTTGTCTTTTGACCATGATTGTCTTGAGAAATGTGTAGTCCCATTTAGACGCGAGAGTTACATGCTTAACAACAACGATCCCTTTATCACTAAAAACTTCATGTGTAGACTTTTGAACCTGGCAGCTTTTGTAGAAGATTCTTCGGCATTCAAACCAATGGTGAATCCTATACATCGCATCAATGTCATACTTCTCCACGCTGTTAGCAAACATGTGAGAAGCCTTTTCTTCGATGGCTATGCAGTTGGAATATATGGCTGCCGGGAACCGAAGTGTCAGTGATGTAGCGTATTTCTTTGATAGATCGCTACCATGTAGAAGAAATTCCAGGTCTTTGTTGAAGAAGTAGCAAAATGGAATCTTAGGTTGATCTGGTTAGCCAATGGTAGGTAGAGGTCTGGTCCAGTCTGTGTAGTATGGAGCCTTGTCTTTTCTGGTGAAGTCAATGTTCGCTTCAGGGTTGAGCCAATCGATGTTGTTAGACATGGCTTGTGCTATGTTTTCAAGATGATATTCAACTTCAATAGCACTTTCCGAGCTGTCTTTGAGCAGTTGAAAAGCTTCATTCTTGATGCGTTTTAACTCTGACTTGGTCATCTTCTTCACCTGAAACTTTTCTTGAAGTAACTTAGCATGCTCCAATGTTCGACCTTCTACCATATCTTGACCTTCAGGTAGGGAGGGAGTAGCATCAACAAGTGTAGAAAACCAGTCATATTCGGTGTCATCTTCGTCTAGCCATGAGACGATATCAGCCTTAGCTGTCTTCTTCTTCTTCTTCGGCCTAGATGAGGATGCTGGTTTCTTTTTTGTGTTGGGAGAGGTGGGTTGTTGTTGGGGCTCAAGGACTTCCTCATCGTCACCACCAGTGTATTCGAAATGATCACCGGTTTTCTCTGTGGAGGGTGGTAACTCAGAGTCCTGAGGTTTATCAGTAGAAGAATGTGGAAGGGAGCGTGTGTCAGTTGGAGTCCTTTGGGGTGGTGGTGGCATAGAGGAGGGTTCACCAGACTTCTTTGGACGTTTAGGCTCCTTATCCTTATCCTTATCCTTATCATCATCGTCTCTTGGACGCTTAGGCTTTTCAGGTTCTACTTTGCATGCTGTTTTGAGTTGGTATTCCAGCAATGCTTCAAATAGTTTGCTTTTGTCAGATGTAAAAGTTGCAGATCGTTGAGACAATTATAGCACCAGCTTGGAAATCAACTCTGCATCAGAAAGAACTGAAGGCTCAATTGGATTGATCGTCATTGTTACCGGGGTGGATTGCATTGTTTGCTTGACCAATTTCATGAGATTTGGATAGAGCAGTCTGGTGAACATCTCCCTTGTAACTCCAGAAACAGTGTCGAGAAGGAACTTGTGAGTATATTCCTTAATCATCTCGTTCAGTTCCCCTTGGACATCACGTTGCATAAACTTCTGGATATACTCCCTTTCACTTGACATCTTGTCCATCTCGTCATGTAGAAGATTGAGGCTGTCAGCTAGTTGATTCAGCTTTTTGTTGGTCACGTCTTTCTTCCTGACCTGCTTGAAAACTTTGACAATCTTGGTTTTAGCCCGGGATATCCAAGAGTCAGTTGGTTTCTTCACAGATTTAGATGTGGATCTGGTTGTGCCTTAGGATGGTGGAAGTGAAGAGTGAGAAGACGAGTCTGATGATGAGGAGACGTGAGGTGGCTTAGGGTCCTTAGGTGGCTCAGAAGTTTCCTCTTTGGAGAGTGCAGGACTGTCTAGAAGAAAATTATCATAATCAATATCTTCATCATTTCCAGACTTAGCCGTTTCATCAGCCTTAGCATCTTCATAAGGAGTTTTCTCAGTCTTTTCCATGTCTGGTTCCTCAAATTCGTAGTTGGTAGAGTCCTCAATCTGCCTTTGTTGTAGTTCGTGGGTGGTGGTACCAGTTCCCTTATCGGGTTGATTAACCGCATCGGAAACTGGTGTGGCTTGAGATCCACCACTTGATCCTCCAGGGCGACGAGTTTGTTGTTGTACGAATTCATCGGCAAGATATTTAAGTCTGAGGTTCTTCAACCTCTTTTGATAGTCTCTTTCCTCATCAAATGGTTCTTCTTCAGAACTTTTTTTTATCATGCTCAAGCACAGGAGTTTTCCCTTTACCTTTATCAGCTTTTGGACTGGGAGGTTTAGCTACTGTTTGAGTGTCATCGATTGCAGTTTCAGAGTAGGTGACCTCTTCGTCTGATTCACTTTCCTCAGAGCTTTCATCCATTAGCTTTTGTTGCGGTTCAGGCTTAGGAATAGGAATGGCTTCCTTAGAGGGAACTTTCCTTTTGAGAGTATGTGACCTCTTACGAAACTTTCTCTGACTCTCAGTGCTTGTAACACTCCCTGCACTGCCTCTCCTGGTTTTCCTAGTAGGTGTACCAAAGGACTTTTCATCAAGAAAACCTACTTTGCCTTCATCAACCGCTACCAGATACCTTTTGTATGAATGAAGTTGTTTGACTGCATCAGTTATAAGGTGATCTGGCAACACTGCACCTTGTTTCTTTGTTGTTGATTCCTTAAATCTGACTGTGAGTGTAGGTTCAAACAACATGGAGTGATTGTTGGGGTCATTGAGTCTCAAGGGAATATCAGGATTATACCCTAAAGCTCTTTGAATCAACAGTTTGGTATATCTGATATATGGGATCTTGGTGCCTAGCTTTTTGAGGAAAGACATCATGTCATCCCATATTAGAGCTTCAACTTCAATGTGTTTCATGTTGACCAAAGCCCAAAAGATCTGTAGTTCCATGAGCTTGGGATGCTCATAACCACTATCACGTCCAGAAACGGATTTAACAATCATAATGTAGAGGGTTCTCCATGGCTGGGGAATATTCTTAAGATCCACAGATGAATGCTTTGTGATTACTCCTTCAGCTTCGTCATAGCCAATGTCGACCATGAATTGTAGAACGACCTCTTCAGTTGGTGTGGCATTGTATTCGGTTGGCTCGATGACAGGAACAAGAAGAATAGCCCTTAAATCTGTTGGTGTGATGGTGACTTGTTTGTGGTTTAGCGTCACTGTCACAGTATTTTGACCTTTGATCTTTCGCATTGTATGCCAGAATTGGTGAATGTAGATCTCCGGCACTATAGCAGAGTTGGTGAGCATGTTCTGATAGGGATGAGTCTTCAGAATATCCACTGCAATCTCACATGAAGACTCTGGACAGGTGAAACTATCAAAATCAACTCTAAGGTTGTTCTTTCCGATCTTCATTGGATAACCATGAGGGAAGATATCTTCAACAGTGAGAACGTTTGGTGCTTCCACATTTTGCATTTGAGCGTCCATGTCGTGATCTAAAAGATATTTAGCCAAAAGAACCAACATATTGAAAGACATTACGTTAGTCAACAATTGATTTTATTGTCTATTATTTGAATGTGATATGTTGATGATTGTTACGAGTCCAATGTCACTTGTTGGTCCAATAGTCCAAAGACGCCGTGATAAGTTTCGTGAGTTGGTTAACTTTGAGTTTTAAAGTCCAAGTTTTCACTTATTTTTCACAACTTATTAAATATTTAAGCTTATTAGTGACATTTTGGTTTCGTGGCGTTATGATTTATTTATTTACAAGTTTGCACGCGTAACAATTCATAATTTTGGTTAAAGCTAGGCTTAGGCGTAGATTTTGCAAGCTTATGCGTAAACATGAGTGGTTATACGTGTAAACGTAAGCTTATGCGTAGGTTCTTGACTTACGCATAAGAAAAGAGGGCCTTAGGCGTAAAGCTTACGCGTAAGCGTATAAGGAACCTTACGCGTAAGGCTTACTCGTAAGAGTGAACCTTATGCGTAGAGGTTACTGTTTACGCATATCCTTCACAGGATACGCGTAGTCCCCATTGTAGAACCTTACGCGTAAGATTTCTCTTATGCATAACATTCTACGCGTAAGGTGATCCTTATGCGTAGATGTTCAAGTAACCTTGATTCTAAATTTTCACGCGTAGAAACCTGAAATAAATTTATCATGACACCAATATTAACACATACATTCAATCCTTATCAGTTTTAAACATGAAAACTCAATCAAATAGTTACGGGTAGAATTTCTTATGCGTAAGACTTAAACCCTAAATATTCAAGAGTTACGAGTAAGCGTTTTAACCATGGGAAATGTACCAAGATTTTTCTGGGATGTCTAGGAGGCCTATTGAGTTGTTTTATCCAAGTTTTAACACAAAAGAATTTGTGAATCAAAAGTACCTAATTCTCAAGAACATAAACCCTAAATCACAATTGATGTTTCTGGGAATGATCTAAGCCTAGATACTATCAATTAATCATGAAAACAACAATACACGCCCATCCTTTTATCCAGAAACTCTCACATATGAAAACACCCAATTACGCATAAACCCTAATTTTCAAAATCAATCAATTCATGTTTCTGTGTGAGTTTTAATGATAAAAATGGTATCATAGAGATTAGACAAACGTTTTGACACTACCATCTTAACCAAAAACACTCACTCTTGATTATGTGTTCATACTGCGTAGAACACAAAATCACATATAGATAAAAATCTAACCGTTGGTTTTAAAAACGATTCAAAACCCATGTTTAGATGATTACAAAGATCGTTTTAACACTTACAAATTGATGATCATAAACACGGATTTGTGAAATGAATTTGGATCGTGGATGAGAGTTGGTGAAATAATAAGTATTGTAATAAATGTGAAGTATTAGTTTAGTAGAGGAGTTTTGTTTAAAAGGAGTTTGAGCTTTTGACAGTTTTAGTCCCTCCACTTTGGTTACCAAACGAAAGATATTTGGAAAGAAACTTGACGACACTCCCCCTTGACTTAAGAAATAATGAAACTTTATAAATTTTAGTCCGAGGAGTATCAGTAAACCAGAAATGTGGCCATTATAATCAAAGAAAACAATTGAGATAAGGTAACATGCAAGTACAAGGTTTTATGAAACCGAAAAATATTTGCATTCTCCCCCTCAACACTTGACAGATAAAATTACTGAATTTTGAAATAGTAAAGTGTTGACGGAAGATTTATACTTGCCATGTTACAAGAAATATAGATAGAAGAATATTTTTGTTGTTTTATCAGATTTTATAATTTTGTATTTTGTTTTTGAAAATATTTACAAAAGAGGTTTTGGTGTTTGACTGGTTTTAAGAATGTTTTAACAGTTCATCCAGTTCCTCTGGAGTCAAACACCGTATACCAATCCGGTGGACCAACTCATTAAACCTAGCAGGAGCTAAGGCTTTGGTGAGGAGATCTGCCAGTTGGTATTCAGTACCCACAAAGTATAGTTCAACAGTACCATTTTCCACGTGCTCCTTGATGAAATGATATCGAAGATCGATGTGCTTTGATTTTGAGTGTTGAACGGAGTTGCACGAGATCGCAATAGAACTTCGATTGTCGCAGTACATCAGGATTCTGTCAAATACGTAACCATAGTCTTTGAGTTGTGTTCTCATCCAAATGACTTGAGCACAACACGCCGACATGGCTACACATTCTGCTTCGGTTGAGGACAGCGATGTACAATCCTGCTTCTTCGATTGCCATGACACTAGTTTATCACCAAGAAATTGTAATGCTCCTGAAGTACTTTTCCGTGAATCTAAGCATCCTGCGTGATCAGCGTCTGAAAAAGCTATTAGTTCAAAACCAGAATCCTTCGGATGCCAGATCCCCAAGTTAATGGTTCCCTTGATGTATCGGAGGATTCTTTTAGCCTCGGAGAGGTGGGTTTCAGTTGGTCTCGACTAATAACGGGAGCAAAGATATACGGCAAAAACAATGTCAGGCCTGCTAGCTGTTAGATACATGAGAGACCCAATGATACTACGGTATTTGGTAGGGTCCACCAATTTCCCATGTAAATCAGCGTCTAGCTTCTTGGTATGAGCCATTGGTGTGGCATAGGTGTCACAGTTTTGCGTTCCAAATTTGTTAAGAAATTCAAGGGCATATTTGGACTGACTCAAGAAAATACCACGGGGTGATTGATGAACTTGCATTCCGAGAAAGAATGTGAGTTCACCCATCATTGACATTTCAAAATGTTTTGTCATTAGTTTTGCAAAAGTATTTGAGTATTTTAAATGTGTTGACCCAAAAATGATGTCATCCACATAGATTTGAATGATTAAGATGTAAGCCCCGTGATATTGTATGAAAAGTGTAGGATCGACCGAACCTTTGGTGAAATTATTGGCAATGAGGAAGGATGATAACTTATCGTACCACGCCCGAGGAGCTTGTTTGAGACCGTAGAGAGCTTTGTTCAGTTTGTAAACGTGATTCGGGAATTCTGGATCAACAAATCCTTCTGGCTGGCTGACATAGACTGTTTCTTTCAGTTGACCATTCAGAAAATAATTTTTGACATCCATCTGAAAGACCGTTATATTCATATGAGCCGCGAACGCCAGAAATATTCTGACAGCCTCAAGACGAGCAACCAGAGCGAATGATTCTTCAAAGTCAATACCCTCTTCCTGTCTATAACCCTTAGCCACCAGACGTGACTTGTTTCTGATTACGTTCCCTTCAGCATCCAATTTGTTTTTCCAAATCCATTTGAGTCCAATGACGTAGACCCCTGTTGGTCTTTCAACCAGTTCCCATACTTCAAGACGTTTAAACTAATTGAGTTCTTCCTGCATGGATTCAATCTAGTTGTCTTTGGTCATTGCGTCTTTAATGTTTTTAGGTTCAGATTGGCAGATAGTGAGTGCATAAATGCAATGTTCACCATCTGTGTGAAGACGTTGTCTCGTTACGACTGGTTGAGTCGGGTTACCAATAATATTCTCAAGAGGATGGTCTTTTGTCCAACGATGTGTCGAAGGTTGATGTTGGTATACATTGTGCAGATTTTGAGGATTCAAATGGCTTGTAGATGATTCCGCAACATCAGGTGCAGCAGTTTCATTAGCAAACGGGTTAAAGAACGCATTTGGATCAAAATCTGCATGTGGGGGTACTTCGTTGTTCAGAACATCATCAGCTAGTTCAGTGTCATTGGAGGCAGTTTGTTCAACTGTTGTTGTAGAGTCAACTGGTGGTGCTTCTTCAACAGTGGTTGTTGTAGCAGGTGTATCAGGTATTGGAAAATTGATGGATCTGGACACACTCCTTGTGTCAATGATATTTTGTATGATATTATTAAGCACGCGGAATTTACTTAGTAATACTTAGAAGATGGATTATATGATGTATTGTATATAAACACAGATTAAACACAAAACTTAAGCTCCAATATTATTGATGAATAATACGAGTGATCTTAGCTTATCACTAGGGTTACACCTTGAAGCTTTTGTGAGTAATACGTAGGTAATTTTACAAGTACCTAAGACAATGACCTAGGACCTCCTTTTATACAACAAGGAGTCCTTTACAAGATAAGTATAAAGCTAATATTATAGAATATACACAAGATCTATTCTATACTTATCTAGACGCGTTTGACTAAACATAAACTAATAGCAGTGGTAACAAAGTACTGGCAGTGGGAATACGTTTCCACTGCTAGTGTTAATCTAAGCAGTGTAAACCACAACTATCCGTGGTAACGGATTATTCCCAACAATCCTCCCCTAAACTTATGATTTCTCTGCAAATCAATAAGTTTCTTCAATATGCATCATCTTCAAGGATTTGGGAATTCAACCAAACACTTCACTTCTTTCTTAACTTCTGAATAGCTCTTGAACATTGATCTTGAAGCCTTTGTAACAATGCTCTGACCTTCTCAGTGTCTTCATGAACTCTTATTGGTAAGCATAACATTACTGTAAGAGCTCCAACTTTGAGTCGATATTCTTTCTCAGCAAGCATGAAAACATCTTTTCCATCTGTTGTAGAAACATGATAAACTTCACATGAATCATAGTAAAACCATTTAGTACCAAAACATGTGAATAAGGTTTTCTAGAAATCATCATTAACATCAGGTTCATAGAGCCTTCTAAGATTAACCCACAACTGCATCTCCTTTGTATCTTTGAGATCTTAAGTATTAAACCTTTCTTGAACTAACCTCCATAGTGTATCAAGGTCATCGCTGTCAAAAGCTTTTATAAGATCTTCAAATTGAATGAATGATGAAGTTGCACCACCTAGCCTTGTGATCTTCCATGTTGGAGCAAAATTGCTAGCAGTGTAAACTTCCCAATCAATAATAGGATGTTGAACTTGCAGTGGTTCTGGATAAAAATCTCCTTCTTTAATCACAATCATTCCAGTCAATTGATCTTCAGTGAATTTCTCAGTAGGAATTTCCTTCTCAGTAGACATTGCTTGATCTTCATCAACCTTAGTCTTCTTATCAGTTTGAGAATCACTTACTTTGGCCTTTCTCTTCAATCTAGGAAATCTTCTTGCTTCTTCTTCAGAGCCCATTGCAATAAAATCTTTATCTTGTTTTTGAGTTCTGTAGTAAGCCTTTTCAACTTGATCATCAGACATTCCTTTGAATTGATGCATCTTCCAACCACCAACATGACAACAATAAGTTTTCATATATGAAAGGATTTGTCTCTTGGTAGGTTGTCTTGATTTCTTTTGACCCTTTTTGACTGTACTAATCACATCTTCAAGTGCTTGATTGTTCTTCATTTGAATGAAATCCTTCAACTGATCAGTTCTTTGTTCCTCAGTTAAGGATGCATCAGCTACCAGGTCAATTGCCTTTTTCTTGATTTCTGCATTATTAGCAATAAAAAATTCAATATCTTCTTCAGTAGGAACATAACTAAACTCTGGAGTCTTCTCTCTAAGAACTGTAGGTTGAACAGTGAAAATTGGATCTTCTTCCATTCTATCCAATCTTTTAGCTTCCATAAAGCTTGCAACTTCCAATTCTTCAAGCTTTTTCTTTTCAGCCATTTGTTCTTCAGAGATCTTTACAGCAATTTCTCTATCAAGAACAATCTGTGCTTGTCTTTTCTTTGAAATATTTCTTCCAGTTTGCTTTACATCTTCCATAACTGCTTTACCTTTGTTTTTCTTCAATTTATCAAATTCTTCATTTTCAGTGGCAAAAGTTGGCTCTATAGTGGAAATCAAATCAGTGGTAAAATCAGTTGCAATTTGGAAAATGTCTTGATCTTCAAGTTGCTCTCCATGAGTATCAGCTTCATTTGTTCCTTTACTTGTATCTCCTTCATCTTCAAAATCAATTGTCCTCCCCTCAGTGTCAGCACCTGTTTTCCTCCCCTGTTTGGGAGAATTTCCCAAATCATGATCAGCTGAATCACCATCAGTAGGTGAGGATGAAGATGAAACCACCAATTTTGCAGTCCTCTTGTGCTTTTTTCAACCCTTGTATCTCTTCCTTTAAAGTCTGAATCTTTTCCTTTAAATGTTTAACATCTTTGGCATGTTGCTTCTTGACATGTGCCAAATCCTTCTGTAGAGATTCAACCTACTTGGCTTACTTGGTACACAAAACCATCAAATTCCAATTGGTTCTCACTGCCCTCATCACTTCCAACTGTGTTACCTGTTGGGAGAGGTGAATCATGGGGCAAAGGTTCAGATTCCTCCCTAGTTGGACTAGGTTGAAGTCTAGAACCACCACTGCTTGTTCCTAGACCATAAGGTTCAGAAACTTATTGTGTTGTCATGAGAGGAGTTGACTGTTTAGGCCTTCTCTCATAGGTTCTTGAAACTGGTGGGGTATAATCAATGTTTGGAACATTAATTATGGGTGTGTTTTGTTCAATTGTAATTTTAGCAAGCATTTGGGGTAGGAGAGGTGTAAAAATCATATTGCCATCTTTGTTCAAATTTTGAAAAACTTTAGGCTTTAGGCAACTGATTTGATAAACATTAGTGTGGGGTTGCAGTTGAAACTCATTTAGCACTGCTTGCACAAACCTTGATACATTAAAAGTTTTGTTTTACTCTGTACATTGCCTTGCATACTTGTAAAAATTAATTTGACCAGTTGAAAATCTTATCAGTGACTAGACAAACCAAAGGATAAGCCATGGTTGAACTAAATTGCTCATAAGATGTTTTCTTTGGACTGGGACAATGCAACAGAGTATGAATCAAAAATCTCCATTGGGGACAAAAACCACTCTTTTTGAAAGTAGCCTTTTTGTCAGTGGTATCATACCCCATGAATGATAAAGTATCATGAATTTCAGGAATAGGTAATGTGATGAGACCATTGGGATAACCCAATTGGAGTACTCTCCTCAAGGATGCCTCAGTAACATCAATAGTTACCCCATCCACAGTGGCTCGTAGAGGATCCACTGTTTCATGTGTCTCTTCAATCTCACGTGTTATGGACTTAGCAGAAGTCCAAAACTGTTTGATTTGAGAGATATAGATTGTGGGTTTTAAAAGCAAAGCATACCTTATATGAGTGGTATTGAGAAAGTCCACAATCTGATGAAAAACAGGGCCGCTCTTCTCATTAGACTTTTGTAGGTAGGCCACTAGGTTGTGCTCATCTGCAAATTTCAAAGGTGCCATAGAAACGTTTGATGAAAAACGATGTTATGTCAGTAAGAATTGAAAGAAGAACTAGCCAATTGAGAGAGAAAGATATATAGGGTTAGGGTTTAGAATTATTGCGCAAGTAAAATTATCTTTAGAAAGTATTAATTATAATATGGAAAGAAGATAATTTACTTAAATAAAATTTTAACCCTATATATATGGCTATCAGTGGTTACTTTCAACGGCTAGTAAAAAATTAGTTACTGACACAATCAGTTGTAACGGCTAGAACAACAGTGGTAAAATAACACTGTCAGTGGAAACTGTGAACTAGCAGTGGTAATTTTTCACAAAAATTTCAAAGAGCAGTGGTAAATAAAATCATGTGATAACAAGACTGCTCTTATCATAGTTTTTAGCAAACTACCAGCTATCAACGGATTTGATATGTCTTTACCATGAGCCATTTGCTCTGGACTAGCCAACTCTTAATCATAGAGAATATGGTGAGTTGATAACCATATAGTTTTTGGTAAACTATCAACCATAAACGGATTTGTCAAGTCTTTACCAGTAGCCGTTTCCTCTTGACTAGTTGATTCTTATGTGTGTTAGACATGGTGAATCAATAACTATTTGTTGTGTATCTCAGATATACACCTTTTACATTCAACTCCCATCAAGCAAGCATATACAAACCCATACAACAATTTCAGTACCCTACAGCCTCCCCTCAACATCAGAGAACAATTTGACAAAAAGGTTATGGATTAAGCATTCCAATACTTGTTACCAAGTACTGAAGTCTCCCCAGATCAAGGCCTTTTGTTAACAAATCAGCATAGTTGTCATCAGTATAAATTTTGACAACCTGAATTAGTCCCTTTTCATAGCAATCTTGAATGAAGTGGTGTCTAATTTCAATATGTTTGGTCTTTGTGTGTTGAACATGATTCTTAATGATGTAAATGGTACTGCTATTGACAATATGAATGATGGTATTCATGAAATTGTACCCATAGTCCAAAAGTTGATTATGAAGCCATAGAACTTGAGCACAGCAACTAGCAGCAGCCACATACTCTGCCTCAGTTGAAGAATTATCCACCATTTTTTGCTTCTTGCACTGCCATGACACTAATCTGTTGCCAAGAAATTGGCATCCACCTGTTGTAGATTTTCTATCCAAGCTAGCTCCAGCATAGTCACTATCTGAATAAGTAACCAGATCTAGAGGAGAATCTCTGGAGTACCACAATCCCAGAGTAGGAAATGCTTTAAGATATCTGAAAATCTTCTACACAGCAGTCAAGTGAGAGAACTTGGGAGTAACTTGAAACCTTGCTCAGGCACATACTGCAAACATGATATCTGGTCTAGATGATGTAAGATACATCAAAGAACCAATCATAGACCTGTACATGTGCACATCAACAGCTTCACCACTATTTTCCTTCAGAAGTAGATGTGTAGTCTTGTCTGCAGGGGTGCTGGATGACTTTGCATCAGTAAACTTAAACTTCCTAAGTATCTTGATTAATGAAAATACCATCTAGCCTCTGTAGTACTTGAAGTCCCAAAAAGAATGTGAGTTCACCCATATAACTCATTTGAAATTCTTCTTTCATCAGTTTCTCAAATTCTTTGCACATCTCTGTCTTGGTAGATCCAAAAATGATATCATCAACATACACTTGAACAAGCAAGATATCATTCTTGTCTTTCTTGATGAACAAAGTTTGATCCACTCTGCCTCTATGAAACCCATTAGTAAGAAGATAAGTGGTTAAGGTTTCATACCATTTCCTTGGTGCCTGATGCAAGCCATACAAAGCTTTAACTACTCTGTATACTTTGTTAGGATATTCAGGGTCTTCAAAGCATAGAGGTTGTGAGACATAAACCTCTTCATCAATCTGCCCATATAGAAAAGCACTCTTCACATCCATTTGATAAACTTTAAAGCCCATAAAGGATGCATAAGCTAAAAATAGCCTTATTGCTTCAATTCGTGCAACTAGGGCAAACACTTCTTCATAGTCTATACCCTCCTCTTGAGTATATCCTTGAGCCACAAGCCTAGCTTTGTTTTTTTATAACAATTCCTCTTTCATCTTTCTTGTTTCTGAACACCCATTTAGTACCTATTACCTTCTTGCCAGAAGGAAAATCACAAAGCTCCCAAACCTTTTGAAGCTTAAATTGGAGCAACTCTTCTTGCATTGCTTCCACCCAACTTTCATCTTCAAGTGCCTTGTAAACATTCTTTGGCTCCATTTGTGACAGAAAACACATAAAGAGACATTCATTATTGCCTTCATGAATCTTAGACTCATATATTTTACTAATGAATCCATGGACATCAGGCAGCTTAGTTTGTCTTCTAGTCTTCACAGGTGAATAGACATCCCCAATCACATTTTCAAGATGGTGTGATTTATGAATAGACATATCGGGAGTCTGAGGAACTGCAATCTCACTTGGCATATTTGAGATTTCAACATCATTGGCTTGAGCTTCCTCAATAACTGGAGTTGTGATTACCACATCTGGTGTTGCAGTGGAAACATTTTGCCTAACAGTGGAATCTGAATTTCCACTGCTTTCAGAATTTTCAGCATTCAAATTACAACCTCCTTCCTTTCCCAAATCACTAGAAGGATGAGCATCTCCAGTCTTTGATATATCATCATTATCTGCATAGTCCCAAAGAGGTAGACTGAATTCATCTAGATCATCTGCATGATCTTTGCTTGGTTCATCATCATCAAGAAACTCTTCTGAACCTGCAAAATCAAAAGAAGATGTTCTTGTAGAAACAGGTACATAATTCATAGTATTGGTTAGAGTATCAAGATCAAACAGCCTTTCTGGTCCAGTTCCTTTGAGATTGACTTTGTTTTCCAGGAATTCCACATGCAGATTTTCTTCAATCTTTTGGGTTCTTAAGTTGAATACTCTGAAAGCTTTACTAACCATGCAATACCCAACAAAATACCCTTCATCAGCCTTTTCATCAAACTTTCCCAGATAATCTATGGTATTGAGAATTGATACATGACACCCAAATGGTCTCATGAAGTCAAGGATAGGTGGTCTACCCCTAAACAATTCATAAGGTGTCTTATTCTTTGTCTTTACCACTAAAACCCTGTTTTTGCACATAACATGCAGTGTTAACTGCTTCAGCCCAAAAAGTGATTGGCAATTTAGAGTCGGCCAACATGGTTCTAGCAGCCTCTATCAGTGTTCTGTTCCTCCTCTCAGCAATGCCATTTTTTTGAGGATTTCTAGCCACACTAAATTCTCTTTTAATACCTTTATCTCTGCAAAACTCATCCATAACTCTATTGTTTAATTCTGTTCCATTGTCACACCTAATGTATTGGTTTTCTACTTTTGTGATAAATATCTTGAGGATGCCAGTTGTTTCATCCTTGGTTCCAAAAAAGAAAACCCATGTAAACCTGCTAAAATCATCAGTCACCACTAGACAATATTTCTTGAGATTCAAGCTGCTCACTGATGTAGGTCCAAATTAGTCCATATGTAACATTTGAAGTGGGTGAGCAATAGAGTTAACCAACTTTGACCTGCAAGAAGCTCTGTGTTGTTTGCCTTTAAGACAAGCCACACAGGTTTGATCATTTTCAAATATTTTCTGAGGTAATCCTCTAACCAAACCATCTTTGACAATCTTGTTAATGGTTTTGAAGTTAACATGACCAAGTCTTCTATGCCATAACATGGATTCATCCACTGTGGCCTTTGCAAGCAAGAAAGTATAATCATCTTTAGCTACAATGTTGTTCATATCAAAGCTATAGAGATTGCCTTTTCTAGGAATTTTAAGAAGAATCTGACTGGCATCAGGCATCTTAAAATCCTTAGAGAGAACAAAGCACATATCTTTGGTAAAAAGAACATTGTTCATCTTGTCACACATTTGTGACACACTAAAAAGATTGTACTTAAGCTCTTTTACATAGTACACAGGTTCAAAGTCCAAGTTACCAGTTTTAATAACTCCTTTACCAGCAACTTTTCCATTTACTCCACCTCCAAAGCTGACATATTGTCCATCATAATGCTCAAAATCAGAAAGATGGGACTTGTTGCCAGTCATGTGCCTTGAACACCCACTATCTATATATCCTTGATCTGATCTTTTTGTCCTTGGATGTTCCTACACGTAAGAGTAAAGAGTTAGTTTCTTTTGGGGACCCAAGCCATGATTGACTTAGATATGCCTCGTGTATCAATATAGTTAAATCTATCAAAGGTCATTGATACACCATTGGGATTGGTTGTAGAGTTATTTCCTTTAGGTTTCCATTCCCAACGTGTTGAGGCCTTCACAGCATTGCCCATGTCCCCCCTTTTCTTGTTTACAACCCTTGCAGTGGTAACCTTTGAATGAGCAGTGGTAACTGCTGGTTTCTTTTTAGGCACCCACTATTGGTTATTATTTACCTTTTTAGCTTTAAAGGTTCCTTTCCCTGTTTGTGCAGATTTTGCAAAAGTAGTTTTGGAGTTTTCACTTTTAACAGGTGACTTAGGGTGAGCAGTGTTAACAGTTTTTGCAGTGGCAAAAGTTTTGAGGCCACTTCTAAGTTGAACTGCTCTTGGGACCATTTTGCAATGTGAATTAGGGTGTACATTATTTTGAAACTTGTTAGTCACCACCCTTTTACTCCCATGGACTTCCCTTCTCCCAACATGATAGTCACAATAAGCATGTAAATTATCAAAACTACCACAGATATAGCATGCCTTATTATACATTACAAAATCACTACCTAGTTTTTGAGATTTAACATGATTCCAACTCCTCTGGTTACCCCTAGGAGCTGTAGGTTTGTTCCTATACATCTCAGCATACCTTACAGTTGGTCTAGGTTTATTAACTGGTTTCCTAGGTTCCTTTGTAACAGTATTAACAACTTTTGGGATAGAAGCCTCTACATTCTTTTTAACATTCTTATCAACAACAGATGAGTCACTATCACTCTCAAAAACATCATTATCAAGCTTAATCTCTTCCTCACTTTTCACCACTGTGTCCTTTAAAGGACCATATTCTCTTTCAAGATCCTTAAAATCTTCTAAGCCTGTATGAGCTAAGTCTATACCTGGAGGTGAATGAACACCCCTTAGTGGTGGAGGCACAGTATTATAACCCATACTAGACTTAGCTTTATTATATATTTGAGCATTCCAAATTTTATCAATTGACTTAGACTGATGATAACATGTGTCTAAAGTTAAATTGACATTTTCAATTTTCTTTTGAAGTTTTTCAAGCTCTTTTTGGTATGCTTCATTCACAGCAGTTGTATGTTCTACCTCTCTCCTAAGAAGAATCATATCATCATTATATTTTGACTCATTTACCTGATAGTGCTCTATTTTCTTTTCTAACACTGCCATGGCTCTCTTAAGATTAGACACAGTATAATTAGCAGTATATAACTCTTGTCTTTCATTAGAATATAAGTCATTAAGCCTTTCAACTTCTTTAGCAGCCCTACATGTTTTAGAACAACTATCAAAGTTTTGTACCTCAGAGTCAGAGAAAGCCATAAGAGCAAATTCAGTAGCAACAAGAGCAGCATCAGAATGTTCTTCTTCTTGTTCATCAGCCATGAAACTCCAATCATAGCTCACACCATCAATAGCCAACATTGCATTTGGTTCTTCCACAGTTGGTCCCTTGTTTTGCTTGTACCAAGTAGACCTGTTGTCCTTGGTCTTTGGTCTTCTGCATTCTCTAGCAAAATGTCCAAACTTGTGGCAGTTAAAGCACTCCACTTTGTTCTTATCAAAGCCTGCAGTTTCATCACCATTGATGTGAATAGGCTTGCCAGTCTTCTTGTAGAATTTCCTAGCCCTCATGCTAAGAAGAGCTATTTGCCATTTTATATCCATCTCTTCCAAGTCATCTTCATCAATTTGCTATATGTCTTCATGAGTTAAGACAGAGCCATCAACTTGTGTGGATATGAAAGCATAAAAGGTAGGATCTCCAATACTAGCAACCTTCTTCTTTGAACCTACAGTGGTAACATTCACATTACCAGTGGAAACTTTAGAACCAGCAATGGCAACTTCATCATCATTGTCAACAGAGGTTGACAACAATGCCAAGCTACTAGAGCTTGTGCCAAGTTTCCCTGCCTTCTTCAACCTTTGCTCAATTAGTTTGAAGTTGTTGTAAAGGTCATTGAGCTTCATTGTTTCTATGTCTGTTTTGTTTTCCTAGACAGTAACATTTGTTTGAAACTCTGAAGGCAAACTTCTTAGAAAATTCAAATTGAGGTCTTCCTTTTCTACCTCAATGCCAAATACTGTCAGTTGAGTAACAATCTTTTGTAGTTTGGTGAAGATGCTATCAAGTGAATCATTTCTTGAAGCAGAGAAGTTTTCATAACTTTGCTTCAACAAAGTCTTATGTGTCTTCTTTGTAGCCTCATTACCACCAAATACTGAGCAAATCTCTTCAAACAGTTCTTTAGCAGTCTTGAACTTGCTGAATGCAATGATCTGGTCTCTAGGAAGAGTCATCGGCAATAAACTTCTAGCTTTAAGGTCATTCTTCCTAAGTCCTTTTTCAACAGTAGATTCAGGCGTAGAAACTTTCACAACATCTGTGTCACCAACCTTCACAGTACTAGTCACAGGCTTGAAAGAATCACTAATTTGAATAATCTCCCATAGAGCATAGTCCTGAATGAGAAAGTATTGCTCAATCAGTATCCTCCACATCTCAAACTCATTAAGTTTGAGGTTAGGTAGCCTTGGTGTAGAAGCGTTGGACTGGTTGTTTTCCATCTCCATTGAATTGAGTGAGTAGGTTAAGCTAATTCCTTGGATCTTCTAAAACAAAATATCAGAACCTTTGCTCTGATACCACTTGATGGATCTGGACACACTCCTTGTGTCAATGATATTTTGTATGATATTATTAAGCACTCGGAATTTACTTAGTAATACTTAGAAGATGGATTATATGATGTATTGTATATAAACACAGATTAAACACAAAACTTAAGCTCCAATATTATTGATGAATAATACGAGTGATCTTAGCTTATCACTAGGGTTACACCTTGAAGCCTTTGTGAGTAATACGTAGGTAATTTTACAAGTACCTAAGACAATGACCTAGGACCTCCTTTTATACAACAAAGAGTCCTTTACAAGATAAGTATAAAGCTAATATTATAGAATATACACAAGATCTATTCTATACTTATCTAGACCCGTTTAACTAAACATAAACTAATAGCAGTGGTAACAAAGTACTGGAAGTGGGAATATGTTTCCACTGCTAGTGTTAATCTAAGCAGTGTAAACCACAACTATCCGTGGTAACGGATTATTCCCAACAAAAATGATCAGGTTAAGCAGCGGAAACATTGGATACACATGGAGCACGTTCATCAATATCATCATTGAACAGAGGAGCGAAGAGCTTTTCCATTTGTTGACGAGTAACCTGGGGGCTTGGTTCAGCTGATGATGGGGTTTGAGGGAAGTTTAAACTGTTATGACCGGGTTCCAAGTTGTTATGCTCAGAAGCCATTTCAGTAAGCTCATCAAAATTTGCATGAATCGTTTCCATAACCTGCTTTGTACGACGATTCCAGATCCGGAAACCCTTAGAATTTTCACAATATCCTATAAAGACTCCAATGTCAGCTTTGGCTTTGAGCTTACCAAAGTCATCACGATCATTATTTGGATATCAAAGAGATCCAAATACATGAAAGTGTTTGAGGTTCGGTTTGTGGTTGTGGATAAGCTCATAAGGTGTTTTGTTGTGGCGCTTAGTAATCATTGAGCGATTCTGAGTGTAGCATGCAGTTGACACGGCTTTAGCCCATAAGTAATCCGGAAGTTTAGCATTAATTAACATCGTTCTTGCAGCTTCCACTAACATGCGGTTTCGTCTTTCAACAACTCCGTTTTGTTCTGGTGTACGTGCAATAGATGTTTGATGCTCAATTCCCACTTTCTCATAAAATGCACAAAGAGTTTGATTCATAAATTCAGTTCCTTTGTCTGTTCTGATTTGTCTGACTGTGTTCCGGAGCTGAACTTGAATTTTCGTGAGAAAGGTGATGATCATCTATGGAGCTTGATCTTTACTTCGAAGGAAGTAGACCCAAGTCCATCTTGAGTAGTCATCGACAATTACCAAGATGTAGCGTTTGCCATTAATCGTTTGCACGCGCATCGGGCCACACAAATCCATGTGAAGAAGATGAAGCACATGCATAGAGTTGTGTTCCATCTTTTAAGGAAAGTGAGCACGAGTGCTTTTCCCTTGTTCACATGCTGAGCATAGGTGATCTTTAGAATATCGGAATCTCGGGAGACCTTCAACTAGTTTGTATCAAGCAAGGTTGGTTATGGTTTGAAATTTTAAATGGGAGAGACGACGGTGCCATAACCAAGATTTTGTTGATGTTGCCTTTGAAAGTAGACAGATGGGAGATGAAGTAATCATGTATTGCATGGAGATAGTGTACTTGAACTGCGAGTGCCAGACATAAGATCGTTTCCTTGTAGATCACGAATGAAACAAGTTTTCTCCCGAAAAGCAACTTCCAAATCTCCATCATAGAATTGACCTACTGAGAAGAGATTTTGACCGATGCCTTCCACATAATAAACCCTGCTAATTTTGATGTTGCCATTGACGTAATCTCCGTAGCCCATGATAGCTGCGAAGTGATCATTCCCGAATCTGACAGTGCCAATGAACTTTGCAACAAAGTTTGATAACAATTTAAGATTGCATGTCATGTGTCGAGAACATCCGCTATCAACAATCCAAAGGATGATCTGTATCACCTGCATTACACACAGACGACACAGATGGAATAGAAGTAGATGTGGAACCCGAAGAGTTAGAGGGTTCCGAAGCAGTTATAGTATAAATACACACATCAACGATTTTAGGTATCTATTTAAATCCTAGTGTATTATGTATCCATTTCTGCCATCTCCAACTAGTCTTTGCTTTAGTCTTAGTTAATGCACTAGGTGGTACTACATTCCTTGGAGGTGATAATTGAGCTACAGGGACATCAATGCGTTTCTTAGAATCTACATAGGGCGGTTTACCAAGCACAGACTTAGAAGCATTAGTGGGCCTAGGGGTATGTTGATCCTAGTTGAGCAAACGATCTAATATAGAAACTGACTTGAACAAAGAACTTTCTAAGTATTATGCGGAATTTAATACTTAATCTTAAGAAGAAGAATAATAAACATTCAACACCTCAATATTATTTATTAATACGAATACTCTTACAGTATTAGGGTTTTGCAACCTTGAAGTGTATCGACCTTAGATATAAAACATACGTATATCTAACCTAACCTAGAACCTCCTTTTATAGGCTAAGGAGTCCTATACAATATACAATACGTAACCTACAAGATAAATATCTTTTCCATATTTATCTAATACAATAAACTAACCGACTATACAAGACTAGCAGTGGTTACAATATATTATCCGTGGTTACACAATACTACTAGCCGCGGTTGTCTTCATCCGTGGTTATATCCAACCTGTCCGTGGTTCCAGTACTTAGAGTAATTCTTGATCCAAGGAACCTAAAACCCAACAATCCTCCCCTAAACTTGATACATTCCAACAGAATTCTCAAGTTTTCTTTAAGCTCAAAACATCTGAATTAGAGGATGTAGCCAAACACTTACAAGCCTTAAGAATGTTCTCATACTTCAGTAACAATTTGTAAGCTTGACCTTCATAGGGTACTAACATCTTGATACAACCAGGCTTCAACATCTGAGCAATAATTCCTGGATGCTTATTCAGTTGAGGATAATCACCTTCTACAAGCATATGAATAACCTTTCCAGAAAAAGTTAAAACATGAACTCCACAAGTTTGATATATAAACCATCTAGTAACTTGACCATTGTAGAGTCCTTGCCTTGATTTTCATCTGCAACAACTTTCAATCTTTTAGAATCAGATGTCTCCTGAACCTCAGATTTTCTCTTTCTTTTACTTTGAATCCATTCATCATCCTTTTTAATCCACTCTTCCTCCTTTTTATAATCCATTGGACAGAAATCATCATGATTAATTCTCATACATCTCTCATAAATCTCAAAAATTCTTTCAAATGAACACCTACTAAGATTATCAGAAACATATATGCCTGAATTCTTAATAATCTTCATCAATACATTCCTCATCTGAGCAATAGTAGGAGGTTTCTTTCTTACAACTTGCTTCTTTTCTTTACTGACTTTCCTTGCCAATATACCAAAAAGTCTAGCTTTTTCCTCATCATCAAACAAAGCCCATTCTTGTGCAGTATACTCATCACTTATTAATTCAGAGGCTTCAAGATAGTTTTGTGATGCATACCATGTAGCTAACCATTTCTCACTAGCTTCCTCCTCTTCTTTCTTTCTTTTATCCAAAGCTGCTTGTTCTTCAGCCAACAAGTTTCTTCCATACTCTTCATCATAAGCTTCTTGTTCTGCTTTATTTTTAAACTTCAGCACTACCTCTTTACCTTTTCCAACATCAGATTGAACCACTTTCTTTTTCAAAGGTTCACCAATAACCAAACTTTTAACTCTGGGTTTGGTTGCAGTAGACTGAACAGATAAAACAGGTGCAATGATGGGTGTAGAAATAGATGATGTTTTGCTCAGATTAATCAATGTACTTGCAGCTTCTTTCTCTACTTCTTTAGGCTTAGGTGGTAATATAGAGAGAGTTGTGACAACAGTGGAAGTGGTTATGATAGCAGTAGGTATGACAGTAGTAGGAACAATAGCCAAGTCTGAAACTGCATCAGTGGTTACAAGAGTACTAACCATGGTTTCAGGTATACTATCAGTTGTTGTGTTCTGCACTACTTCAACATTCTTCAATTTTTCAAGAACAACCTCATTCCCATCTTTATCAGAAACCAAAAAATCTTGATCTCCACTATCAACATCTTCTTCCAGAGATACACCAACAGATACATCCACAGCCTCCCCTGAATTCATGCCATCACTCCTCCCCTGTTTGGATACATACTTCACATTCAGAGCGGGAGAGGAGTCCACCTTCTTTTTCTGTCTTCTCATAGCTTTCAAAACAGCAACCCCAGGTCTTTTCACTTTCTCCAAAACGAACACCCTGTGCTTCAATCTCCAAATATCATTACCCTGAAACACAGTCAACTTCTGTAGACCTGAAATTTTATCCTCCATTTTAGCACACTTAGCCGTCAATTCATTTAAACGTTCAAGAATATCCTCCCCACTTCGACCTGTGTGAACTGGTCCGAGAGGTGGTTCATTGGAAAAGTCATCATGTACAAACTCATTAACCGTCAATTCAATGTCAGGTTCCAATCTATCCTCATCACTTCGAGCTATGTAAACTGCTCCGAGAGGTGAATCCTTGGATATAGAAGACAAAGCACCAGACCTAGCCTGATCATCTATGCACCCTGTAAAAGCCAGTTGGCTAGGGATTCCTCCACCTGTGTTAAGTTCCAAAGAACTCTCCACATTAGGAGTTGCCAAGGGTTGGGTCTTATTGATGTTTCCACTATCCTGACCAGCATCAAAGCATGAATCAGTAGTGAAAGCCCTTCCAATCATGTCACCTCCACTCCATGTGACAGCCTCATTAACAACACCACTAACACTAGCCTGAGGAAGCTTAGTGCCCTGTGTTCTCCTAGTCCATGATGCAAGACCTTCATCAAACTCAGAATCAGTAGGCAAAGTAATCATGTGAGGAAATAAAGGAACATCTCTAATTATTACATTATGTGGCTGATTCCTCATATGTGCAAAAACCTTAGGAAGCATGTGATCTACTTCATACGCTCGAGTATGTTCAACAGGTTCCTCGATTTGATGTGCCACAATCAGTTGAACAAACCTAGGATACAAATAATATTTACCCTTCTTCCTAATGTTTTGTACTAACCCCTCATATATCATCCTAGACCAGTTAAACTTCCTTCCATCAGAAAAACAAATAATAGCACTAGCAATTTTTGAAGGAAAGTCATTAAAGCATGTGGTCTTGTTACTCATACACATCAACAAAGTGTGAATCAAAAACTTCCATTGTTGTGAAAACAAACTCTTAAAAAATTGTACCTTTTCACCTCTGTGTGTATATCCTAATCTCTTTAAACCAGCAACAATCTCAACATCTGAAAGATTATCAACACCATCAGCATCATCAAGCCTTAAAACTTCTCTAATGATCTCCTCAGAAACAGAAATAGCATTCTCATCCACAACAGTACTAAACACCTCCAAACCATCAACCTCTTCAAGTTTAGCATTCCTCCAGAACTGATGTATGTAGGCTTTAAGAATGGTAGGTGCAACTGTTAAAGCATAGTGAATGGGACTGTAAACTAGGAAATCAATCATTTGATGAAACCCTTCAGATCGAGCATCCTTAGTGAGTACTGCAACTAGGTTATGTGAAGTGGAATACTTTTCAGCCATTGTGATTAATGATAGATATGAAGTGGGTTTTGTGAATAAATCAAAGAAAGTGATTAGGGTTAAAGTTGAGCGCCAATTGGAAGTGGTTTGAGAATAAAATAAATGATCCGTCCGTGATTTGGGGAGAGAGATATAGGTTTGCCAATGTTACCAAACAACCCCTGTAATATCCAAATCTAAGCACCAAGCTATCCGCGGTTGTAACATACCATCAGTGGATACAGATGTTCACTCCTCCAAATATCCAAGAGATAGAGCAAGTAAGTCTGTGTTAAAATAGGTAAGATCTCACAAAAATATGAAGGATTACACAATTTTTTTTTAATAACTAACACAAACAGCGAATATAGCTGCTCCTTATGCACACACATCCTTCATACCTGCAAGTCAAAAACCAAAAACCAATACAGAAAAGTAGGTTATTGTTGTCAGTGGTTAGTTTATGCCAGAAGTGGTTCCAAAATAACTATCCGTGGTTTAAACAGGTAAGTCAATACGGTCAACTTCTAGAACAAATATAATCCAAAGCCAAAGAAACTCATTAACTCTCCAACCACATTTAACCTACCCCATATTTACTTCCATAGCCCTTATTTTTGCTTATAAAAAGATCCCTTAATCTCATATAACGCACACACCAATCAAAATCAAAACCCTAATTTGTCCAAAAACCCTAATAATGAGCAGCTCCAACCCAATCAATCTTTCATCAGATGACAATACCTCCTCCAACAGCAGTCTGGAGAGATGGAAAAAGAACTATTTGTCAAGCAATCCAAGCAAAGGAGAGAATAGCTCTTCTTTAAGTTCGTATGTATCACCCTATGAAGATACAGACGAAGAAACATCTCTCATGGCAGTCAGTGCACCTCCACAAGAATCCCATCCATGGCGATTTGACATACCTCCACAAGAACCACGACCATTAAAATCCCCATTTCTTCCATCATCAGAAGATGATAGTGTGGTGAATCCAAGTGATGCTTCTGAAGACTCTGACGACTCTTCTAAGAAGAGGACTTCAAACCCCAAACCTTCATCATCCAACCCCAACCAAGACCACGAGCAAGAAACCCACCACTCCCTAAGGACAGAGAGGTGGTGCTTGGTCTTTCTGCACCAAGTTGTGGTGCTTCTTCACACATCGTAAGAGGGAAGGGAAAAAGAAAAATGGAATGATGCTTTTTGGTGAAACTAGCAGATGCAAGTATGATATGACCATGTCCTTTGTGCTTCATCTACTGTATTCATCTGCATCATCTTCGTTTGCATCAATCTATCCTTCCCATTTTGATCCTTAGCTGCTTCGTCGTACTGGTCATGCATATGATAAATGCATATCCAGCATTTAAACAATAGAAGCAAGGATAGTAGTAGTAGAAATATTAGTAGAAAATCATGTATAGAAGTAGTCTTTAATTAGCACTTGAAGTTTCATTGTAAGCTGTAAGCTGTAAACTGTTTTGTTGAATGAACAATGTAACTTCAGTACTTCTTGAATCTCTATAATGACTTGTCTTTTATCTGCACAATGGTTAGTGGAAACACAGAACAACTAGCAGTAGTTTGAACAACTCTATCAGTGGTTAGAAACAACACTATCAGTGGGTAGAAACAGATATAGCAATACTAAGATTACATAATAACAGTCCAATGCTTATACAAACTGATACAAAACAATTTGAGAATTTAGAGATTAATCATTCCAATACTAACAACAAGATACTGAAACCTCCCCACATCAAAAGCTTTGGTGAGAAGATCAGCAACATTGAAATCAGTATGGATTTTTACCATTTGAATCAACCTTTTCTCATTACAATCTCTAATAAAGTGATGTCTTATCTCAATATGTTTAGTTCTAGAATGTAAAACAGGATTTTTAATAACGCAAATTGTACTGTTATTATCAATGTAAATCTTAGTATGCATAAAATTGTACCAAAAATCCAGCAATTGATTCTGAATCCAAAGAAATTGACCACAGCAACTAGCAGCAGCCACATATTCAGCTTCAGTTGTAGAATTAGCCACAATGGTTTGCTTTTTACACTGCCAAGAAATTAATCTGCTTCCCAAGAACTGACATCCTCCAGTAGTAGACTTCCTATCCAAACTAGCTCCAGCATAGTCACTATCAGTGTAGGCCACCAAATCAAAAGGGGAATCCTTAGAGTACCAAAGGCCCAATTTAGGATGACCTTTCAAATATCTAAAGATTCTCTTAACAGCATTCATGTGTGAGGTATTTGGTGTTACTTGAAATCTTGCACACACACATACTGAGAACATAATGTCTGGCCTAGATGCAGTAAGATACATCAAAGATCCAATCATGGATCTGTACAACTTCAAATCAAATTTGGGACTTCCATCATCTGGTAGCATAGGTTTCTGAGTCTCCATAGGTGTACTTGCACTCTTTACATCTTGAAACCCAAACTTCTTCAAAACATCTGCTACATACTTGTCTTGACTAATGAAAATACCATCAGTCCTTTGTTGAACCTGTAGCCCCAAAAAGAAAGTGAGTTCTCCCATAGAACTCATCTGAAACTTATCATGCATAAGTTTCTCAAAATCTCTGCATAGCTCCTTGTTTGTAAAGCCAAAGATGATGTCATCTACATAAACCTGAACCAGTAAAATATCTTGATGATGATCAACTTTGCCTCCATCTTTCAATACTTCATCATCAGTGGGACTTTGCTTATTAATGATGGAAGGAACAGAACCAGCTTTCCACTTTTCAACCAAATAGAACTCCTTTGGAGAATCAGCTTCTTTTGAAGATGTATCTGCCTCAGAATCCTTTTGTGTACCTGCATCAGCATTAGTGGAAGTTCCTGCAATGATAGGCTCATAATTCATAGATTTGGTTAGCATATCAATGTTAAACAGCCAGTCTGGTCCTTTGGTCTCAACACTAGGAGTCTTTTCACTGAATTGAACATGTAAGTTCTCTTCAACAATTCTAGTCCTCCTATTGTATACTCTAAAGGCTTTGCTATTAGTGGAATAGCCTAAAAAGTATCCATCATCTGCTTTTTCTTGAAACTTGCCTAGGTAGTCTATGGTATTCAAGATGGTAACAGGACACCCAAAAGGTTTTAGGAATGCAATCATTGGCTTCCTATCATGTAACAGCTCATAGGGGGTCTTGTTATGAAGCTTCACTACCTTACTTCTGTTTTGCACATAACATGCAATTCCTACAGCTTCAGCCCAAAAGGTAGTTGGTAACTTAGACTCTGACAACATGGTCCTAGCAGCCTCAATTAGTGTTTTATTTTTCCTTTCAGCTACACCATTCTGTTGTGGTGTTCTAGCAACACTAAACTGTCTTTCAATACCTTTAGCTACATAGAGCTGATTCATCACATCATTCTTAAACTCAGTTCCATTATCACATCTGATTACTTTGACCTTATGATTTACTAGATTTTCTATCTTAGTAATGAAACTCTTAAGAATCTCACTAGTCTCACTCTTAGCAGCCAAAAAGTATACCCAAGAAAATCTACTATAATCATCAGTGATAACTAGGCAATACTGCTTATGGTTCAAGCTTCTAACAAAGGTAGGTCCAAATAAGTCCATATGAAGCATAAACAGTGGTTGTGTTATGGTGTTTACAGTTTTGGTCTTACAAGAAGCTCTATGTTGTTTTCCTTTTTGACAGGCCACACACAGTTCCTTACACTCAAAAACCTTTGAAGGTAACCCTCTCACTAAGTTTCCTTTTACCAGTTTATTGATTGTTTTGTAATTGAGATGACCTAGCCTCCTATGCCATAATTTTGACTCATCTACAGATGCTTTAGCAAACAAACATAAGGACCTATTAGGAAGAACATCTTTAAGATCAAAACAATATATATTTTCCTTCCTAGGTACCCTAAGTTGTATAAACTTCTCATCAGGCATTTTAAACTCAGGAGACAACACCACACACTCAGTTTCCCCAAAAAGTACCCAGTTTTTCTTATCACACATTTGAGAAACACTGAATAAATTGTACTTTAATCCCTGTACCAAATAGACTTTTTCAAAGTCTAAATTCCCTGTTCTGATTGTGCCTCTGCCAAGTATCTTTCCTCCCTTTGGATCATTGCCAAATGCCACATATCCTCCATCAAAAGCTTCAAAATCTTCCAGATTGCTTCCATCCCAAGTCATGTGCCCAAAGCAACCACTATCAAAAACTCCTTTATCTTTTAGCTCAGTTTGAAGATTGCCCTGCACATAAAATTACACAAGTTAGTTCCTTTTGTGGACCCAAGCCATTACTGACTTGGGTCTGCCCTGTGCATCAAAATATTTAAATTTCTTTAGGTCCATTGATGCACAGTTGACATGTGGTAAAACCTTGGTCTTAGGCTTCCATTGCCAACTAGTTGAGGCCTTAACAGCATAAAAATGATTTACAACCACTGTATCAGTTATCACCTTTGGAATTTTTAAAACTTCTTTTAAATCAGTGGTGATATCTTGCTTAACAGTGGTTTGATTTTGCTTAGCCGTGTTTACATTTTGCTTAGCAGTGGTTGGAACCCATTTAGGTGTAGCAGTGACAATTGATTTTGTATTTCCATTCCTCATCAGCACTGCTCTTGGAATCATGTTTTTGTTTGGGTGAGGGTTTGTTTTCCTTGAAAAGTTTTGATGGTTTACCCTCTTCCAATGATTCCATACTTGTGGTCTGTTTTTATTACAATTTCTCTGTAAGTGTTCAAAACTACCACACACAAAACAAGCCTTTTTAACACATTGAAACTCATCACCTAATCTGTTAGAAATTAGACCATTTAAGCTTCTTTGATTACCCCTAGGTTTATATTGTTTCATCTGTTCCCTAGGAATTTCCCTGTACTCTACTACTTTCTTGGTAACTTTAGCTCCAAATCTAGGTACAAGGTTGACTTGCTGAGAATCAACTTTCTTAACTTTCTCAATCTCATTAGACTTAGTTGATTCAGTTCTATCTTCCTCAAACTCAGATTCCCAATCTTCTATTATGGGAGCATCAGATAACTTATCAGAACTTATCTTAGGTGTTTCAGTCCTATTTATCGCTTCTACAGGTTTGTTAAAACTGAATTCACTACTAAATGACAGTTCTTTAGCAGGTGGTGCATGTTTCATCAAAGAGGGTGGTGGCATATTATTGTATCCTAGACCAGTACCATCTTTGAACAGTTTTTGACCTATTGGCTTATTTACTAGATCAGAAGCATATTGTGTTTTAGCAACCCTAACAACATGTTTTTCTTTTTCATCTAGGGCCTTTAGTTTTACACTCTCTGCCTCTGCTAGTTTATCTTTAGCATTTTAATCTTTAAGCATTTTAATCTCTGTCTTAAGATCAATTTCACCACCTAGTATATTGATCTTTTCTACATACTCAAACTCACATTTAATACAGAATTTTAGCTTCTCTTCCACACCTTCTAGACCAACTCTATAACCTAAGTTATCTAAAGTCAATCTTTCTACTTCTTTTCTCATACTCTCAGTGATAGCTTTTTGAGATTCTAAGTTATCATAACATGATTTAAAAGAACAAGTAGATGTTTTAGAATCATTAGATACCTCAGAATCTGAACCAGAAGATGAAGCATAGGCCATTAGAGCAAAGTTATGCTCTTTTGAGGCTTCACTAGCAAGAAAAGCTGCATTTGGACCTTCTTCAATCTGATCACTCCAATCATAATCACCAATCCCATCCTGAGCAACCAAAGCTGAAGAAGCAGCAGGCTCTTCTGTTGTCTTCCTAATGCCTTCAATTCTTTTAGGAGCTCGACATTCCCTAGCAAAGTGACCTTTCTTCTTGCCGTTAAAGCACTCCATCTTGCTTTTGTCGAATCCAGCTCTCCTTTGACCATCATACCTAACATGTCTTCCAGTCCTCCTCAGAAACTTCCTTGCTTGGAGAGTCAGCATTGCCATTTGCCATTGAAGGTTAATTTCATCAAGATCATCAGGATCAATTTGATCTAGATCTTGATTCAAAACATCAACACTGGTAGTTAAATCTGACAGAAAAGCACAAATTGCACCATCACTGACATTATCACTAACAGTGGTATTGTTTGCAATAGCCGTGGTTATACCATAAGCAGCAGTGGATACATCTTGTGGGCTTTTGTGATTAGTGGATACAAAAGCAATGTTTTGATTAGCAGAAGATGAGTGAGAAAATTTATTCTCAGACTCATAAACCTTCAAGTTGTTGAAGAGATTATCTAGAGTCATTGTAGCAAAGTCCGCTTTATTTCTCCACACAATTGTATGAATAGCCCATTCAGATGATAAACTCCTAATGAACTTTAAATGAATATCTTCTTGAAGGAACTTGTAACCCACTGACTTCAGTTGACTGATAAGTTTTTGAAGTCTATTGTATGTACCATCAATCTTTTCTCCACTAAGAGCAGTGAAGGTTTCAAATTGATGATTGAGCATATTCATCCTTGACTTCTTTGTAGCTTCATTACCAGCAAACCTTAATTGAAGAGCATCCAATAATTCTTTAGCAGACTCATATTGATCAAAGTCCAAGGCAAACTCATTTGGTATTCCCATAGAGAGAATACTGTGAGCTTTGATCTCCATTTTCCTTTTAGCTTTATCAGGTTCACTAACAATAGCAATCTCCTTTCCATCCTCACCCTTCTTAGGAAGAGTGTCTCCTTTTTCAACAACATCCCAGAGAGCATAATCAATCATACGAATGTATTGCCTCATTCGCATCCTCCAGATTTGATACTCACCATGTTTGAGCATGGGCACTTTTGAAGCAGTCACCATGTGAGTTTTGTCAGACATCTTAACTTACTTGAATAAAGATTAACAGACTTCTTCTTGGTTACAGTTTCTAGATCACAAGCTCTGATACCACTTGTTGATCCCAGTTGAGCAAACGATCTAATATAGAAACTGACTTGAACAAAGAACTTATTAAGTATTACGCGGAATTTAATACTTAATCTTAAGAAGAAGAATAATAAACATTCAACACCTCAATATTATTTATTAATACGAATACTCTTACAGTATTAGGGTTTTGCAACCTTGAAGTGTATCGACCTTAAATATAAAACATACGTATATCTAACCTAACCTAGAACCTCCTTTTATAGGCTAAGGAGTCCTATACAATATACAATACGTAACCTACAAGATAAATATCTTTTCCATATTTATCTAATACAATAAACTAACCGACTATACAAGACTAGCAGTGGTTACAATATATTATCCGTGGTTACACAATACTACTAGCCGCGGTTGTCTTCATCCGTGGTTACACTCTTCTGTCCGTGGTTATATCCAACATGTCTGTGGTTCCAGTACTTAGAGTAATTCTTGATCCAAGGAACCTAAAACCCAACAGGGTATTCCGTTTCTTAGGATTCCGTAAACGAGACATGATAGCTTTAGCAACACATTTATCATGACAATCAGAAAATATACTCTTACGACATATAACACAAGAAGCTTCAGACTTAATATCAAAAGTACTTAAAGGTTCATCATTCGTTACAACACTTTTTCCATTACATTTGTCAGACGCAATATCTAAAGTGGGTGCAACTTGAATTTTATTCAAAGTCCTAGGGTGTTCTTCTACTTCAGCATTCTTTATTGTTCTTTTCTTAGGTCGCAACTTCCTATTCTTCCTTGTATTGCTCTTAGGCTGTGAAGTGCGGACGTTGGGAAAAGAGGCAACTATTCCTGTTTCAGTAGAGGGAAGCACGTTAGTTTCTTGTGTTTTGTCATTAGATGTTCTAGAGTCATTTTGAATCTATTTTGGTGCAGTTACATTTGTGTTACTATCCCTATCTTTTTTAAGTAGCACCAACTCTGCCTTAAGATCATGGATTTTGTGTAACAAATCTAGATTTTCAGAACGAGTGAGTCCTTCTCGTCGTAAAACATCTTTGGTATATGCCAGATGATTATCAACATCTTGTGACGCTTTAGCGCGAGTCTTTTTGAGTAAATTAAATATGACGCTATATTCCTTTTTCACATTTGAAATTTCTTGTTCATATTTTGAGATTTGACACTTCAAAGACACATTTTGGTCATCCAGTTGCTCAAATTTAGGACAAAGAGTTTTGGTATGCGACTGGTTGATCTTGTTTTGCAAAGCGAGTTCACGATTATGACAATCTTTTTGACACCATTGAAGACGACGTTTTGCGTTTGAAAGTTCGTTTAATAAACGTTCATTTTCATCATTTAAAAACTTGATTTGTGTCACAGTATTAGTATTCTCAACAATTTCAACAGAATCAACAGTATCAGCAGAGATATAATGAAATGCATATGACAAAGAATACAATAACACAACATTATGGATATCAGCACATATAACATCTTCCAAGAGTCGATCAACATCTTTTCGTAACATTTTCTTTTTACGTTTTGTATTTGAAATTGATGTTTCTGTTTGTTCGAAAACTCTTTTCATAAGTCCAAGCTCCTTTTGAAAATCCCTTTCCCAAAATATAGCACAATTTTTCAAATTTCGGACATGAGGTAAAATTCTTTTCTGAAGAATATCTCTTTGTGCATGCGCAAGAGGCGATTGAAAATATTCAATTTTTATTTCAGAATGAAATTCAATTTCACGTTCCAAAATTTTGATGTCCGAAATGAATGTTTCAAAATATTTTATAACTTTACATTGTTCGGCTAATGGTTTTATTTCACTAAGTGAAGGTAAAGGACCATTAATTTGTACATTATTGGAAAGGGGACCCTTAGAAGTAGGTGTGATAACCCAAGGTGTGTTAGAAAAATCCTTTTGTGCAACGAAAGTGATGGCTTTTGAATAGTTAAATGGTTTGTTATAAACAACCTTTTCTAATTTTGATCGACTCTCGTCTTCTGCATCTAATTCCTCTTGACGGTTATATTCAACAACACTCATAATTGAATCATCAACTCTATGTTCTGCACTGTAAACTTCAGGATTTGGTTTGAATGCTCTGTTTGAAAACTTAGGTTTGTAATCAGCAAGATTCGGTCCATATCCATTTGGATTTGGTTTGAAAGTAAACTTTTGAATCGTTGTGATTGATTCACCATGTTTATAAACATCAGTTCGAAACTCTTTGATTTTGTTTTGTAAGTCGACAATTTCCTCAAGATAGTCATCTATTCATTTCGTGGAATGCTTTTTGTACTCAGAGAACTGTTTTTGACAAGTTAACAACTCAGACTTGGATTTTTGAGTTTCCAAGGTAAGAGCGTTAAGTTGTTGTTTATGATCATGTTTCAGTTGTTCTATTTGAGACAATAAAGCATTCTTGGATGCGGCTAGATCACGTATCTGTCGTTCTAATGATTTTTCATTTTGGTGTGATTTAGCAAAAGCGACTTCAAAACCTTGTTCACGTTTTTCTTGAGTTTTAAAATAATTGAGTTGCCGTTTTAAGCATTCAATATCCCTGGTTAACAGTGCATTTTTACTGTGTAATTGATGATTCAATGCACAACATTCTTCCATTCGGGATTGTTGGTCTTTATGTAAGAGATCAACATCTGGATTGGGCAAAGGTTCAGCGTGTTCAACGTGAGTCACAACATGATCACTATTCAGATCCTCAAGTATAACCACGGAGTCAATTTGAGTATCATAGGTAACCATAAGGTCATCATGATCATCAAATGTAACTACGGGGTCTAGTTGAGAATCGTCAGAATGAGATGTGGACGGCTCATGTTCAACATTCTGAGCCTCGTCGGATTCAGATGTTGGCTGAGATATAAGATCAGTGATGAATATGGTTTGTTCGGGTACCTGAGACAAGCCATCAGTGTCATACACTGGGCCTGTGTCACTCATGTGGAGAGCTTGCATTTGTGCCATCAACATCACTGCTGCATTAGCCTGCAAGTCCTCCATATCATCTTCTGAGTCTGCATCTGCCATAAAGCTCTGTTATTTTGTTGTGAGGGTTCCACCAACTTCATCTTTAAGAGCCAAAAGTAAAGCCTCCTTGTGATAAGCACTGCCTCTAGTTCTCGGCTTTGGGCATGCATTAGCCAGGTAACCCTTCTCATTACAATTGTAGTAGCGAAGACCATTCATTCCATTCTGAGCATTCCCCTGTTCAACCACTTGAGCTCTCTGTTGTTGTGGAGCACCAATGTTATTCCTTCCCATAGCATTAAACCCTTGACCACCTCCCATCTGACGACCATAACTACGATTCTGAACTTCAACACGTCCATTGTTCACAACAGCCTGATTCCTTGTGTTTGATGAGGACCGAATACGATTGTTGGATTTGTTTGTATACCGGCCGAAGGCTTTAGCAATCATAACAAATCCTTGTTGCAATGCATCGAAAGCATCGGAGTCCTCATTAGCTTCACTGTAAAGTGCTTGATCATTGTTGTTGTTGTATGGAACCAATTGATTTTGTTGAGATTGTTGCTGTGACGGATCATATGGTGTAATTGTTGCAGTTGGTTGATGAGCGGATTGAGGAGCGGGTTGAGAAGGATAACTAGTTTGAGCCCACAAAGCAAGTTGTTGATTGTCCGGAAGTGACGGTTGGGCCGGGAGTCCATGGAGAGTCCTTTCTTTGTCAACTTCTTTTTTGTGGGGCTTTAAATAGTCGTACAACAATCCGTAAGTAGCATGATGAAGATTCTTCGCTTGACGGATGAAAATGACATATTTTTCCCACTCAGGACCAAGACTACTTAGGAACTTAGTGTTAACAGCAATTCTTGGCATGATGATGTTGTTTTTGTCCAAGTCATTGATGATGTCTGAGAATCGATGATGATATGACTCTAATGTCTCTCCGGGTTCAATCATGAAGTGTTCATAAGCCAAGTAAATTTTGGATTCCATGTCTTCTTGATTAAGTTCAGTGCCTTCCATAAGAAGATGAATATGTTCCCACATTTTCTTAGCAGTCTTTTGAGCATCAACACTTCAAAGGATTGGATTGGGTACTCCTAAAAGGATGTATTGCATTGCTAGTTCATCAGCTTCGAAATGTAGAAGTTCATCACCAGAAAGGTCAGTGACAGTTCAATGTTTGTGAGATCATCTCTTGGTGGAATAGCATTTGGATCTCCGGGTGTAACGACAATAGGCATCTGAAATGGTCCTTCCAAGATGACCTTCTTTAAAAACTTTCCATGTGGCGTCTTTAGATCACAAAACCTAAAGAACCTAATCACCCATTGATCATAGTTTCCGGGAGTGAGCATTGTAGGTCTATCAAGCGATCCTGCCTCATGAATGGATTGTTGGCTACTTAAAGCTTCACATATCTTTGCAAACCAAGACGGTTCCTTCATAGTATTCTTGGATGGATGTTGATTGTAAACGTTTATGTAAGGTTGTACTTGAAGACTAGGTGGTGATTGAACCATTTGAGGTGGAATTGCTCCTTGTTGTGGATAATGTTGTTGCTTAAATTGTTGTTGATAAATTTGTTGTTGTGGATTGAATTGTTGATGTTGTGGACTTAGTTGTTGTTGTTGTTGTTGATTATACGTGTAAGGAAAGTAGTTAGAGTATGGTGGTTGAGACATGTTGAAAAACTTGTGTTGTAAAATGGATCTTTGTAGTCGAATGAAACGTTGTTGATGAAGTGTCCTTAGGCCTAGAAACCAAGTATAGGCAAAGTAATGCTTAGACGTAAAAAACCAAACTTACGCGTAAAATCAGTAGTGATGCGTAGGATTAGCTTACGCGTAAGAATTGAGAAACACTAAGATTAGGCGTAAACTGAAAGTTAGGCGTAGAAAACTTATGCGTAGGATTAGCTTATGCGTAAGACAAGGCTTAGGCGTAAGAAAAATCTTATGCGTAAAGAGTTCTACGCATAAGTTTGAGCTTATGCGTAAAGTTAGGGTTTTGCCCAAAAAATCTTTTACACTATCACAGTGTAAACGATATCCAAAGTCGAAGTGTTTTCAGGCTTATCCAAGCAAGAAAACACTGATTAAACCAAGAAAACTGAAGATCAAGCCACGAATTTCTTACGCGTAACTCTAGGGTTTTGTTACGCGTAAAACTTAACCAAAACGGAATTTTTGCCCAAAGTGATTCTAAACAAGATTTTTGTGATGAAACAACTTCAATATCACCAAAATAACACAAAAGTGTGAAACTTGATGATCCAAAGCTTATAAACACCTTACGCGTAGAGATGAACACACGTATAAAACCAAGCTTAAAACCAATGAAATACACGTAACGTTTGAAACTTTTTGCTAAAAACTGAAATTTTAACACCTAAAAACCTTGAAAGTACAAGAATCTTGGATTGGAAAGTTTAAAAAATGAGTTTTTAAGCGTGATAAAGTTTGTAAACCGTAACTTACGCGTAAAACCAAAAACTTCAAAAACAAAAACCTTTTCACCTAACTATTTGGCGATTGATACCACTGTTAGGTTCCCATTTATGTAACACAAGTAACAATATAAGAAATAGAGAAGAAGAGATCGGATGAACAAACACACATACACACACGTATGATAATATATGAAGAGTTATGCGTAGAGTGAATGAGTGAATTGAACAACCAACCCTCAAGTGAGGGTTTACAAGGATTATTTATAGGGCAAGGAGCTAGGGCAACACTACTAGCATCCTTCCCTTCTTATGGGCTTGGGCCAAGGCTCATGGGCCTTCTACACAAGCCTTAGCTTAATAACAAACATAAAGGCCTAATTAAGCTAACTATTACATATTAATCACTAACACTTGTAATCTAGTTTAGGAGTGATTCCAACAATTCTATTATGAGTGTTTTTGAATATAATCGAATGGAGGAATTAGATGCAGAAGACGAGATTCGGTCAAAATTAGAAAATGTTGTTTATAACAAACCATTTAACTATTCAAAAGCCATAACTTTCATCGCACAACAGGATAATTCTAACACACCTTGGGTTATCACGCCTATTTCTGAGTCTTCTAATGTTGGTCCTCAACCCAATACTGCACAAATTAATGGTCCTTTACCTTCACTCAGTGAAGTCAAAACATTACACGAACAATGTCAAATTCTTAAATATTTTGAAACATTCATATCGGACATCAAACTTTTGGAACGTGAAATTGAAATCAATTCTGAAATAAAAGTTGAACATTTTCAATCGCCTCATGCGAGAGAACAAAGAGATATTTTTCAGAAACAAATTTTACCTCATGTCCGGAATTTGAAAATGTGTGCAATATATTGGGAAAGGGATTTTCACAAGGAGCTTGGACTTATGAAAAGAGTTTTCGAGCAAACAGAAACATCGATTTCAAATACAAAACGTAAAAAGAAAATGTTAAGAAAAGATGTTGATCAACTCTTGGAAGATGTTATCTATGCTGATACCATAAATGTTGTGTTATTACATTCTGTTGCATATGCATTTGATTATATCTTAGCTGATTCTGTTGATTCTGTTGAGAATACTGATACTGTGTCACAAATCAAGTCTTTAAAAGTTGAAAATGAGCGATTGTTAAACGAGCTTTCAAATGCAAAATGTTGTTTTCAATGGTGTCAAAAAGATTGTCAAAATAGAGAACTCGCTTTGCAAAACAAAATCAATCAGTTGCATACAAAAACTCTTAATCCAAAACTTGAGCAACTGGATGATGAAAACGTGTCTTTGAAGTGTCAAATTTCAAAATATGAACAAGAAATTTCAAAAGTTAAAAAGCAATATGGTGTCATATTTGATTTACTCAAAAAGACTCGTGCTCAAGCGTCAAAAGATGTTGATGATCATCTTGCATATACGAAGATGTTTTACGACGAGATGGACTCACTCGTTCTGAAAATCTAGATTTGTTACACACTATCCATGATCTAAAAGCAGAGTTGGTGAAACTTAAACAAGATAGGAATAGTAACACAAACATAATAGCACCAGGAATTCTTAGACTGCCTAATGACACATCACAAGAAACTAATGTACTTCCCTCTACTGAAACAGGAATAGTTGCCTCTTTTCCCAACGCTAGCACTTCACAGCTTAAGAGCACCACAAGGAAGAATAGGAAGTTGCGACATAAGAAAAGAACAATAAAGACCTCTAAAGTAGAAGAACACCTTAGGACTTTGAATAAGACTCAAGTTGCACCCACTTTAGATATTGCGTCTGACAAATGTAATGGAAAAAGTGATGTAACGAATGATGAATCATTAAGTACTTTAAATGTTATGTTTGAAGCTTCTTGTGTTGGTTGTCGTAAAAGCATGTTTTCTAGTTGTCATGATAAATGTGTGGCTAATGCTATCTTATCTCGTAAGCGGAATAATAGAAAACGGAATACATCTAGGCCCACTAATGCTTCTAAGTCTGTGCTAGGTAAACCACCCTCTAGTGTTCCAGCTACGATCATTGATGTACCCATAGAACCCCCTTCACCTCCTAGGAAGAACTTATCACCTAGTGCATTTACTAAGACAAAAGCTAAGACTAGTGGGAGATGGCAGAAATGGTTACATAATACACTTGGCTTTAAATGGATACCTAAAATCATAAACATGTGTGTTTCAAATATAACTGCATCGGAACCCTCTAACTCTCCGGGTTCCATATCTACTTCTATTCCATTTGTGTCATCTGTGTGTAATGCAGGTGATACAGATCATCCTCTGGATTGTTGATAGCGGATGTTCCCAACACATGACAGGCAATCTCAAACTGTTATCCAACTTTGTTTCAAAGTTCATTGGCACTGTCAGGTTCAGGAATGATCACTTCGCAGCTATAATGGGCTACGGAGATTACATCAATGGTAACATCGAAATTAGCAGGGTTTATTATGTGGAAGGTCTTGGTCACAATCTCTTCTCGATTGGTCAATTTTGTGATGGAGATTTGGAAGTCGCTTTTTGGGAGAAAACTTGTTTCATTCGTGATCTACAAGAAAACAATCTTATGTCTGGTACCCGCACATCAAGTCTTTATACAATCTCAATGCAAGACATGATTGCTTCATCTCCCATCTGTCTACTTTCAAAGACAACATCTACAAAATCTTGGCTATGGCACCGTCGACTCTCATACTTAAAATTTCAAACCATAACCAATCTTGCATGATACAAACTTGTTGAAGGTCTCCCAAGATTTTGGTATTCTAAAGATCACCTATGCTCAGCTTGTGAACAAGGGAAAAGCACTCGTGCTCACTTTCCTTCAAAGGTGGAACACAGCTCACAGCATGTGCTTCATCATCTTCACATGGATTTGTGTGGCCCGATGCGTGTGCAGACGATTAATGGCAAACGCTACATCTTGGTAATTGTAGATGACTACTCAAGATGGACTTGGGTTTATTTTCTTTGAAGTAAAGATCAAGCTCCACAGATGATCATCACCTTTCTCACGAAAATTCAAGTTCAGCTCCGGAACACAGTCAGACAAATCAGAACAGACAAAAGAACTGAATTTGTGAATCAAACTCTTCGTGCATATTATGAGCAAGTGGGAATTGAGCATCAAACATCAATTGCACGAACACCAGAACAAAACGGAGTTGTTGAAAGATGAAACCGTACGTTAGTGGAAACTGCAAGAACGATGTTGATAAATGCAAAACTTCCAGATTACTTATGGGCTGAAGCCGTGTCAACTGCATGCTACACTCAGAATCGTTCAATGATTACCGAACGCCACAACAAAACACCTTCTGAGCTTATCCACAACCGTAAACCGAATCTCAAACACTTTCATGTATTTGGATTCCTTTTTTACCCGAATAATGATCGTGATGACTTTGGTAAGCTAAAAGCCAAAGCTTACATTGGAGTCTTTGTTGGATATTGTGAAAACTCTAAGGGTTACCGGATCTGGAATCGTCGTACAAGGGAGATTATGGAAACGATTCATGCAAATTTCAATGAGCTTACAGAAATGGCTTGATAAGGTTTTAAAATGTACCTTTTTGAGGGGTCGTTTAAGCCCTTATTTGATCACTTTTGTATCCGTTATTACTTAATATCGTTCCTTTTCACTTTTTAGGTCTCTTGAAGGCAAATTGTTGTAATGGCACTTATTTGGACGAAAAGGCGCGAATATATGAAGAAAATGGCCAAAGTCAAGAATCGAGACGCTCAAGCTACTGAAAACACAAGGTGATGGCGTCACTGCTTAACTGCGACGCCGTCAAAGGATTTTGTGACGGGACAGAAGCCAAAATTAATATTTTCAAGTGACGGCGTCAAGTTATAAAAGAGTAGGCCGTCGCAACTCAGACGGCCTAGATTCAATCCAGACGGCGTCAGAAGCTGAAGAGGACAGCGTCACAATCACAAGTGACGCCGTCGCAAGACTAACGTGGCCAAGACGAAACCCTAAACCCTAAACCCTAATGACGGCGATCCGACGGCGTCACAAAACATAAGGTGACGCCGTCGCATGTGTAATCTTATATATAGAATCCGAATTTTCCAGTATTAGTGTGTAGTCTTTTGGAGTAAAAACCTAAACCAAACCAAGGCTGTCTTGTATAGTATTTTAGGGTTCCAAACCCTATCTTACATCAAGATAAGTGTTTTACTTCATTAATACAATTATGTCTTTGATTATTTGTGTGTATGCTAGCATGTTCTCCATGTCTGGCTAATTTACTTGTGTGTTTGCTTAGGGAATATGAAACTTAATTATTGAATATTGATTGGTTGTCTCTTATCTTAGTTGTTAATGATCTAGTAATGCGATAGGTCATTCGTTGTGTACTTAATGCTTGATTAATCTTTGTGAACCTTAGGTTATATCACCTTGAGCGGTTGTAAGCTAAACTATCCAAAGAGGCCTTAGAGTTAGAGTTTATGATCCCTAGTGGTATTTTGTAGACGAGACCCTTTGGTAACTTCAAAGAGTTAGGGAGAAACGCATACCCTACAACTTTAGACACACAACGCAATTAAGAATAAGGACGTGTCAATTCAACCACCAATAGGAGATAATTAAGGAGTAGTAAAACCTAAGTAAACACATCTTTAAACTATCATATGAGCACACAATAATTAGACATAGACTACATACACCTTAGATTAGATAATAATTAGATAAGTAGAGTAATCGGTAGCAATACCAACCCCCAAATCCAAACCCCGAGATTCGTACTTTTCCATTTCCTAAAAAACATAAAAAAGATAAAAAAAATAATCTTCCTCAACCCCAACCTTAGCGTAGTAACTTCTCACTAGCATTCCTATTCCCCTAGAGAATGATATCAATACCCGTGGCTTACCCTAATACTACACTACAATGATTAGGTTCACTGCCTAGGGTGTTATAAAACTTGCGAAGAAAAGGAAGTTACTTTGACCTCGAACGACGCGTGTAGCGTTATCAAGTTTTTGGCGCCGCTGCCAGGGAATAGAATAGCTAGTTAGTAGTCCACCTCGTTTAGGTTTCTTTGCTTGATTCCTATCAAGTAAATTTTTCTCATTCTTAGCTTTCTCGTAGTCTATCCCCCTTCTTCGTGACTTTTGTTCGTAATCCTATCACTTTTCATCATGGAAGGTGAAACCCCCCCTCAAATCATTGTCCCGCCAAGAGCCCGTACTCTTGGTGAATACTCGAGACCAAGCCACCTAGGCTATAGAAACACCATTGAGCTTCCCGACCAAGCCCAAACTACGGCCCTGCGATCCGACATCATCCGGTTGGTGCAAAACGGATGTACATTCCATGGACTTCGTTCCGAAGATCTGAATCAGCATCTAAGGGATTTCCTTAAAATTGTCGATTCCATCAACCTTGATGCTACTACTCGGGAGACCACACGCCTGCGTCTCTTCCAATTTTCTCTACGGGACCAAGCTAGTAATTGGCTTGAGCGACTTCCCACCGGCTCCATCTCAAGTTGGGATGATCTCACCTTTCGTTTCCTTGCTCAATTTTTCCCACCGGGGAGAACCACTAAACTTAGGAATGACATCTTGATGTTCCAACAACGTCAAGGTGAATCTCTCTACGAAGCATGGATTCAATTCAAGGACCTACTTCATAAAGTCCCTCATCACGGCATTGATCTTTGGCTTCAAGTCCAAATCTTTTATGATCATGTCAACTTCCCCACCAAGCGATCCATTGACCAAGCGGCCGGTGGAAAACTTAGTGATCTCACCGCGGAAGAATCATGTGGTATAATAGAGGACCTTGCTCTCTATGACAACGAAAGTTGGAATGACCCCCGTGAGCTGCCCAAAACCGTTAAGGCAATCTCCTTGCCTCCCATTGACTCACAATCTTCCGACCGTAGGATGATCGAACTTGAAGATCAAGTTAAATTCCTAATGAGTTCCTACGAAAACCCTAAGTCTTCACGCTACATGAACAAAGTTTCTTCCTCGTGTGAGCCATTTTATGATCCTCATAACACGTGCACTTGCACCCGATCTCTCGAACATGCTTCCGTTGACTACGCATCCTCGCGTACTAATGGAATGGGAGGAAGATTCCCTACAATACCCGGACCTAGGAATTTCAATGAAACCCGAGAAGCATGGAAGGGCAAGCCCGACTTCTATTGGGGACAAACCAAGGAATTCACTTCCAATGATTTTTCATGGCCCCCACCCCATGGTCCTAACCAACAAAACATCGAAGGGATGTTGCAAAACCTAGTTGCAACTCAAGAAGCCCAAATAGCTAAGCTCTCGGACCACTTTAACCAACAACAAGCCGAAATGGATAGGAAGATAGATAACCTTTTGAAAGCCATGACCAATAGTGATAGGAAGGTTAATGCTATCTCAACTCCCGAGCCTTCCGGTTTTGAGATTAAGGACCCAAGTAAGTTAGCTAAGCATGTCCAATTCGTCAATACCATCGCCTTAGTGAAACCTAATAGAACCAATGATGATGAGGACCATACATGTGAGACTAATGAAACAACCAAGGAAGTAGATGAAGTAGACAATGACTATTTCAATAAGTTTCCTACGGAATAAGAGCTAACTCGCCACCCTCACTTAGTACGTGACCTCCATCACATGTATGTTAGGAAAAGCCCTAGAATCAAGTTTGGGAACCCTTGGAATCTTAACATACCATTTTGCATAGGACACCTTTTCGTGGCAAAGGCATACATTGATCGCAAATCCCCAATCAACATAATGACTAGCACTTACTACAATTGGGTAGTGAAGAAGCCTATTCCAACTAGGCAAGACCCCGATGACCCTAGTGATAGTTGCAATTTTCTTGGTAGAGTTAAGGGATTGCCCGTTTATGTAGGTAGTTTCACGTTTCCCACGGACTTCATAATTGTGGATGATATTAGCACGGCCATAGATCCTAGCTTGTCCCACGTTATTCTAGGAAAACCTTTCATAGAAAACACCGGGATGACTTATGATCCTTCATTAGGAATAGTGCAATTCAAGGATGAGAATGACGACATAGCTTACCAAATGCCGTTCAAGAGTGAGAAGTTCTCATCACTCTCTAATGATGAAAAGGAACTTAAACTATCGGTCTATTATAGGAATGAGGAAGATAAAGAAAAAGGAGTAGATTATGTTATGGCTAAGATTTTCGGATTCTATAAGGATTGCTTGAACCTAGGACCGAAATATAGGACCGAGTGGGGAGAAGACGAACTCTTAGAGAGGTGCATCATAGGGCACTTCCACAACATGGAATCCCCCGATAGAGACCGTCATGTGGAAGGAGATGACGGTAATGAAGTCACGTGAGGGTGCGACTACGAGTCTAGCTACAAGACTCTTAAATAAAGAAAAGCGCTTCGTAGGAGGCAACCCATGCTTAATTGTTTGCTTGTTAGTGTCATATATCTTTTATTAATTGTTTATTCTCATGTTTAAATTTGTAAAAATGCTTTATTTTGTTTTTAACCTCGTCTTAATTGCATATAAAGGTATTTTACATAAAGGATAAGTGTAGGGAGGATTACACACGTTTTCAAAAGAAACGTAAACATGAGAATAACAATTCATTAAAAGATATATTTGTGTGTTTGTTCGAGTCAAATGCTTGTATCGAGTCATAATGGATGTTTTACAGGAATTTTTCCAGATTATAAAGATATAAATTTTCCAGAATTTTTTCAGAAAATCGCAGACCAGTTTTTGTCAGGATAACCTGACGGCGTCAGGATTGCAACCTGACGGCGTCAGGAAGGAGTAAAAACATCAGATTACTTTTTTTCTCGTTTTCTGAGCCACTTATAAATTTTTGGAATTTTCCAGGTCTTAATTTTCCAGAAATTCTGTAAACATCCATTCCACAAGCATTATATCCTAGTTTAGTAGAGTCTTATATATATTATTACCGCCGATTTTATGCGAAGGTTTCGTTTGTTTTCTTCAAATGTGCAGGTTTCATTTATCAAGAAGAAGAAACAAAAGATTGGAAGGAGCTTTTCACGAACACATTCTTCTTGGAAAAGATTTAACCACTACTTCACACACGGATCCTACCGAGCTAATCAGGGGAGTACTAGTTTCTTTCATTTTTAATTACCTTCCATTATCATAACTTTGATACTTTCGGGGAACATTGGGGACAATGTTCAGTTTAAGTGTAGGGAGGGAAAATAAAACGGGAACTTTGAAACTATGCTTATCCTTGATTATTTGCTTTGTCCAATTGTATTTGTGTAATAAACCATGAGAAAATGTCGGTTAGGGTAATTTTGGCACCAAATTTAAAAATTTTCATGATATATAGGAGTGGGCCATTAGTCTTAACAAAAGCGTCTCACGGATAGGAAGTTGCATGACTAGCACAAAAAACCCTTTACCACCTAAATTCCACCCAAAATATGAGGATCGCCCTTAGATTAGTAGGAATTAAAAACATTCATCTTTAATGCTTAGAGTGTGAACCGGTAGTATATTAGATTCTAGAACTTGTTTTGTGATGCATTCCGAGATCGCTAGTAAGACTACACTTGTGTAGTTAGGAATAACTAAATGATAAGAGGCATTAGGATAACCCTTGTTTGATACCCGTAATATAATTACTTCTTCCACATCGGTTGAGTAATTCCCCCACACCCTTTACGTTGTACTCATCTTTAGTACACGATACCCCTAGTTAACCCCTCAGAGCCTATCCTTTTCGCGGTTCTCGTGATGTTTTGGTTTTTCCGGAATATCAATGAAGAGCATTGTTTACACCCCACCCCCAAATATACACCCAAATCGCCTTAGCCTACCATGTATGCACTCACTTTTAGTGCATTATTGTTATCACCCTAAACCCTTAGTTCAATTATCTAGTTGCTTGCATGAGTTGCTAAGTCGAGTCATATCCTTTGTACACAGTTTTGGGATGATTGGGACTCATGGGAAAAAGTTAAAGTTTATAAAATGATTGAAAGGGAATGTTAAATTCCCTTATTTGCGTAATAACATACCCCAAGTGTTTTTGATCTTTTCAATTCGGGTCAAATTAGTGTTAGAGTAATAAAAACTCAAGTGTAGGGATGTGCCTATAAATCCCTATCATTTTGATGTTACCGTAGAGGATGGTAGAGTAAAAATGTATGAAAAAAAAACAAAACAAAACAAACAAACAAACATATGGGCTACCATCCTACATCTATCCTTTAAATTTATGTTTGTTTATTTCAGTTAGCTAGAGTCTAGAGTGTCGAGTCTTGGCTTAGCAACGTCATTCTTCGTATGCTTGTAACATAAGAGATTTTTGACTTGCCACCACTAAATAGCCTATCCCACCAAACCCTTTATTTCCCTATCGTAAGCCTAACATTACAACCCTTTAAAGACCTCTTTGATAGCCTTTCCTAGGTGCTTACGCCAAAGCGATGGAGGTTTGATCTATTCTCAAGCCTATGGTAATCTATGTACTAGGACCGGTTAATGAGTGTTTATCTTCCATTTCCAACTTTTTATATTTCATATACACCCGAGAGAGATGTGAGTATCCAAACACCCCATGTGAGGTGCTAGTATGTAATTTTCGTGCTTGTTATGACTTTTGCGGGGCTTATATGTGTTGTGGACTGTTTTAAACCAATGCTTCATGACCCTTAACTTATAAATTAATTGGCTAAAAGCACATTTGCTTGAGGACAAGCAAATACCAAGTGTAGGGATATTTGATAAGGTTTTAAAATGTACCTTTTTGAGGGGTCATTTAAGCCCTTATTTGATCACTTTTGTATTCGTTATTATTTAATATCGTTCCTTTTCACTTTTTAGGTCTCTTGAAGGCAAATTGTTGTAATGGCACTTATTTGGACGAAAAGGCGCGAATATACGAAGAAAATGGCCAAAGTCAAGAATCGAGACGCTCAAGCTGCTGAAAACACAAGGTGACGGCGTCACTGCTTAACTGCGACGCCGTCAGAGGATTTTGTGACGGGACAGAAGCCAAAATTCATATTTTCAAGTGACGACGTCAAGTTATAAAAGAGTAGGCCGTCGCAACTCAGACGGCCTAGATTCAATCCAGAAGGCGTCAGAAGCTGAAGAGGACGGCGTCACAATCACAAGGTGACGCCGTCGCAAGACTAACGTGGTCAAGACGAAACCCTAATGACGGCGATCCGACGGCGTCACAAAACATAAGGTGACGTCGTCGCATGTGTAATCTTATATATAGAATCCGAATTTTCCAGTATTAGTGTGTAGTCTTTTGGAGTAAAAACCTAAACCGAACCAAGGATGTCTTGTACAGTATTTTAGGGTTCCAAACCCTATCTTACATCAAGATAAGTGTTTTACTTCATTAATACAATTATGTCTTTGATTATTTGTGTGTATGCTTGCATGTTCTCCATGTCCGGCTAATTTACTTGTGTGTTTGCTTAGGGAATATGAAACTTAATTATTGAATATTGATTGGTTGTCTCTTATCTTAGTTGTTAATGATCTATTAATGCGATAGGTCATTCGTTGTGTACTTAATGCTTGATTAATCTTTGTGAACCTTAGGTTATAGCACCTTGAGCGGTTGTAAGCTAAACTATCCAAACAGACCTTAGAGTTAGAGTTTATGATCCCTAGTGGTATTTTGTAGACGAGACCCTTTGGTAACTTCAAAGAGTTAGGGAGAAACACATACCCTACAACTTTAGACACACAACGCAATTAAGAATAAGGACGTGACAATTCAACCGCCAATAGGAGATAATTAAGGAGTAGTAAAACCTAAGTAAACACATCTTTAAACTATCATACGAGCACGCAATAATTAGACATAGACTACATACACCTTAGATTAGATAATTAGATAAGTAGAGTAATCGGTAGCAATACCAACCCCCAAATCCAAACTCCGAGATTCGTACTTTTCCATTTCCTAAAAAACATAAAAAAGATAAAAAATAATCTTCCTCAACCCCAACCTTAGCGTAGTAACTTCTCACTAGCATTCCTATTCCCCTAGAGAACGATATCAATAACCGTGGCTTACCCTAATACTACACTACAACGATTAGGTTCACTGCCTAGGGTGTTATAAAACTTGCTCGAAGAAAAGGAAGTTCCTTTGACCCCGAACGACGCGTGTAGCGTTATCATGGCTTCTGAGCAAAACAGCTTGGAACCCGGAAATAACCGTTTAAACTTCCCCCAAACAAATGGAACAGTTGTTTGCTCCTCTGTTTAGTGATGATATTGATCAACGTGCTCCAGATGTATCAAATATTTCCGCTGCTCAACTTGATAATAATCCAATACTTGATACACCTGAAACAACAACAACAACTGTTGAAGAAGCACCTCCAATTGATTCTACAACAACATCCGAACAAACCGCATCCAATGACGCTGATCCAGCTGATGATCTTCTGAACAATGAAGTACCCCCACCTACAGATTATGATCCAAATGCGTTCTTCAATCTGTTTGCTAATGAAACTGCAACACCTGATGTTGCGGAATCATCTACAGGCCATTTGAATCCTCCTAATCTGCAGAATGTATATCAACATCAACCCTCCACACATTGTTGGACTAAAGACCATCCTCTTGTGAACATTATTGGAAACCCGAATCAACCAGTCGTAACTAGACAACGCCTTCAGACTGACGGTGAACATTGCATTTATGCACTTACCGTCTGCCAAGCTGAAACCAAAAATATTAAGGAAGCCATGACATATGACAACTGGATTGAATCCATGCAAGAAGAACTTAATTAGTTTAAACGTCTTGAAGTATGGGAATTGGTTGAAAAACCAACTCGGGTCTATGTTATTGGTCTGAATTGGATTTGGAAAAACAAGTTGGATGCTGAAGGTACGGTTATCCAAAATAAGTCACGTCTAGTGGCTAAGGATTATAGACAAGAAGAAGGGATTGACTACGAGGAATCATTCGCACCGGTTGCTAGACTTGAGGTTGTACGGATTTTCCTGGCATTCGCGGCTCACATGAACATCACGGTCTTTCAGATGGATGTCAAAACTGCTTTTCTGAATGGTAAACTGAAAGAAATGGTCTATGTTAGCCAGCCAGAAGGATTTGTTGATCCAGAGTTCCCTAATCACGTCTACAAACTGAAAAAGGCTCTCTACGGTCTCAAACAAGCCCCTCGGGCGTGGTATGATAAGTTGTCATCCTTTTTTATCTCTCATAATTTCGTCAAAGGATCGGTCGACCCTACACTATTCATACAATATCACGGGGCACACATTTTAATCGTTCAAATTTATATGGATGACATCATTTTTGGGTTCAACACATCTAAAGTACTCAAACGCTTTTTCAAAACTTATGAAAAAACATTTTGAAATGTCCATGATGGGTGAACTTACGTTCTTTCTAGGACTGCAAGTTCATCAATCACCCCGTGGTATTTTCTTGAGTCTGTCCAAATATGCTATTGAAATTTTAAACAAAAATGGAATGCAAAATTGTGACACCTATGCCACACCAATGGCACATACCAAGAAACTGGATGCTGATTTGCATGGGAAATTGGTTAACCCTACCAAATACTGAAGTATTATTGGGTCTCTCATGTATCTAACAACCAGTAGACCTGATACTGTCTTTGCTGTATATCTTTGCTCCCGTTATCAGTTGCGACCAACTGAAACTCACCTCTCTCAGGCTAAAAGAATCCTCCAATACATCAAGGGAAACATTAACTTGGGTATCTGGTATCCGAAGGATTCTGGTTTTGAACTAATAGCTTTTTTAGACGCTGATCACGCAGGTTGCTTAGATTCTCGGAAAAGTACTTCAGGAGCTCTACAATTTCTTGGTGATAAACTGGTGTCATGGCAATCGAAGAAGCGGGATTGTACATCATTGTCATCAAATGAAGCAGAATATGTAGCCATGTCGGCGTGTTGTGCTCAAGTCATTTGGATGCGAACACAACTCAAAGACTATGGTTACGTATTTGACATAATCCCAATGTACTGCGACAATCGAAGTGCTATTGCGATCTCGTGCAACTCTGTTCAATATTCGAAGTCTAAGCACATCGATCTTCGATATCATTTCATCAAGGAGCATGTGGAAAAGGGTACCATTGAATTATATTTTGTGGGTACTGAATATCAACTGGCAGACCTTCTCACCAAAGCCTTAGCTCCTGCTAGGTTTACTGAGTTGGTCCACCGGATTGGTATGAGGTGTTTGACTCCAGAAGAACTGGAAAACTTTTAAAACAATCTTAAAACCAGTCAAACTGTTGGGTTTTAGGTTCCTCAGATCATGAATTATTTTAAGTGTTGGAACCACGGACAGAGTTGATGAAACCACGGACAGAAGAATGAATCCACTGCTGATGTGAAACCGCAGTTAGTAGTAATATAGAACCACTGCTAATGTATTGTAAGCACTGCTAGTTTTGTATAGTCGGTTTAATATTTTGTATTAGATAAATATGGAAAAGATATTTATCTTGTAGGTTACGTATTGTATTGTGTAAAGGACTCCTTAGCCTATAAAAGGAGGTCCTAGTTTATATTAGATATACGTATGTTTTGATATATCTAAGGTCGATACACTTCAAGGTTGTAAAACCCTAATACTGGTTAGAGTATTCGTATTAATAATAATATTGAGGTGTTGAATGTTTATTGTTCTTCTTCTTAAGATTAAGTATTAAATTCCGCGTGATACTTAATAAATCTTTGTTAAGTCAGTTTCTATAAAGGATCGTTTGCTCAACTGGGATCAACAAGTGGTATCAGAGCTTATGATCTAGAAACTGAAACCAAGAAGAAGTTTAGTTAAGTTCTATTCAAGTAAGTTAAGATGTCTGACAAAACTCACATGCTTACTGCATCAAAGGTGCCCATGCTCAAGCAGGGTGAGTACCAAGTTTGGAGAATGCGAATGAGGCAATACATTCGTATGATTGATTATACCATCTGGGATGTCATTGAGAAGGGTGATACTCTTCCTAAGAAGGGTGATAATGGTAAAGAGATAGCCATAGTTAGTGAGGTTGACAAGGCTAAAAGGAAGCTGGAGATTAAAGCTCATAGTATTCTCTCCATGTGAATACCTAATGAGTATGCTTTGGACTTTGAAAAATATGATTTTGCTAAAGAGTTAATGGATGCTATTGAAACAAGGTTTGCTGGTAATGAAGCTACCGAGAAATCAAGGAAGAACATGCTCAAGCATCAGCTTGAAAACTTCACTGCTCTTAGTGGAGAAAAACTTGATGGCACTTATAACAGACTTCAAAAACTCATCAGCCAAATGAAGTTAGTGGACTACAAATTGCTCAAGAAGATATCAATTTGAAGTTCATCAGAAGTTTATCACCTGACTGGGTTATGCATACTGTTGTGTGGAGAAACAAAGATGATTTTGAAAAGATGACTTTGGATAATCTCTACAACAACCTGAAAGTTTATGAGTCTGAAAAGAACATAGCTGGATCATCCTCATCACCACAAAACATTGCTTTTGTGTCTACAGGGCATAGGAATTCTCAAGATGTTTCCACTGCTGCTTATGAAGTAACCACGAATATTGCTAACAATACCACTGTTGGTGATAATGTCAGTGATGGTGCAATTTGTGCTTTTCTGGCTGATTTAACTACCAGTGTTACTGTTTTGAATCAAGATTTAGATCAAATTGATCCTGATGATCTTGAAGAAATAAATCTTCAATGGCAAATGGCAATGTTAACACTGCAAGCTAGGAAGTTCTTGAGGAGGACTGGAAGACAGGTCAAATATTATGGTCAAAGAAGAGCTGGATTTGACAAAAGCAAGATGGAGTGCTTTAACTGCAAGAAGAAGGGTCACTTTGCTAGGGAATGTCGAGCTCCCAAGAGGATTGAAGGCATCAAGAAAACCACGGAAGAGCCTGATTCTTCTTCAGCATTGGTTGCTCAAGATGGTATTGGTGATTATGACTGGAGTGATCAGATTGAAGAAGGTCCCAATGCAGCTTTTCTTGCTAGTGAAGCTTCTAAAGAGCATAACTTTGCTCTTATGGCCTATGCTTCATCTTTTGGTTCAGATTTTGAGGTATCTAATGATTCTAAAAATTCTACTTGTTCTTTTAAATCATGTCAAGATAACTTAGAATCACAAAAGGCTATTATTGCGAGTTTGAAAAAAGAAGTAGATAGACTTTCACTTGATAACTTAGGTTATAAAGTTGGTCTTGAGAGTGTTGAAGAAAAACTTAACTTCGGTATTAAATGTGAGTTTGAGTATGTCGATAAGATTAATATACTAGGTGGTGAAATTGATCTTAAGGACAGAGAAATTAAGATGCTTAAAAAGAAACTAGAAGAGGTAGAGAGTGTAAAACAAGAAGCCCTAGTAGAAAAAGAAAAACATGTTGTTAGGGTTGCTAAAACACAATTTGCTTCTAATTTGGTTCATAAATCAATAAAGTGTCAATTAATGAAAAAGGGTTCTGGGATAGGTTACAACAATATGCCACCACCCTCTCTTATGAAACATGCACCACCTACAAAAGAACTATCCTTTAGTAGTGAATTCAGTTTTAACAAACCTGTAGAAGAGATTAGTAAGACTGAAACAACTAAGATAGGTTCTGATAAGTCATCTGATGCTCCCACTATTGAAGATTGGGAATCAGATTCTGAGGAAGTTAGATCTGAATCAACACGGCCTGAGAAGATAGAAAGTGTTAAGAAAGTTGATTCTGAACAAGCCAACCTTGTGCCTAGATTTGGAGCACAAATTTCTAGGAAAGTTGTTGAGTACAAGGAGATACCTAGGGAACAGATGAAAAGATACATACCTAGAGGTAATCAGAGAAACTTCAATGGACTAATTTCAAACAGATTAGGAGATGAGTTTCAATGTGTTAAGAAGGCTTGTTTTGCATGTGGTAGTTTTGAGCACTTACAGAGAAACTGTTATAAAAACCAACCACAAGTTTGGAATCATTGGAGGAGGGTAAATCATCAAAACTCTTCAAAGAAAACAATCCCTCATCCTAACAATAAAATGATTCCTAGGGCAGTGTTAATGAGGAATGATAAAACAAAATCAATAATCACTGCTGCTCCCAAATGGGTTCCAACCACTGCTAAGCAAAATGTAAACACGGATAAGCAAAATCTATCCACTGCTAAGCAAAATATCACCACTGATACAAAAGAAGTTTTAAAAATTCCAAATGTGATAACTGACACAGTGGTTGAAAACCATTTGAATGTTGTTAAGGCCTCAGCTAGCTGGCAATGGAAGCCTAAGACCAATGTTTTACATCATGTCAGTTGTGCATCAATGGACCTAAAGAAATTTGATTATGTTGATGCACAGGGCAGACCCAAGTCAGTATTGGCTTGGGTCCATAAAAGGAACTAATTTGTTTAAATTCATGTGCAAGGCAATCTACAAGATGAGCTAAAAGACAAAGGAATTTTTGATAGTGGTTGCTCTAGGCGCATGACTTAGGATGGGAGCAACCTGGAGGATTTTGAAGCTTTTGATGGAGGATATGTGGCATTTCGCAATGATCCAAAGGGAGGAAAGATACTTGGCAGAGGCACAATCAGAACAGGAAAATTAGACTTTGAAAAGGTCTATCTGGTACAGGGATTAAAGTATAACTTATTCAGTGTTTCTCAAATGTGTGATAAGAAAAACTGGGTACTTTTTGGAGAAACTGAGTGTGTGGTGTTGTCACCTGATTTTAATATGCCTAATGAGAAATTTGTGCAGTTAAGGATACCTAGGAAAGAGAACATATATTGTTTTGATCTTAAAGATGTACTTCCTAATAGGTCCTTAACTTGTTTGTTTGCTAAGGCATCAGTTGATGAGTCTAAATTGTGGCATAGAAGGCTGGGTCACCTTAATTTCAAAACAATCAATAAACTTGTAAAGGGCAACTTAGTGAGAGGGTTACCTTATAAGGTTTTTGAGTGTAAGGAACTTTGTGTGGCTTGTCAGAAAGGAAAACAACATAGAGCTTCTTGTAAGTCCAAAACTGTTAACACCATTACACAACCACTGTTTATGCTTCATATGGACTTATTTGGACCTACCTTTGTTAAAAGTTTGAACCATAAGCAGTACTGCCTAGTTATCACTGATGATTATAGTAGATATTCTCAAGAGTTTTTGGGTATAGTTTTTGGCTGCTAAGAGTGAGACTAGTGATATTCTCAAGAGTTTCATTACTAAGATAGAAAATCTAGTAAACCATAAAGTCAAGGTAATCAGATGTGATAATGGAACTGAATTTAAGAATGATGTGATGAATCAGTTCTGTGTAGCTAAGGGTATAGAAAGACAGTTTAGTGTTGTTAGAACACCACAACAGAATGGTGTAGCTGAAAGGAAAAATAGAACACTAATTGAGGCTGCTAGAACAATGTTGTCAGAATCTAAGCTACCAACTACCTTTTGGGCTGAAGCTGTAGGCACTGCATGTTATGTGCAGAATAGAAGTAAGGTAGTGAAGCCTCATAACAAGACCCCCTATGAGTTGTTACATGATAGGAAGCCAATGATTGCATTCCTAAAACCTTTTGGGTGTCCTGTTACTATCTTAAATACCATAGACTACCTAGGCAAGTTTCAAGAAAAAGCTGATGATGGATACTTTTTAGGCTATTCTTCTAATAGTAAAGCCTTTAGAGTATAAAATAGGAGGACTAGGATTGTTGAACAAAACTTACATGTTCAGTTTAGTGAAGAGACTCCTAGTGTTGAGACCAAAGGACCAGACTGGCTGTTTAACATTGATATGCTAACCAAATCTATGAATTATGAGCCTATCATTGCAGGAACTTCCACTAATGTTAATGCAGGTACACAAAAGGATTCTGATGCAGAAACAAATTCTAAAGAAGTTGATTCTCCAAAGGAGTTCTATTTGGTTGAAAAGTGGAAAGCTGGTTCTGTCTCACCCATCATTGATAAGCAAGGTCCCACTGATGATGATGCCTTGAATTTTGGAAGTAAAGTTGATCATCATCAAGATAAGGATGAGTTGTTGCAAGATAACTCAGTGTCGGTAGAAGAAATTGAAAGAAAGAAAAGGCATTCTTAAAGCACTGCTAAGCCAAATGAAAGCACGACTAGGTATAATGAAAGCACTGCTAAGCCAACTTCTACCACTGCCAGTACAAGTGAAACCCCTGCTGCAAGTACTGATGATAGTACTTTCTTTGGACCAACTTCAAAGCCATTATTTGGTGAAGAGGAGTATCCACATGATCCTAACATGCCTGCTTTGGAAGAGATTGATACTCCTACTGATGATGAAGACATGGATGATTTCTTCAATGCTGATTTTACTAATTTGGAAACTGTCATTTATGAAAGTCCAATCACTACCACAAGGATTCACAAGATTCATCCCAAGGATCAAATACTTGGAAATTTGAATACTCCAGTTCAAACAAGAAGTAAGGTTAAGAACACTAAAACATTTCTTGAGCAAGGTTTCTTTGCAAGATCACTTCACAAAATAAATAGTCATAAAGATCTGCAAAATTTCCTGTTTGCTTGTTTTCTGTCTCAAAAGGAGCCAAAGAGAGTGGCAGAAGCTTTGTCTGAAAAAGGATGGGTAGAATTTAGCACACTTGGCTATCCACTGCTAAGTATATGGATCCACTTTTTGTTTTCTCTAACCACTGCTAACCTTCACCATCTTTTCAGTGTTTGGTTTATGTTTGTGATATGCAGGTATGAAGGATTGTTGTATACTTTGGAGCTTTTGGAGCTTTTGTTGATTTGTTTAAAAAAAATCTTTTGTAATCCTTCATATTTTTGTGTGCTATCACTATGTTTGACAAAGATTTGCTTGCTGTATCTCTTGATCAACTGGTTGGAGTGTTCTTTTGTATCTACTGCTAGTGTCTTTCCAACCACTGATAGAGGTTTTCAACCCACTGCTAGACAACCCCAAACCATTGTTGAACCAATTTTGTGGACTAGGAGGAAAAAGGGCACCAAGCTACCTCAGGCTGGTGTTAGTGGTGTTGTTCATGAGGTTGTCACAAGTTGTGGAGGTAACATGATTGAAAGGGCTTCCACTACTGATTCACGCTTCGATGCTGGTCAGGATAGTGGAAACATCATTAAGACCCAACCTTTGGCAACTCCTAATGTGGAGAGTTCCTTGGAACTTAACACAGGTGGAGGAATCCCTAGGCAACTGGCTCACTTAGGGTGCATAGATGATCAGGCAAGGTCTGGTGCTATGTTTACTTTATCCAAGGATTCACCTCTCAGAGCAGTTAACACAGCTCAAAGTGATGAGGATCGTTTGGAACATGAAAATGAATTGACGGATCCTAAACTGGTACATGATGACTTTTCCAATGAACCACCTCTCGGACCAGTTAAAACAGGTCGAAGTGGGGAGGATATTCTTGAACGCTTAAATGAATTGACGGCTAAATGTACCAAAATGGAGGATACAATCTCAAGTCTTCAAGAGTTTGTTGTGTTTCAGGGTAAAGAGATTAGGAGGCTGAAGCACATGATGTTTGTTTTGGAGAAAGTGAGGAGACCTGAGGTTGCTGTTTTAAGGCATATGAGAAAGTTGAAAAAGAAGGTGGACTCCTCTCCAACTGTGAATATGGAGAATGTATCCAAACAGGGGAGGAGTGAAGGCATGAATTCAGGGGAGGCTGTAGATGTGCATATGGATGAGGATGTGGATAGTAGAGATCAAGCTGAAAAAATTTTGGTATCTGATAAAGATGGGAATGAAGTTGTTCTTGAAAGTTTGAAGACTGTGGTAGAAGATGAAGTAATGCCGGACACAACCACTGACAGTGTGTCTGCAACCACGGCTAGTATTCTTGAAACCACTGCTGCAGTTTCAGATAAGGTAATCATAACTCCCACTTTAAACTTACCCACTGCTATCATAACAACTTCTACAATTGTTACAACCACCTCTGGATCACCACCTAAATCTAAAGAAGTTGAGAAGGAAGTTGCAAGTACATTGATCAATCTAAGCAAAACCTTAACTAACCCTACACCCATCATTGCACTTGTTCCATTATCTCTTAAATCTACTGCAACCAAACCCAAAGGTAAAAGTTTAGCTATTAATGAGCCTTTGAAGAAGAAGGTGGCTCAACCAGATATTGGAAAGGGTAAAGGTATTGAAGCACCAGTTTTGAAGTTTAAAAGTAGAGAAGAATAGATTGCTTATGATGAAGAGTATACAAGAGGCATACAAACTGAAGAGGAATCAGCTGAAGAGAAAGAAAAGAAAGAAGAAGAGGAGGCTACTCAGAAATGGTTAGCTAAATGGAATGAAACACAAAACTATCTTCAAGCTTCTAATAACATCCATGATGAGTATACTACTCAAGAATAGGCATTGTTATCTGTTGATGAAAGAGCTAGAATCTTGGGTGAATGGGCAAGGAGGATCAGTAAGGAAAAGAAGCAAGTTAAAAGGAAGAAACCTCCTACAAAAGGTGAGATGAGCTTTATCTGATGTGTATGAGGATTAATAATGATGATTTTATTCCAATGAATTCTGAAAGACAAGAAGAGTGGATCAAAAGTAGACAAAAGAGAAAATCTGAGATACAGGAGACATATGGTTCTAAAAGAATGAAAGAAGTGAATGAAGATGGTAATCAAATTATTTTTTATACATTTGAGCTTAATGGAAGTGAAGGATGTTGGAAAATTCAAAGAGTCAGTAATAAAGTTTCTGAGTTTGAGAAATTTTCACAGATGCTTTAATATCTGGATAGAGATGATTTAATGAATCTTTGGAAGCTTTACAAGAATAAATTTGGTGATGTATGTCCAGATGACTATCATGAAAGAATGGTTTATCATAACTTGAAGATCTTGTTTGAACCTACTCATGATGAACCTGAATGGAAAGGACTCTACAATGGTCATGTTACAAGATGGTTTTTATATCAATCTTGTGGAGTTCATGTGCTAATTGTGTCTGGAGAAGTTATTCATATGCTTGTAAAAGGTGATTATCCTAAATTGAATAATTATCCATGAGTTATTACTCAGATGGTGAAGCCTGGCGGTTTAAAGATACTGAAGCCCTATAATGATCAAGCATACAGTTTGTTGCTAAAGTATGAACAAATACTTAAAACTGTTAAGTGTTTGGATACATCCTCCAATTCAGATGTTTTGAGCTTAAAGGAAACTTTAGAATTCTATTTGAATGTATCAAGTTTAAGGAAGGATTGTTGGGTTTTAGGTTCCTCGGATCATGAATTATTTTAAGTGTTGGAACCACGAACAGAGTTGATGAAACCACGAACAGAAGAATGAATCCACTGCTGATGTGAAACCGCGGCTAGTAGTAATATAGAACCACTGCTAATGTATTGTAAGCACTGCTAGTTTTGTATAGTCGGTTTAATATTTTGTATTGGATAAATATGGAAAAGATATATTTATCTTGTAGGTTACGTATTGTATTGTGTAAAGGACTCTTTAGCCTATAAAAGGAGGTCCTAGGTTAGATTAGATATACGTATGTTTTGATATATCTAAGGTCGATACACTTCAAGGTTGTAAACCCTAATACTGGTTAGAGTATTCGTATTAATAATAATATTGAGGTGTTGAATGTTTATTGTTCTTCTTCTTAAGATTAAGTATTAAATTCCGCGTGATACTTAATAAATCTTTGTTAAGTCAGTTTCTATAAAGGATCGTTTGCTCAACTGAGATCAACACAATCACCAAAACCTCTTTTGTAAATATTTTTCAAAAACAAAATACAAAACTTATAAAACTCAAAAATATTCTTCTATCTTGTTTTCTTTAAACATGGCAAGTACAAATCTTTCGTCAACACTTCACACTTTCAAAAATTTCAATATTTTCACGGTCAAGTGTTGAGGGGGAGAAAGTAAATATTTTCTGTTTCATAAAACCTTGTACTTGCATGTTATCTAATACCGGTTGTATCTTTGGTAATGGTGGACACGTTTCTTGTTTCTTGACACTCCTCGGGCTCAAACTCATAACGTTTCAATATTTCAAAAGTCAAGGGGGAGTGTCGTCATGTTTCTTTCCATATATCTTGCTTTATGTAACCAAAATGGAAGTTATGGGCTATGGATGAAAATGGTTAAGGTGGAGGGGCCAATGTTGTCAAATGCTTAAACTTATTTTTTTTACAAAACTCTTCCACCTAATCCCTTTACCACATTCATTTCAATCATTTATTACCACAACCACTCATCCTACGCCTATAATCAAACCTGCAAATCCGTGCTTTAATCTCCAAATTTGTAAGTGTGTTAAGCTTCAGTGTGTGCTTCTAAACTATGGTTTTTAATGGCACACTAATCCAACGGTTAGATTTTATACTACGCATGATTATGTGTTCTACGCGTATGCGTATATTCAAATGATCATGTGTGAGTGTTTGTTGTGAAATAAGTGTGTTAAGATGTTGTTAAGATCATTCTAAAATTATTCCCAACATGAAAACCTACCCAGAAACTTCAATTAATCATTTTCAAAAATTAGGGTTTATGCGTGAGATTTGGGGGTTTTCATTTGTGAGTGTTTCTGTGTAATTAGATGAGTGTATGATGATTGTTACATGTTTAATTGACCAAAATCAACCATAAATCATGCCCAGATACATAAATTTTGTGAAATTGAGAGTTAGGGTTTTATACTCGTTAGAATTGGGGATTTTTTATTCTTGTGGTTTTAGATGTTAAAACTTGTTGCAACACATTCATATAGACTCTAAGACATCCCAGAATTAATTTAGTGCCATTTTCATGGCTGGATTTCTTACTCGTAAGAATTAAGCCTTAGGGTTTTAGTTTTACGCCTAAGGAAAACCTACGCGTAACCATTAACTGAATGTGATATGATAAACTTAATTCAGGTTTTACGCGTGAAAAATTCAGATTCAAGGTTAAACCAGAACTCTAAGCTTAAGGATCATCTTATGCGTAGATAGTTACTCGTAAGAGAAATCTTACGCGTAAGGTTCTACATGGGGACTACGCGTATCCTGTGAAGGATATGCTTAAACTTGAGTCTTACGCATAAGGTTCACTCTTATGAGTAAACCTTACGCATAAGCTCCAACATACGCTTACGCGTAAGCATTATGCCAAGCTCTTTTCCTACCCGTAATATTTCTTATGCGTAAGAAGAGTTCCTACGCATAAGCTTATGCTTACGCGTATGGTAACAACTGTTTACGCATAAGCTTGTAACTTTACGCTTAAGCCTTATTTTAACTATAATTATGAACTGTTACGCGTACAAACTTGTAAATAAATAAATCAAAACATCACAAAACCAAAATGTCACTAATAAGCTTTAATGGTTAATATGTTGTGTAAATGAGTGAAAATTTGGACTTTAAAATTCAAAATTAATAAACTCACGAAACTTATCACGACTATTTTGGACTATTGGACAAACAAGTGACGTTGAACTCGTAACATTCATCAACATAACATATTCAATAATTGAACAATAAAATCAACTTTTGACTAACATAATGTCTTTCGATATGTTGGTTCTTTTGGCTCAATATCTTTCAGATCACAATATGGACGTCACAATGGAAAACGTTAACGCACAAAATGTTCTCACAGTGGAAAATATTTTCCCTACCGGTTATCAGATGAAGATTGGAAAGAATAATCTCAAAGTGGACTTTGTTAATTTCACGTGCTCTGAGTCATCATGTCATATTGCTGTGGATATTCTAAAGACTCATCCATACAAGAACATACTCACAAACTCTGCAACAGTACCGGAGATCTATATTCATTAGTTTTGGCACACCATGCAGAATATCGATGGTCAAGACGTTGTTACGGTGACACTCAACAACAAACAAGTCACCATCACTGTTGCAGATTTAAGGGCAATTCTCCTTCTTCCTATCATTCAGCCTGCTGATTATGTTGCTACTCCTTCGGAAGAGGCTACTCTCTAATTCATGGTCAATATTGGCTATGATGAAGCTGCTGGGATCATCACTAAACATTCTTCAGTGGATCTAAAGAACATTCCTCAGCCATGGAGAACTTTATACATCATTATAGCCAAATCAGTATCTGGACGTGATAGTGGTTATGAGCATCATAAGCTCATGGAACTACAAATATTTTGGGGCATAGTCAACATGATGCACATCGAATTCGCAACTCTGATCTGGGAAGACATGATGTCTTACCTCAAAAAAACATGGCACCAAGATCCCCTACATCAAATACACCAAGCTGTTGATCCAAAGGATACTAGGGAATAATCTGGACATTCCCTTGAGACTTGATGACCCCAACCATCACTCCGCGTTGTTTGAGCCTACACTTAATGTTGTCAGATTCAAAGACTCAACAACAAAGAAACAAGGTGATGTATTGCCAGACTGCCTTCTCACTGACGATATCAAGAATCTTCAATCATACAAACGATATCAAGTAGCAGTAGCTTCAGGAAAAGTTGGCTTTATTGATGAAAAGTCTTCCGCTACACCTGTCAAGAAGACCAGGATATCGGGCAGTGCTGGAAGTGCTGCAAGCACTGGGAGTACCCGAAAGTATCCAAAGAGAACTCATGTTCTAAAAAGGAAAGTTCCATCGAAGGCTGTTATCCCTAATCCTAAAACGGAACCTAAATTGATGGACGAGGACTCCGAGGACACTGAAACAGATGAAGAGGTTCACTACTCAGAAACTGCAACAGATGAGACAATAACAGTAGCAAAACCTCATAGTCCAAAAACTGACAAGGGTAAAACTCCAGTGGAAGAGCAGGAAGAGGAAGAAAGTTCAGAGGAAGAGCCACAGAATGAAGAAAAATATTACCGCAAGAAACTGAAGAATCTCAGGCTTCAACATGTTGCTAAGGAGTTTAATCTTCAACATACTCGTGGCCGTGGAGGTTCAAGTGGTGGCTCACAAACAACACCAGTTCTCGATGTGGTTAATCAACCCGATAAGGGAACTAGTACCACCACCCACAAATCTGAACAAAAGCAGCATGAGGATGAAATTATCTTCGACTTTGAGGAACCAGAAAAGGAGAAGAATGAAAAGATAACTGATGAAGATGTTGAGGCAGCTGCCAAGCAGAAGAGGCTAGGGTTAAGGCTGAAGAAAAGGCTAAAGCTGAAAAAGAAGCTGATGATTATCTTCTAGATAGTCCATAACGTAACCAGGAACAAACTTCTGAGCCACCAAATGACCCAGAACCTTCTCATGACTCATCTTCGTCTGACTCATCTTCTCATTCATCACCACCACCATCCAAAGACACCACCACCAGATCCGCATCCAGATCTGTAAAGAAACCAACCGATATTTGGGCATCACGTGCAAAGACAAAGATTGTCAAAGCTGTCAAGCAAGTAAGGAAGAAAAACGTGGTCAACAAGAAACTGAATCAACTTGCGGACATAATCAATCTTCTTCATAAGGTGATAAACGAGTTTTCGGATGAAAGGGAACAAATTCAACAGTTTATAAACAGAGATATCCAAGGGGAAATGGACAAAACGATCAGAGAATATACTCACAAGTTTCTTCTCGACACCGTCCCTGGAGTGACAAGAGAGACGTTCGCCAGACAACTCTATCCAAATCTCATGCGATTGGTCAAGCAAACAATGCAATCTACTCCTATAGCAATGCAAATCAATCCAATCGAGCCTACAGTTGTCTCCGATGCAGAATTGATTTCCAAGCTTGTGTTAAAAATGTCTCAACGTTCTGCAACATTTACTTCTGACGAAGCTAAACTATTTGAGGCATTGCTGGAATATCAACTCAGAACTTCATGCAAAGAGTCAGCTGAAAGAGCTAAGCGTCCAAGAGACGATGATGATGCGGATAAGGATGCTGAGCCGAAACGTGAGAAGAGAAATGACGATTCATCTTCTATGCCTCCACCACCCCAAAGGACCTCCACCGCTAGAAGATCTCCTCAACGTCCTCCTGCTACAAACAAACCTCAGGACTCCAAGTCTCCACCACCAACGCATAAAGCTGGTGATCACTTTTAATACACTGGTGGTGACGATGAGGAGATTCCTGAGCCCCAACAACAACCACCTTCTTCTACATCAACAATGCAACCAATATCAACATCAAAGCCAAAGAAGAAAAAGTCTACTTCAGTTGTGTCATGGCTAGATGAAGACGAATCTGAAGGGTATGAATGGTTTTCAAAGCTTCTTGATGCAACCCCTCAGTTACCGGAAGGCCAAGAACCGGTAGATGGTAGAACTATGGAGCAGGTCAAGATTATCCAAGAAAAGTTCAAGGTGAAAAAGATGACGAAAGCAGAGTTGAAACGAATCAAGAACGACGCTTTTCAACTACTTAAGGACAACTCTGCCAGTGCCATTGAAGTCGAATATCATCTCGACAACATAGCACGAGCCATGTCCAACAACATTGATTGGCTCAACCCTGAAGCAAACATTGATTTCACCAGACCTGACAAGGCCCCATACTACACCGACTGGACTAAGCCACTACCTACCATTGGCCGACCTAATCAACCAAAGATTCCTTACCAATATTTCTTCAACAACGACCTGGAATTTCTTTAGCACGGTAGCGATGTGAGCAAGAAATACGCTACTTCATTCACCTTCCCTTTCCCGGCAGCAATCTACTCAAACAATATAGCCATCGAGGAAGAAGCCACACACATGTTTGTTGACAATGTGGTAAAGTATGACATCGATGCACTGTATGGGAATCATCATTGGCCAGAACGAAGAAGAATCTACTACAGAAGCTGTCAGGTACTCAAATCGAAGAAAGAGGTGTACAGTGATGAACGGATCGTTGCTATAATGCATGTTACCCTGTCGTCTAAGTGGGACTACTCATTCCTGAAGAAAATAGTAGTCAAACGCCAAGACGAACAGGAATATGACTTTACTGAAGCAGATTTTCTGAGATTGTCACTCAATGACATTGAAGATATGTATCTTGCCAAGGTACAAGGACGAATCCGACAATTCTCCACGAACATTCAGCTCCAGTACATCAAGTCATTGCTAATATTCATCAGAAGCATCGTCATCCAGGAACGTGTTGAAGATCTTCAACTTGCCGTAGAATCATATCAGAAACGTGTTAATCTCACACCACCAAAGCTATACATTCCCGATATCAACCATCTGCCTCAGTACACCATTCTTAAGAAACCAACATTCAGGGTAGTTTACCGCAGTGAACTTCACCGTAATTGCTTCATGGCGTGCAAGGAGCTTCATAAATTTTGTGATCATACTTTGAAGAAGGTTCGGGATGGAACGGCTTATCGGTTAAAGGAGATTCATGAAGGCATAGGGTCGAAGAAAAGGTGTAATTCTAGGGAAAGGAGGGATGTGAAGAAGATCATTACCAGGATTGATGAAAGGTTGTTTCGTAGGGATCAGATGAGGACTTTGGAGAGTTTCGTGGGTGGACGTCAAAGCATATCTCTAACAGGCTACCAACGTCCAGAACGAATTCCTGGTGTTATTGACAGACTTCCTGGTACTCCTTGATTTGTTTCTTTCATTAAATATTTGGACGTGTGATCTATATTTAACTATGGCTTGTGTACACATAACAGTGCACAACCCGTACTTGTAATGAAAGGACCCTGTGGTACGCTTCAGTGCCACAATCCTTATAAAAGGAGCGAAAGCTTCTTACTTTTGAGTAAAACTAATCAAAACTTTTACTTTCAAAGTTTTGCTCAAAAGACCAAGTACTTCCCCTTATGATTTTCAAAACCTCAAAAGTTAATATCACTTGTTGAGGGGGAGTATTTGCTTAAAACTTTGTTCACAAATTGTTCTTCGTGGCAATCTTCCCACAAAACTCGAAATGGACATATTCGATATCAAAATTTCGTCAAAAATAACATTTTTATGCCATTTTTTAGGAGGAGAAAAATTATGTGATAAGAAATATGTTGTGAATTGCTATTGAATCGTCGTGCTAAAGACTTAACCAATGAATTGACGAGCTCGTAAATGTTAGTAACTCGAAAAGACTTGTCCGGGACGGTTAATAATTTCAAGCTAGTTCAACGTGTCTCGCAAAGGACTTGTCCTAGTAGAATGTACCATTCGAGAAACTCTTGGTAGACATGAACCTTGACGGGTCAAACCTCCTCTCCAAGGAGTGTTTACAACTTCAAGCTGACCTAGTCAGTGATGTAACCGTGTCTCGCAAGGAATTGTCTATCTTGAGTTGATTAATTTAAATGTGCGCGCTCTTCTCTTACCGTGCAGATTTTTGTCAAAATACTTAAGCACGTGTGGAGGGGGAGTATTTCTGCAAAATACAAAACTCTCACAGTGGTACAAAATGCTTTTACTCATAACCACTTTGAGAGATTTACATGAAAATGGTTTTATGGCAACATAGGCTAGTCATGGAGTTATAAGGTGACTAAGGTTAGGAATAACCGTCCTATGATCCACCAGAGTCGGAGGGATCTACCCAAGGACACCTCCAATAGTTAGAATTTAGAAGTCCTTAGGTATGATTATAAAAAGAAGAAAATGAGAATCGGAGAAAGAAGGAGTTGAAGAATTAAAAAGAAAAGTAAAGAAAAGGGTGAAAAGAAATAGCCCTCCAAAATTATTCAACTTAAGGCAGACACCGGGTTCAATTCATATGCTACTGGTTGTCACTTGATGACACCAGTATTGAAGATTAAAGTCGTCATGGACCCAGTGACGCATGCACTAAACCTTCTTAGCCACTCAAGTTTCTCTCAACAGAAGCTTGTTTCATTCTCTCAGGGAACCCTACGTAAACTATCGGCTTTCTCTTAGAGATTGCTGGTACTGAAGAAGGAGACCCTCTCCCTAGTCTCCGCTCAGGAAAACCAAAACGCACTATTGAGTCTAGAGCCACGAGATTCATCAAAAGATCTCTTAGGTACACTTGACATTTCATCACTTGTCGTTCAACAATAAGGACGCAAGTGATACATTCTAGAGTCCTTCACAGATCTTAGCAATCTGTCGAGAACATTTATGAGGGGTTCACAACTGTGATCCTCAGTGATTGAATGGAAACTCCTGCCATTGTCAACATCAAACAGCCCTGACAGCAGGTCACTTCGGTAACTCCTTGTGGGTTACGCTTAGTGTTATCTTAAACGGTCTACAGTTGTGGGGTGATGCTTCGGTGTACCTCAGCGATTCACCTGAACCGTAGATGTACTTCGGTATATCGTGTTAGCCTTCTTGAGGGCATCCGGTTTTAGGAACAACCTTTGCTAGAATTAGATCTGTGTTTTCACATTATGCTGTTGACACTCTCGAAGTTCGAACTTGTAAGTGCTGGAAATCCCGCTAAGGAGATTGATGAGTGTCTAAATACTCATCATTTTTGTACAATAAAAACTGCAAAATCATCTGAAAACACTCAGAAACACATCAAAATGATCAAAATATCACAAATCAGTGTTTTATGTGTTTTAAATGCAAAAATATCAAAATCAGATGAAAAACATATCAAATTTGCAAAAATTGCAGTTTTAGTCCCCCAAGTTTCTAAAATTGTCAAAAATAGTCCCTGAGTCAAAATTTCAAAAGAAAAGTCACCAAAGGTCCTTTTAAAATCAAAAGTTGTCAAATTAAGTCCTTTGGTGAAAAATATAAAAAGTTTGAGAAAATTACAAGTTTAGTCCTTCAACTTTGAAAATTGGCAGAAATGGCCCCTGGAAAATGGCAAAATGGCAATTTTGGTCCTTATACTTTTGAAGGTTGTCATTTTCAGCCCTTGGAACAATTTTGATGAAATGGCAGCAATGGTCCCTTGAATTTCAGAGTTTACAACATTGGTCCTTGTTATTTAAGCCTTTTGACCCTTAGACCCTTGTCAAAACCCAAATGACCCCTGCCTGCTTCCCAATTGGACCCCTGTCATATGCATTTTGGACCCTTTCCAATATTTAACACTTTGGTCAAATATCCAGTCAAACAAAGAACGCGCCAAGACTTTCTCCTTCACCTGCTTCCCCTGAAACCAGGCTTCCCATCCCCCCAGCTCACTCTTTCCACACCCTTGTCCCCTCTACCTCAACACATCCAAGATTCATTAATTGCATTCCCTCCCTAAACACTCAATCCCTCCAGCTGTTAAAACTCCATTTCCCGCCAAAATTCAATCAATGGCCAAAAATGCTTCTACTGATCCAATGGTTATTATTATTGGTGGGATATACTCTGAAGTCAAAGGAAAAGAGAGTTTGCATATAAAAAGGAAGGAAAGAGAAGCTTGAAAAGGGTAGCTAGTTTTTAATATTTCTTAAATGTCGTTTTTTAGTTAAAAGTTTTAATTTTAGTTCAAATGATGTAATTTAAGTTTCTTTGTGTAACATTCAAGTAAAATCAACATTGTAGGGTAATTTTGAATATCAATCTCAAGTTTTTATTTAAGCTCATATTTTCAAGTCTACTGTTTCAATCTTCAGTTTTAAATTCTATGGTCAAAGTTGTTAGTGGCTTATTTGAAGCTTTAATAAGCTTGTCTAAACTCCTTATAAACTTTTTATAAGCTACATTCCATTTTCAAGTAACTTTGTGAGTTGGTCAACGAAAGTCAACTGTCTAAGCTCATTTGGATTTGAGCATGGTTTGGGAGATTGCAGACTTGGACTTGGGTTGGAATTGTAGCAATTAGTGTAGTTATAGGTTTAGTTTTGGCCTGCAACAACATTTGGACAAGTGTGAGTTATTTACTTGTCTTAACTTTTCAAGCCATTTTGAATATTATGCTTATATCTGCAACTGTGGTCACCAATGGTTGAAGTCTGTTTAATTAGTTATTTTTAGGTATAGTTAACTTAATGTGATCAATATAGCAAGATGGTTCATTAGCTTAAGTGATTTTAGTTGATTATCAGATCAATAAAGGGTGTTTGGATCAGATTGTTTAGCTGAGATTGAGGTTTGCTCACAAGTAAAAGTCTACTGTTTTATGCTATTTTATCTTTCTTATGCTCATTCCAAACTTTGGTTTGCACTCTAGATCAACAATAGTCAAAATTACACATCCACTGTCCTTATATCTTTACTGTTGGAAATTTGGAAAGAGCAAAAGCTCATTTTGTGTTCAAAATACATAGGGGTTGATTGTAGTAGCTCTATTTCATCATTTTAGATCATAATCAGTCCTAGGATTAGCTTCAAATCTCATTTTGGTCAACTTTTTACAATTGCTTAAAAAGTCAAATTGCAAAATTTCTGTTTTGAGCCCAAATGGAAAGATTTTTATTGTACTGATTTCTTGGTCAAATCAAGTGAATATTGCTGCTTTTAAAACCTCTCTTGGTCTAGTTTATGTTTGTCATTTTTTCATAATTTTGCAAATTTTTCTTAAGCTCTTAAGGAGCTTGTGCAAATGGTGATAAGTGCCCTGTGCAGGGCACTAAGCCTGCACAGGGCTTTTGCAGAACTTGCAGCCCTTGCCACAAGCTCATTTGAGCTTGGCAAGGTCTGATTTTTGGTTTGCATATACCCACCTAGGTCTAGTGTAGGATCCAACTAGTGCTTTTCATTTCCAGCTTATTTTGAATCCTGTGCAGTAGCTTAAAGTAGACCCCCAGTTACTGATTTAGCATATAATCTCATATCATCAATCTGTTGTAGATAGCTTATCAGTGGTTAGGGCTTGTTGAAACTTGTTCCATTTATGTTCCTTTAGCATATTAGAGCTTCTCTTTTGGTTTGGTAGCCTTTGGATTCAAATTGCTTATTGAAGTGCTTATTTCAATAAGCACTTCCTCATCAGATCCTTATTCCTCCTAACAACCTCATGTTTTTCTATTTTTCCTTTATTCCTTATATTATTTTAGACTTTTCCTGAAATTTTCAGATTTTTCCAAGTTGTTTTGCTATTTTTCTCAATTTAAATTAGTTTTTAAGTATTTTTAATTAGCTTTTATTGCAATTAATTGAGAAAAAGTTCCAAAAATTAATTTTTCAATTTTAATAATTTAAGATAAATATAAAAAGCCTAAAAAGTATTTTTCCATAATTTTCTTAGTTTAAAAAGTATTTTCTAGCATTTTAATTAGTTTTAAATAGTAATTAATTAATAATAAATATATAAAAAGTCTAAAAAATATATTTTCAGTTTTAAAATTAGTTTTATCATATTTTAGATTTTTCTAAATCTTAATTTTATTTTTCTAGTCTTATTTCATATTTTCTTTTATTTTAGAGTATTATTAAATAGTTTAAAATAGTTTTTAATTAATAATAATTAAATAAATAGTTGTAAAAATAATTTTCTTTTTCTAATAATTTTCTTATATAATTAGGATTGTAAAAATGTATTTTTCATATTTTTAGGACTTATATTGTGTAAGTTTCACGTTTTATTTTGTACGTTTACGTTATTTTTATTTAAACGTAAGTTTTAAGTTTTAGGTTTTAAACGTTCATCACTTTAAATATAGTGATAGCGTTTATTTAATATCTTTTATCTTTTTAATTTTCTTAATTTGTATTTAAGTCGCTTTAATTTATTAACTTTTTCAGTAGTGTAATATTCAAATCTAATCATTTCTGATCGCTATCATTAGTGGTCATTCTATCGTCTGATCAAGTGTTTAACACACCATTGAGTCTCCGTGGGACTTAACGACCCGGGAATCCACTGTATTCTCTGATCTTCATTGTATTTGTGTCTGAACTGTTTTAAGCCTGTTACGGCTGGCCATTCACAAGTGGCCAGCTTGTGTGATTAGACTTGACTGGTTTAGCACGGATCAGAGATTCCTTTCAAGAATCGAGTCCTGAATATGTGGGTCATTACTTGACTTGTTCAATGTAATGCCAACTGTCCCTTACGGGATTCGGACGGCTGATTCGCCCGACCAAGGTGAATGGAATCAAGACATTCATCAGTAGAACAATTGTAGTGATCAATTCTTTATGAAAAGATTACAATGATCAATTGGTGTTCATGACTGTACCGGAGATGCTGCTGCTGATGGATGCTCGCGGGAGGAAGAGATCGTGCTGATTCTCCACATGCTCATACCAACAACATCACAAAAGAAGTTCTCTCAAAATCAAAGGCAACTCAAAGTTATAATGATTCTTCATCAAATCAAAGAATCTACAAAGTTATAAAGACTCGAGAACTTCTTCACATCTGGAATTCACTGTCAAATGAGCGTGTGAGCATGTTGGAGAAAGACGTTGAGACGCTGGAGCAATGAAGCTGACCTGTAGCTGACAACAACATACTATCACAACCACCACAAAGAACAAAGAATTAAAGAACAAAGAAATCAAGAAGTCAAAAGCAGATTACTTCACAAGAAACAAGATCCCTACACTGGGGAGATTGTTCGAATCAAGGCACTTCTTCTCACAAGAAAGAAGAATGTCAGAAGACGTCAAAGCTACTATTACATCTACACCAACAACTGTTTAAGATTACTTAAGATATCAATTACTAACACTTAGGGGGAGATTGTTGGAATCACTCCTAAACCATTTCTCAAGTGTTAGTAATCAATATGTAATAGTTAGCTTAATTAAGGCTTTTATGTTAGTAATTAAGGCAAGGCTCATGTAGAAAGCCCATGAGCCTATGCAAAAGCCCAATAAGGAAAGGAAGGGACTAGATGTGTTGCCCTAGCTCCCTTCCCTTATAAAAAGTCTTGTAACTCTCATTTGAGGGTTGGTTGTTCACTTTACATAAAATCCTATTTCATTCGTGTGTTTTGTGTGATTTGTTCAACCGATCACTTCTCTTCTATATTTCTTATATTGATGCTTGTGTTGCAAATACGGGAACCTAACAACCTATCATACAATTCCAACTTAGACTTTCTAGCCTTCAACTCATCTTCCAATCTTGACTTTGTAGCCTTCAACTCATCTTACAACCTTAACTTTTCCAAAGCAAGAGCCTCAATCATTGGTGAAGTATCCATTCCTCTCTGTCTTTGAAAGAACCCATATACCAAGTCTTTGTAGTATTGACTTGGAAGGTCATCATCGAGAAACTCATACACTCGACAATTGACACATTTTACGTATCGCTTTCCTGGATTCGTCCTTAAGGTTGAAGTTTGCACTCTTAATTGACGATAACACTTTCAAAAGTGTTCAATCTTACCTCCAACTAAACAGGATTGAGCTGAAGACGAACTACTCATGATTTAGGGTTCATGATTTTTTTTACCGTTGGGGGATAATTGGGAAAGGGGATGAGGGGTTTATGGTGGAGGAAAAATGTATACTAAATAAAATTTATTAATCGTACCTCCACTTATTACCAATTGGCAAAACAGACCCAAAAATGAGGAAAGTAGAAAAAAAAGGGGAAAGGGGTAATTAACAAGTGTCACGTCATAACACACATGTTTTATGGTTACAATAGGTAGATTAAGAAAGTATTTGACTACTTTAGGAGAAAAAAAAGTTTGATGCCTACAAAAATTTTTTAGACCATTTTCCCATACTTATAACATAACAGAATTTAAAAGATGATGTCAACTCTTACTTTATCTTTGATAACTACCAAAAACTATGAAGCCATATGTTCATGTATGTTAATAGCTTGTACTTACAAGTTCATTTTCCGCATTGTTCACAGGTTTTATACAGAGACTGATATTTCGTTTTCTTGTTTTTTGTTTTTGTTTATTCACAGTTTATCATAGATTCATAGTTTTGCATATTATTTTTGTTTTTTCGCATATAGTTTTTTTGTCCAATTGGTACTTTGACTCATACTAGTTAGTCTTCATCATAATTTCCAAATAATGTCAATGATTTTTATAACAGTTTTCATACAAAAAGTAATATTTCTACCTTTTTTTTTTACTATTAAGCTCATTACTTTGTTTAGCCATTGAGGTTTGGACATATGTATAAATAATAGTGTTGAGCAAGTAGCAAATGAAATGCAATCCACAATGTAACACCCCCAAAATTTCATAATCTTTTTTGCGTATGTACAATAATAATACGCAATCTCGCTGGAGTGGCTTACGGGTGGTGTTTTTCCCATAGAGTTATCACATGTTCATTATTTACTAGGCGAGTACCCGCGCCTGGCGGTAGCGGTTTCTAACGGTAGACAATTAATGATATGTGATATTGTGGCAAGTATTTCGTATAACATTCAAAATAGAACGTGAAAAGATCAAAATGTAATTGCAAACGGTTGTAATATGCGATAGTTCAACTCTAGCAAAAATTCTTCACATGTATCAAACAACATATAAAAACATTTAGTGAAACTGAAAATAAAACATCACATCAATTATCAGATACTAACTTAGACGACATTTGAGGTGTACACTCCTTCTTGACCGAACTCTTTGGCTGGCTTCACTAATATCTTTTTAGTTCTACATGATATCCCTCTAGACGAAGCAACATAAAGCCGGCCACGCGAGAAAAAGAGTCGGGCAAATAGACACCCACATTTGGAATTTTTTGGCCCTGAGCTTTATTGTTAGTCATCGTAAAGCTAAGACGCACAGAGAATTGTGTTCTCTTTATTTTGAAAGTGAACATGTCCTCTTCAGTGGAGCAGGAGAAATTATTGGCAAGACTAAATCCAACGTGTTGTCCGACAACAATCTCATCATTGATGACATTAGATGTAAAATTCAAATTTCATTCATTGCAACCTAATTTAGAGAATCAAGCATTATTGTTTTCTTCAATTTTGAGACGTATATATTTCTCAAATTTGATCATCGGATATACATTCTCTCGGTTAATTCATTTTTGGTTTCATTATAAAACATGATTCAATTCTAACCATATAATTTAAACAAACAATCATTTATATTAGAAACATTAACATAGAGTATATATTTTTATGTTGCATGAAGCAGGACATGCATTGTGGGTTAGCTAGGCAAGTCCTTAAAAGCTAGAACCATAACTGAAGCACTCCATCTAAGTTGTATCATATTTCAAAGAAATCGTGGCTCCATGATATGATAATAAGATAATAATCCGAAGAAGGCTTTAGAGCTTAGATGTCCTTATGCACATATGTAAGTTTTGTCTCACAGCTTCTATACGGCGTATAGCCTATACGAAGTATAGACCGGGAGTTTATGCGGTGTATAGGAGTTTTGGTTTAAAAAAAAATTAGGGTGTTTAGTGTAAATTTACATTAGTCCTTACAAAGAGCATTAAAGACCAAACCCAAGAGACTGAAGAATTAAAATGCATAAGTGGTAACTATTTGAACAAGGGTAATGATTTGCACACTCATTTTTTGATTGGGACACTCAATCTTGTGCGTTAAGCTGTTGTACTGTTGATGTACACTGATTTAACCGGATGTACATATGAATGTCCCAATCAAAAAATGAAGTGTGCAAATCATCCCCCTTTGAACAAGTTTACTTGCTACATTGATGGAATTATTGAATCAAGTCTAGCCGCAGGAACACAAATCAATGGATTGGCTCTAGGAAGTGTGATCCCCTTTCCCTCTTCCATGTCAACTTGAGTCATGTCCCCTTTTTCACCAGCTTTCCACTCGAAGCATTGAATCATTACACCTAGTGTCACTTGTGCGACTTGCATGGCTAACGACGTCCCAGGACACATGCGTCTCCCACTCCCAAATGGCAACATGTGAAAGTGTTGTCCTCTAACATCCACCTGACTCCCTTCAAATCTTTCAGGATTGAATTCCAGTGGATCGTCCCAGTTCTGTGGGTCTCTACCCAAGGCCCAAACATTAACAAAAACAAGAGTTTGTGCTGGAATAAGGTAGCCTCCCACTGTACAATCTTCCGTAGAAGTCCTTATGATCATCGGGGCTGTGGGGTGTAACCTTAGCCTTCCTTCATTATTGCTTGGAGGTATGGAAGGTTTGGTATATCAGATTCTTCTAAAAGTAGATTTTTTCCAACCACTCGGTCAATTTCTTTTACAGCTTTTTTCTTTATTCTATGATGGTTGATTAGTTCTTCTAAAGCCCATTCTATAGTAAGTGCAGATGAGTCTGTTCCCGCAACGAATAAGTTCTGTAACACAAACAACAAGGTCATATAAATCATTGTAATAATTCCCATATATTCACATTCATAATATAAAGAGTTAATTACATAATTGGTCCTTGTGGTTTGTCGGATCTTGCAGAAAATGTCCCTGTGTTTTTTTTGACGGGTCATGTCCTCGTGGTATGCAAAAGTTACGGGTTTGGTCCTTTGACCAATAATTCTGTTAGTTGATCGTTAACTTGAAGGGTATTTTTGACTTTCCACATGTTTTGGCAAACCACAAGGACGATTTATGTAACTAACACAAAAAAAAATAATAAAAAAAAAACAAAAAACTGATTAAAAAAAAAAAAAAAAAAAAAAAAAAAAAAAAAAAAAAACTTAAAAAAAAATATTTATTATACTTAAATTTGGGCTTATTTATAATGTGAGGGCTTAAAAAAATTTATTAAAACTTAAAAAAAATTATTAAACAATTTTTATATGCTTAAAAAAAATTATACGCATTAAAAAAAAGTTTTTTTATACGCTTAAATTTTTTAATTAATACTTAAAAACCTATTTAATAAAAAAAACGAAAGGGTATAAAAACGTATAAGAAGCGTATAAAAATTGATAAAACGTATAAAACTTATAAAACAGACGAAAACGTATAAAAATGGATGAAAATATACAAAAATCGTACAAATACTCATTAAAAAAAGTTTTTTTTTTAAGTATTAATAAATTTTTTTAACCCTCATGTTGTACATTAGCCAAAATATTAATTTAAGCCCTCACGTTGTGAGGGATAATTTTTTTATTTTCCATTTTTTAAAAAGTTTATTATACTTAAATTTTTAAGCCAAAAATTTAAGTATAATAAACATTTTTTAATTTTTTTTTAAGTTAATAAAAAAAAATTTAGGCCCTCATGTTGTACATAAGCCCAAAATTTAAGTAAAAAAAAAAAAAAAAAATCTTAGGCCTTCACATTATACTTAAGCACAAATTTAAGTGTAATAAATATTTTTTTTAAACGTTTTTTTTTTTACAATTTTTTTTTATTTTTTTATTTTTTTTTTTGTGTTAGTTACATAAATCGTCCTTGTGGTTTGCTAAAACATGTGGAAAGTCAAAACTACCCTTCAAGTTAATGGTCAACTAACAGAATTATTGGTCAAAGGACCAAACCCGTAACTTTTGCATATCACGAGGACATGCCCCGGAAAAAAAAACACAGGGACATTTTCTACAAGATCCGACAAACCACAAGGACCAATTATGTAATTAATTCTTGTAATAAATTTGAATGTTTAGTGAGCCTCTTTGATAAATATCACATAGGGGTGAGCATGGTTCGGTTTGGCTCGGTTTTTGTATAAAACCAAAACCGAATCGAAAAATTTCGGTTTTTGATTTTTAGAAACCATTTGGTTTCGGTTTTGTGTCGGTTTGGTTTTTCGGTTGTCGGTTTTTTTTTTGGTTTTTTCGGTTTCTATACGATTTATCGAGCTTTTCTTTTTCAAAGTAGATTTGACATATATCATAAAATGGAACTATATCTTAAACCGGTACCGGTACAACGGTACTAAAACGAGTAAAGAACCGTCTTAAATCAAGTGCCAACATTCTCAAAGTTGCCTCCAAGTTCCAAGGATTTGTTAGAGCTTGAAATGTACACTGAAACAATTGAAGGGTGTGTAAACGAAAAAAGAATGATGTTGAAACAAGTTCTTCAATCTTTTGATGTAATTGCACCATCTTCAACAGGAACAACCATTAACATTCAAACTTAATGTGTTCGTATAACATTTGTGTACCCATTTTTTTTTTACCTTAAAGCACATTTGTGTTACGTATATTGTTATGAAATAAAATATTAGCAGAGTTATCACATATTTGATATGTATCATTGACAACGGTAATGTAAAATAAGATATCAAGATAAAGTACTTATATTATTTATGAACAACAAGGCAAGATATATTATTTTGACTTTAAATGTCGGTTCGGTTTCTATTGGTCGGTTTTTAAAGCTAAAACCAAACCGAACCAAAAATTTCGGTTTTTTCAAAATATAAAAACCGAACCGTCGGTTTTTCATTCAGCTTTGGTTTTTTTGGTTCCGGTTCTTCGCTTTTTTTCGGTTTAGGTTCGGTTTTTCGGTTTCTTGCACACTCCTAATATCACATATGTTTGTTTGAATTGGCAATCGAACGAGAAGTTTGAGCTCGAGTTAGTATACCTTGGAATTGTTATCTCAAGAAAAATCTTAAACTCCTATGTGATTAAATATACAGATAGGGGACATAGGCTACAACTGTCATTTTTACAAACCTGAAAGCATAGTCTATACTACTTTATAATGCATTTAGGCCTTCTAAAATTAGAAGGCTTAAAAATTCAGACTTTTTTACTTGCTTATTATGGAAAGCCAAACCTCATTTCAAGCCTAACTCCTAACCAAAAATTAAGATAAGGAGCTCCAATCATGAGATGACATGTGTCACTTCTTAACAAACTCCAAGCCTAACTTCTAACAAACTCCAAGCCTAACTCCTAACTAGGGCTGAGCACAAAACCGATCGAACCGAGCCGAACCGGAAAACCGAGCCGAACCGGACCGAACCGAACCGGACCGACCATTTTCGGTTCGGTTTCGGTTCTAGGTCTTATCGGATGTCGGTTTTCGGTTCGGTTCGGTTCGGTCCGACCCAAAACCGACCAAACACACACATAAAGCATGTAAATCGGGCCGAACCGACCGAACCGACACAAAACCGAACCGAACCGAACCGATTCGGTTCGGTTTCGGTTCATGTTTTTTGTGAAATCGGTTCTCGGGTCACGTCGGTTCGGTTCGGTTCCGGCCCGTTGCTCAGCCCTACTCCTAACCACTAAAAATTAAGATAAGGAGCTCCAATTATAAAATGACATGTGTCACTTCTCAACTAAAAATTCATCTTTATTTTCAAATTAAAATATCTTTTTATCTACTTATTTTTTTTATAATCTAATTTCACCATATTTTCTAAAATTTTATGCTCTTTAATTCAACATCCATTTTGATATATTTTTATGAGTTTTTAGTTTTTATATTTTTAGTGGGTTTATTTTATTTTAATTCATATTTTTACAACTTTAACCTTTATTTCATTTATTTCAATCAATATAATCCTGATTCGTCAAAATCATATACTTTTGGGGGAGTGTTTGACGCGTAAGAGATTGCGAGGGTATTTCTATATGGGAGAATAATGATGTCGCGGGAAAGCTACGGGTAACCCAAACAAACACTTACAACTAACACATATACATTCGAAGTGTTGTGAAACGAATTCACTAAACGGGTAAACAAACACATATAACTATACTTATCGTCGCCGCTGTGCGCGGGTATCCGGCTAGTCATTTAATCATACCAAGAAAGCATATCATATAAATAATGAACATATATAGAAGGGGCCTAAACATATGAGCATAAACGCATACGAGCATTGAAGACATAAAAACATACAAGCATTAGGATTGGGCCGTCCCTCAATTTTTGAAAATTTTGAGGGCCCTGGTACAAAGAGTTAATTACATAAATCGTCCTTGTGGTTTGGCAGAAATTACGGATCTTGTCCCCATGATTTTTTTTAGCGGGTCTCGTCTCTGTGGTTTACAATTTTTACGGATCTTGTCCCCATGTTTGACCCGATCTCAAAAAAGGACCTCCCTTGCAGTTACTCCCTAACGTGAGGGCTAACATTCTATTTTGGTTTTAACGATCGTTATACAAACCACAAGGACGATTCATGTAATTTACTCTTAAAAAAAATAAAGTTTTTTCTTTTTAATTTTATTATTAAAAAAAAATTAATTTTATTACGATTAAATTTTTTAATAAAAAAAACTTTTTTTAAAATTTAATTTTAATTTTATTATAATAAATTAAAACACTATTTTTAATTTTTTTTAAATATTAAAAAAATCAAAAAAATTATAATAAAGTAAAAAAATTTAATTTTATATTTATAATAATATTTAAAAAAAAAAACTGTTTTTCTTTTAAAAAAATTACTTTTATTAAAAAAAAAAAAAAAAAAAAAAAAACTTTTTTTAATTTTATTATTAAACGGATGAAGGCGTATAAAAAAACATTTTTATATGGTTTCGTCCGTTTTATACGTTTCATTCGTTTTAATACGGTTTCGTTCGTTTTTGTATGAAAACAACGTACAAAAATGTATGAAAACAACGTACAAAAATGTATGAAAACGTATAAAAACGAATGAAGCGTATAAAACGGACGAAACCGTATAAAAACGTTTTTTTATACGCCTTCATTCGTTTTATAATAAAATTAAAAAAAGTTTTTTTTTTGTTTTTTTTAATTTTATTTTAATTTTTTTAAAAGAAAAAATAGTTTTTTAAAAAAAATATATTATAATAAAATTAAAATTAACGAGGTTACCCTCAACCCGTGCGATGCACGGTCTAGTGGTTGAGGGGTGATGTTTTTATCCGTAATGTTGTATATGATGGTATTTAGATACCTATTAGAGAAGTTGCATTGTATTTACCTTCATTTCATTACATTCAATTGAGAGCTTTTGTGGAGCATTGGCATGTTTGTACCGTACTTAATTTTGTGCACAAAAACTCTTGCACATTAAATTAAACACTTCAATCTTTTAGTAGTATAGATAGATTGGTGTGCAATGCATTGGTTGTACCGTACTTTGATTAGTGCACAAATCCTCTCCCACTTTAAACCATTCATGAAAATTTGTATTTATTGGTGTGCAAGCAATGGTTAAATATGTGCACATGGTTGCATTTAGATGCCTTTTGAGAAGTTTATAGTTTTTTTTTATTGTTATTGTTTTTTTATTTTATTTTATGTTTGTAGGATAATTTTTATGTAATTAGTTATAGGTAATGTATTGGATTTATTTTAGTTGATTTGGGCTATATAATTTTTGTTTTGATCTTTCTTTTAAGTTTTGAATATTTAATAAGAAGTATTATTTCTTATATATCTATGATGGGGTTGGTTCTCGCACAAAAAAATCTTTGAAGATTGTTACACAAAATGAATAGACTGGGTTCTTTGTGTTTGTTTTTCGAGTCTTGTTTGTAGTCTTGTTCGTAGTGTAATGTTTGGTAGATTAAATGGTGCAAACATATAGCACTTCAATATACAAATTTTCAACCTACATATTCAAATTCATACATCTATAAAAGAATCACTCATTGACTAATAGTAAAGACTCAGAAAACATATAATCCTAAAACAAACCATTATTTGAAGAAGGCAAACAATCAGTATATATTATCGACTTAATTTCCTATTGCTCGTCATAATCACCACCATAAGCATCTTCCATCACTTCATAACCTGCATGATTGCTAGAGCAGGAAGACGACAACTGTGTCGTAACATTTGATGTCGATGAATTAGTCATTGACGATGTCAACCCCAGTTTCTTCCTCTTTTTGTAATTATCTTTGAAACACGCTTTATTTAACCCCTAAATAATGAAGCTGATCTCTCAATCCAAACATCAAAACTGATTTATAATAATTAGATAATGAGTTTTACAATGCAAATTCAAACACCTCCTAAGATATCATTCATTGCTGACTGAATATGACATATAAGAGTTACATGAGAAAAGATTTTTGGGCAGTAGTGTCAATATCACCAGTAGAATAAGCTTCATGTTTGATCACTTGCTGATGAAGAAACTTTGCGTAGAACTTAGAGACTGCTTGACCTGCAAAGCTATAAAGCTTAGCGAGGCCATAAAATTAAATAAAGTTTATAAGTCATAACAGATATTAATAAGCATGCATCTCTATTCCAGTATCATACCTATTCGTAATTGACTTTCTATTTATTAAAGACATTATTAAAGCGTGGATCATCATTTATATTATGTCAACTTATTGTGCAAAACCAATCAATAGAAATAAAGTGAAAGCGAGCAAATAATTTAATGGTAGAGAAAATAAACTTGTGTTTTTGAAGTTAAATTGTTCACTATTATATCAAACAACCCTAGATGAACCAAAGGTACCAATTAATGAAGAAACAATTGCATCAGTATCATTTGTGTGTGTGCGTACCTCCGTGGCCATCGTAAACACCAAAGAAAGATGTTGAGTTGTCATAATCAAGTATAGCAGCATGCTACAAAACACCACATATAAACAGGTATGATGCTCGGTAAGTACATTGTCCAAATTAAAATTCTAGGTATCAAACATAAGACAACAAATCAGCTTACACTTCTAGTACTAAAAACATGCTCATATACTAAAATTAGTTTGTACTTACCTCCTCATCCTCGTGTTGGGAAGCACAAACTGATATATCTTCTAAACTTATAATGGTAATATGTAAGAATTAACCAAAAAATAAAAACCTTTCTTCTAGCGATTGTATCTGGCCACAAACCTTCAATTCCCTACTCACCTTCAAAGTGATATTCTGCAATAAAAAACAAACCATATTAGAAACTATGCCATGGCTATAGGGAAAGTTGGGTGACTTGGATGCATAAGTCAATTGTATTTATACTTATAAGTCGACCTTTGAACATCTTCATCATCAATGAGGAATGGTTTGCATTCCTGAAACTGTTGGGACAGTTCATATTCGTCTTCCTCGCTGCATTCATTCCCGCAAATAAATGATGGACAGTTCATATTCGTCTTCCTCACTGCATTCACTCCGGAAAATAAATGATGCTATGAATCAATAGAGACCTCATTGTAGTTATTTCGGTATGCATAGACATGTATGTACCGTACTTTTGGTTGTGCACAACCCCCCTTGCACATTAAATTAAAGGGGATAAGCTTTAAGTATTATAGATTTTATTTAATTTAATATAATAAAATTAAATTTAAATTTAAAAAAAAAAGTTTTTTTTTATTAAAAAAATTAATCTTAATAAAATTAAAAAAGTTTTGAATAATAAAATTAAAAAGAAAAAACTTTATTTTTTTTAAAGAGTAAATTACATAAATCGTCCATGTGGTTTGTTTAACGATCGTTAAAACCAAAATAAAATGTTAGCCCTCATGTTAGGGAGTAACTGCAAGGGAGGTCCTTTTTGAGATCGAGTCAGATATGGGGGAAAGATCCGTAAAAATTGTAAACCACAAGGACGAGACCCGCTAAAAAAAACAATGGAGACAAGATCCGTAATTTCTACCAAACCACAAGGACGATTTATGTAATTAACTCATTAAATAATAAGGCCTTTCGAGAAGAATCTATACTATCTAATATATGAAAATACTGTACCACCCTCCTAAAGCACATCATTAAATTTTAATATTAAAAACACTTCCATATTTAGCACATAATGTACAAGACCCAATGCATCTATTCCCTCCATATGCCACGTGATAGAAGCACGTGAGGTTCTAAAACTTATTCGGTACGCTCCACCTTCATATTTGGAAACTCATTAAACCCATTCAATTTCTTTGTAACTGAATAACCCAAAACACGCTCCACATCAATTTAATATCACTTTCAATCTATCCATTGTCAATGATTCAAAACAGCACCCAAAAATAACCTACGAATTGGTCTGTATATATTTGATTCAAGCATTAACATCAACCCTAACAACCTTACCGGAAAAGATGCCTGAGGTAAATTTACTACTTTCAAAATCTTATATGATGAATTGCGTTATAATTATTTTGTTTCAGTTCATATATATGAATCATGTCGATTGAATATGTTATTATTTATTTGTGTTTAATGAGAACCATAAATTTTTTTGGGCGGAAGTCACCTTGATAATTTGTGTGTTCTGCGAATTCAATTTATATACAATCATTCTATTGTGCTTGGATTAAATGTATAACAGGTTATGAACAGGAAGGATGGTTTGTGGGTGGTCACTGGTGGATGCCGACGAACTCAAATACAACGGGTATCTTATGGAATTTTTTTTATATCTGATGACAATTGTATGTCAACGAGATGATTGTAATTGTTGTAATATGTGTTTCATATTTTTTTTCTTTTGTAGGAATTGTGGTCACTAATGATGGGAATGCCATTTTGCACTCACCCTGCTGCAAAGGTGTAGGAACATACACCCTATTTTTGTAAAGAACATCCATGCTTTGTGTGCCTAACCTTATTGTAATTCGTTTGCAGGTATGAACACCGTCTCATTGAAGATATGGTTCGTGTCTTGCACCATAATGATCTTCAATGTGATATTATGTTCTTCAAAAATCAAAACACATTATCAATTGAATCCTCCTGATAAAAAAATAAACCCACAACTTCTTCCCCAATATATAGTTTTTCGTAGATCAAAATACCCCCAAATCAATTGCCCTAAATCAGTTATCCCCCCAAAAATATCCCCCAAATCGTTGTTTTCCGATGTCAAAAATTTATCAATGAAAAGGTCTAAGGTATGTGATATTTGATATGTTTTGTCAATTGAATTTAAAATATGGTTTTGTTTTTGTCGGATGATTATGGCACTCGATTTTGGATTTTGGCATAAATGTGTTCGATGCATATAGTGGTTTATATCGTGTTTTCGCGTTAAGCACTTAAAGACTTGCTTATTTAAGTAGTGCCTATGTCTTTCAAGCTTTTATGTTACTTTCGAGTTTTACCTATTCAATGCTTTGTTAGGACGTGCGGTTTTAATGACGATTCATCTTTTTTTATTTTGTTTGGTAAGGTGTACATGTTGCAGCTTGGTTTTAGTTTTGATATTTTATATTTCCTTAAAGAAACAATACATATTTCTAATAGGTTATTTGATGTGCTATTTGAGCAGTGGCTTTAAAAAGATCCCATGGGCAAGGATTGCTTTCGTTAGAGATGGTCCATACAGGTAATCACATAAATTGTTAAGAAACATCGTTGATTTTAGCCATTCTTTTGTGATTTTTAGCCATCAATATAGGTTTCAGCAGCTTTTTAGCCACACATATGGTTTCAGCAGTACTATGTTATCGTACACGTTTGAGCAGTAGTATGTTGCCATTTGGAAGTCTTATTAGTTAATGGTGATGACATGCTGTCGATTGCTGAAAATGTCACAGATTTTGCATTATCATGTCCACTTTATATCATATGATCGATAATGTATATAAGATATCATAATCATCTGAATATGGGATTATCATATAACTGATATTAGCATCCGCGTCTAAGATCCAAACTATAACTAAAAGTATTATAGACTCACTGGATTGTAATTGCACATGTCACCTCATGGACGAATATGTTAAATATCATATGGTGAAGGAGATGGAGAAGGCGTACATGTGTTTTCGACTTCATTTCATGATGCAGTGATAATCATAATAAGCGGATTTTCAAGAGTTGAGTTACGTGTTGCCCAGAGATATGTGCGGGAACGTTCGGTCATGACTATGTAAGTAACCATATAATAAATATGTAATTATTTTTTGGTGATTACTTTTTATCTTCTTACATAGTGGTTGAATCAAATACACTTTTTTTATGAATTTATTTCCAGGAAATTTGCAACGAAAATGTGTATGAACCGCCTCAATATTCAGCCTCTTGCATAAATTTGCTTTACACTATCTTGCAATTGAATTCCAATGGATAAATACTATCGAATCTATTCAAGGTGATATAACTATTCTTAAACTCTTAGCTAAATAATAAAATTAATGTACCAGGTTTACTTTTGTAAAGTGGGTCACTTTTACTACGGGTCAAACAGGGATGCCCATATTGGGTTGACATGCTGCTTGTGATAAACCAAATCAGGCAATATGTGGGTTGTACGTGTTCTAATTAAATTTTATATTCAGATTTAGTTTTTATAGATTTTTATTTTAAAACGATCTGGACATATATATCTTTTCCTGTTTTTATCGAATAACTCTATTTTTCATGTTCTTTCAAATTAAACTTTGTTTGTTTCGGTTATTCTGTTGGTGGTGTGGTTTCAGTTTATGTGATGTTGTTTTTCTGTTTTTGATGGCAGGTTCGTGTCTCACATGATTGTAAGTTGCAAACAATTCAGGGAAGTTTGGAATAATCAGTGGATTCGTTAGCATACGATTTTGACATGATCACAAGATCACTGGATCAAATTGAAGACAGGGACTTGGTTTTGCTGTAAACGCGTTGGCCCTTCTTATTGTGAATGTGGTGTTCAGGGGGATGTCTTCACGAGGTGGGGTCATTTTCAGGTTGCACATGTATTTATCTGCTTTAACATTAGAGTGCTTAATTGAATGATGTCTATAACAAGTAATATAAACCTACCTTTGTGTTCACTTGAATTTTGTTGACTACATATTTAGCTTATCAATTTATTTTGTTGTGCAGCAACACACTGGATCTAGATTAAATGCAGGAGAGCCTTGAACAACAACCTAGGTATTGACTGACCAAAAGGTTTTGATGATGCTGGTCAAGTGTTAGGCTAATTATCAGGTGTAACTTCTAAGGTGTGGAACCATGGACATTTGAACAATACCTTGGTGAAACTGTCTTCATTCCTGTGCTACGTGACCACATAAAGTTAGAAAACACAGGTCGGATCATCCTCAACTATAATAAGTTCTACTGCTTTTTAAAAATATGTGTAATGTTAGCTTTGTTTACAAAGATTAGTCAAGATTTCCCATCATGCACATTGTCTTAAGCTTATCATATTGTTTTCATCCTCAACTATAATAAGTTCTACTTCTTTGAGAGTTAAAAGTTCGGTAACTTATTTCTTAATACTTTTATTACACAATTATAAACTGGTGATTGTGAATTTGTAACTTTATGTCGCATTAGCTAAACATCCCTTAAGTTCCCTTGATACAATGACCCACATCGATAATCGACTTTAGTTTCTTGCTTCTCCTCTTAAAATGATCTTTTTACCTTTTAATATTCATTGTTAGACTATCAGTTTTAGCATACTTAAAAGTTAATGTCAAACACCCTTTAAACATGTACTTTATAGATTTTTAGCGTAATCAAAAGTGAATGCCAAACACCCTCTAATTATGTATTTTAAAGTGTAAATGTTGAACCTAATAGTTTAACAGACGGGTCAGGGGATATTGACTCAATAGTTAACCGTACATGTCAAAGAATATATAACACGAATCTACCTAATTCAGGCAATGTTTCTGAACCGGGTTAACAATGGTACATTTTAGGAAAATAGGTCACGTTTGGTTGGAGAAGTAAAGCGTGGGAATGATATTAACCTAATTTTATATGTTTTAGATTCTTGCAGTTAGTTTTCTGAATTTCCATGTTGTTTGTATGGTCGATTGTTAAAGAAAAAAAGTTGGCTTTTAATGTCTGCGGCCTACCAGATTTTTAGTCTGGTGGGAGGGAATGAGTCCCAACGTTTGCTCTATTAGAGTCAAGAGCCTCATGAGTGCTAACACGCTTAGAGTAATTATCAACTTTTATTTTTTTTAATACATATACATTAATACATGATGAGGTCATCTTATTAGTGGAATAAAAAAAGTTTTTTTTTACATACATGATTTTATACAAGTGAATGTATCTTTGATGTGTCACAAAGTTTAGTCTATTGTTTAATCTTCAATAAGTCTGTTGTATGTCGTTACAAAGATGGAAGGATTCTGCTGTACTACAAAGTAAGAACATAGTAGCCTCCTTTGCAACTTGAGCTTCGATGTTCCAGATGTAAAATGACACTAATGCATAATCTGCTGATCACACCACTCGAAAGAAATCCATTTTTTGGTCAGTATTTTTGAGAGTTCGAGAGAGTGAATGATATACTATGTCGTTGTGTGAATTGCCTAATGATTCTATAAATTTATTATTTGATTATATAGTGCAGGGGTATCTGGTGAAACCGGATGAGGACAGCACTAAAGCTTCTGAGGATTAATTGAGGTGAGTTTCGTCTTAAATAACCAAGTTTTTTAGGGCTTTACTTTGATTATGGATTATGTTAATGAGTTTAGTATGTTTTTTGTTTATTAAATTTAGTTTTTGATTTTTTTCTATTGTTTATTTTGGAATGAATTTGTTAAATGTGATGTGATTTTGTTTATTGTTATGCTTTTGGAGGAATTGGGTATGGATTAATGGTTGGTTGCGCCCCGTTGGCTTATTTGCATGCTCAAGATTATTGTCAGGTACTAAATAATCATAGTAGATTTTTTTCTTTGCAAATTGTTCGGAACATATATTTTTTATTTGTGATGGATACTTGATGATATACTTGCATGTGTATTAGGATAAGTATTAGGATAACCGTCCAATCTTTGTTACGATTAAGTGTTCTTCTCAATCTTTGTCCATTTTGAAACACTTGACGTTCTGCAAACCACTTACAAATCGCCCAAAACTTTATTTTTTCATAATAGTCATTAAATGCTGCAAAAATTATGCATAACTAAGAAAATTTCCTAAAATGCTACAAGTTCCTGGTGTCCCACTATTAGTTAGCAATTTTCGTATGATTCTTCTTTATAGGCTATGCGACTAAATGTAGAGCAAGTATGGCATGTTAAATTATGTTAATTAAATCCTTATATCTTTCTCCTTTACTTTTGCAGTTTTGATGTCAACAACGAAAATAAAGTATTTTATATATCTTTTTACTTTTTAATATGGGCTGAAGCTGCCAATGCTCGCTACCTTCCAGAAAGTTTATGTTGCCTATTTCATAGGGTTAGGAACATTTGAAGTGAATTGATTAAAATAAGCAATAAGCTATAAGCTCATAAGTTGCAAAAGTAAGCTAACCTAAACACCCCCTTTATATTGCTCAAAATGGTACCTTTTTTATGCTAATGTGATAGTATATGAGTTAGATGGTATGTTATGCAACAAGGGCTGGTGGACTAAATAACAATCTTAATGCCCATAACAAACTAAGTTGCTCAAAATGGTACCTATTTTATGCTAATGGTACCTTTATATTGTTCAAAATGGCTTATTTGAAACGGGTCAGTTAGTGCTAGAGGATTAAATAACAATCTTGATGCCTATATCAAACTAAGTGCGGTTAAAAAAAATCATTTTTGAGTTTGTTATGCAACAAGGGCTGGTGGACTGGGAATCAATCTAACGTAAGCCGATACCTGCATTTTATACGATAGTGACTGTAAATAATATCTTTCTGATTTAAACTTAATTGCTGTCATTTGATAATCTTCTTGGTTTTAACACTTAAATGTGTTTGGACTACAGAACCCTCAAATGGATTTACAAGCAATCGATAGATGTCACAGAATCGGGGCAGACAAAACCAGTTCATGTGTACAGGCTTGCGACTACACAATCTGACCCGATATTTCATTCATTTGATCTGCCTTCTATATTTGTTTTGAAAGGTTAACGTTTGATATTGAATAAAATTTAACAGGGCCGAGTTCTGAAATGAGCTTTTAACAAGCTGAGGCTTGAGAATGTGGTAATTGGCAAAGGTCAACTTCATCTGGAAAGACTAAAGACAAACAACGAAGTCTTGGAGGTATACACTATATATTTCTACCCGCATGAGCTTCGTCAGGAACGACCAAAGATAGAAAACGAGTCACTTTCAGACTTCATGGGAAGCCAAGACTTCATGGCGAGTACACTTCCCTTAAAGGTCTTGGCTGGGAAGTGATCATACCCACGGCTATCGGCGGGATGCTCTCAATTGTCAACAACTAAACCTAAAAAACCTATACTTTAATAAAACCCAAAAGAAAATTTACCTTCTAAATGGTACTCTGCAATGTAAGTAGGTTCCATGTAACTGATTGACCATTTGATTATAGAACTCGAGAATGGGCAGAATAAAGTAGTGTTGGTTTTTATTCTTTTGGCTTTCTATTTTTAAGGTTGATATCTTGATCAATAACCAAACATTTCAAAAGTTGTCTCCAATCAAATAGATTAACTATTTTCATAACGGGTAAATTTGACACATTTACTTTGTTTTTTTGTTTCTCTATAATCTGTCTTATGATTGTCTTTTTACTTCGACACTGCTTGATCAAACAACCTAATACATGTTGCAAAATTCATCCAATATAAACAGAACCCAACTGAAGTACCTAACCCCTACCCATCTTTTCTTTAATGACGGTTGGTTAATGAACAACCTGAGATGGATAATTTTCATTTCTGTTAACATGGTATAGATTTAACTAAGCCTACCTCAACAGGGATATTAGGCTTTACACTTTTGAATTGACTAGGATTGTAGCTATAACATACATATAGATAGTTAAATTATGCACGCGAACCTTGACTTGGAATGGTCAAAGACTATCTACTGGTAGAAGAAAATACATGCACATTTATTTTCTTATAGTTACAAATCAATTTGTTTATCGTATCATTGACATATTACTTATAATTCCCTTCAAAAATTAATAGAACTTATTTACGTTCGTTGTTGTTTCTTAAGTTATTCACACACATAACTCTTTATTGAATAATTTCCTTAAAATTTCCCGTGATTCCACGGATCTATAAGCTATGATGATATGAATTGAAGATGCACCATATTATAAAATCAATTTGTTCCTTGTCAGTGATGTTTGGGGTAGAATATGAATACTCTCTATTAGCAAATGTGGACTTCGTGATTTTATTTCATATAGTTACTTGGATCTACTTCCTATATGGTCCATATTAAATTTTCCTAATATGGCATTTTTAAGATGAATTGTTATTTTTTAGATGAATAGAACTTGATCAACTTCCTATATGGTCCATATTAAATTATTTATTTGGCGTTTTTTAGATGAATTGTTATTTTTTAGATAATTGTTTTTGATGAGCAGAACTGTATCTACTTCTTATATGGTCCATATTAAACTTTTTATTTGGCATTTTTTAGATGATTGTTTTTGATGAGCAGGACTGGATCTACTTCCTATATGGTCCATATTAACTTTTTATTTGGCATTTTTTAGATGAATTCTTATTTTTTAGATGATTGTTTTTTGATGAGCAGAACTTGATATACTTCCTATATGGTCCATATTAAACTTTTTATTTGGCATTTTTTAGATGAATTGTTATTTTTTAGATGATTGTTTTTTATGAGCAGAACTGGATCTACTTCCTATATGGTCCATATTAAACTTTTTATTTGGCATTTTTTAGAAGAATTGTTATTTTTTAGATGATTGTTTTTTGATGAGCAGAACTGAATCTACTTCCTATATGGTCCATATTAAAAAAAAATGGCATTTTTTAGATGAATTGTTATTTTTAGATGATTGTTTTTTATGAGCAAGACTGGATCAACTTCCAATATGGTCGATATTAAACTTTTCATTTGACATTTTTTAGATAAATTGTTATTTTTTAGATGATTTTTTTTTTTATGAGCAGAACTGGATCTACTTCCTATATGGTCCATATTAAACTTTTTATTTGGCATTTTTTAGATAAATTGTTATTTTTTAGATGATTATTTTTTATGAGGAGAACTGGATCTATTTCCTATATGGTTCATATTAAATTTTTTATTTGGCATTTTTTAGATAAATTGTTATTTTTTAGATGATTGTTTTTTATGAGCAGAACTCGATCTACTTCCTATATGGTCCATATTAAAAATTTTATTTGGCATTTTTTAGATGAATTGTTATTTTTTAGATGATTATTTTTTATGAGCATAATTGGATCTACTTCTTATATGGTGCATATTAAACTTTTTATTTGGCATTTTTTAGATGAATTGTTATTTTTAGATGATTATTTTTTGATGAGCAGGATTGGATCTACTTCCTATATGTTGCATATTAAACTTTTTATTTGGTATTTTTTAGATGAATTGTTGTTTTTTAGATGATTATTTTTTTATGAGCAGAACTTGATCTACTTCATATATGGTCCATATTAAACTTTTTATTTGGCATTTTTTAGATGAATCGTTATTTTTTAGATGATTGTTTTTTATAAGCAGAACTGGATCTACTTCTTATATGGTCCATATTAAATTTTCGGGTGTCCCAAACCATAGGCTCGCATTGAAAGTCGGTGTCCCAATAATGTTGTTGAGAAACCTTAATCAATCACAAGGTTTATGTAATGGGACAAGGCTTCAAGTGACTAAATTAACGTGTGCGTCTATTCAAGCCAAAATAATTAACGGAACACATTTTGGGAATAAGGTTATACTTCCAAGGTTGAAAATTACTCCATCGGATAAACATTTACCACTCAAGATCGTGCGCAAACAATTTCCTGTGTCAGTTTCTTTTGTCATGACGATAAACAAGAACCAAGGACAATCACTTTCGAAAGTTGGTTTATACCTACCACGTTCTGTTTTCACACACGGACAATTATATGTGGCTCTTTCACGCGTAAAAAGCAAAAAGGGTTTGAAGGTTGTTATTTCTGAGGCCGATAGTAATTTATTGAAGACTACTACAAATGTAGTCTATAAAGAGGTTCTTCACGGTCTTTGATCAGTTATCAACACGTTTGTTCGGATATTCACTTAATGTGATACGAATTTCTTTTTTACATGTTTATTGTAATTCACACAAATGTTTAACTTATGACTTCATATTAATAAATAACAGATTCACTATTTGTTTTCTTTCATTATTTTTCTTATTTTGTTTACATACTAATTTTTCATCTTTTTGCAACATCTTTTTTCATCTTATTACTTTTATTATCATCTCATTTATCTTTTTTTTTTTTTTTTTAAAACCCGGTGTCAACGGGTCTTATAAGCTAAAAGAACTTATGCGCTCAAGAGGCACCACTTTGAAAGCTTTTCCAGAACTTCCTTATCCAGATGAGACTTACATGGCCGACTTTGGTAACAGGCTAATCTTTGCTGAGAGAGATTATAATCCATCAGAGTTACAGGCTGAATACGAGACTTTATATGCCGCGTTAACCACGAAACAAAGAAATGTATATGACACCATCATGACGTCCGTTACAAATGGTAGAGGAGGAAATTATTTTTTATACGGATACGGAGGGACTGGTAAGACATATTTATGGAAAACCCTTGCTGCCGGGATTAGAAGAAATGGAGACATAGTCATAAACGTTGCATCAAGTGGCATTGCATCTTTATTGATGTCAGGTGGACGGACTGCTCATTCGAGGTTTCATATTCCGATAAATATTGATGAGACTTCTACGTGCTCAATAACTCCGCAAAGTGACTTGGGCATGTTGTTGAAGAAATGCAAGCTTATTATTTGGGATGAGGCTCCCATGACAAATAAGTTGTGCTTTGAGGCTTTAGATAGGTCCTTGAGAGATATCTTGCGTAAGAACAGGTACGACACTTTTGATGCGCCCTTTGCTAATATGATTGTAGTAATTGGCGGTGATTTTAGGCAGGTGATGCCCGTTATTCCAAAAGGTTCCCGGCAAGACATTGTTAATGCATCTTTAAAACAATCGTACTTGTGGGATCATTGCAAAGTGTTAAAATTAACCGCTAATATGCGCCTTAAGGTTGGATCACGGCCTGAGGATGTAGCTGAGATAAAGGAATTTGCCGAATGGATATTGAAAGTAGGAGATGGAGATGTTGGAGGACAACACGACGGAGAGGTTTTGATAGATATACCTGAAGATATTCTAATACATGAAACTAATGATCCCGTACAATCTATTATAGATTTCACTTACCCAAACATTTTGGATAACATAGGTGATCCGTCTTACTTCCAGGAAAAGGCCATTCTTGCTCCAACCAATGAAGTGGTTGACAGTATTAACGATCATTTGCTTCAAACCTTTCCTGGTGAAGAAATGGTTTATCTTAGTTGTGACAACATAGATAAAACTGACCGTGGTGGTGCTATTGACCAAGCCGTCTTTTCACCTGAATTTATCAACGGTTTAAAATTTTCGGGTGTCCCAAACCTTAGGCTCGCATTGAAGGTCAGTGTCCCAATAATGTTGTTGAGAAACATTAATCAATCACAAGGTTTATGTAATGGGACAAGGCTTCAAGTGACTAAATTAATGCGTGCCTCTATTCAAGCCAAAATAATTAACGGAACACATTTTGGCAATACGATTATACTTCCAAGGTTGAAAATTACTCCATCGGATAAACGTTTACCACTCAAGATCGTGCGCAAACAATTTCCTGTGTCAGTTTCTTTTGCCATGACGATAAACAAGAGCCAAGGACAATCACTTTCGAAAGTTGGTTTATACCTACCACGTCCTGTTTTCACACACGAACAATTATATGTCGCACTTTCACGCGTAAAAAGCAAAAAGGGTTTGAAGGTTGTTATTTCTGATGCCTGTCGTAATTTATTAAAGACTACTACAAATGTAGTCTATAAAGAGGTTCTTCACGGTCTTTGATCAGTTATCAACAGGTATGTTCGGATATTCACTTAATGTGATACGAATTTGTTTTTTACATGTTTATTGTAATTCACACAAATGTTTTACTTACACATTCTTTTCATGGTTTGTTAGGTTCTCGACGAATTTGTATTGCCTTACCAATTCATCTACTTCCCACTACATACACTTTCTTTTTGAAGGCTGTCAAGATTGAAGACCACGTGAATGGTTGTTTATTACATTATTACTTACAATAATTGTACTCTATATTGTACTTGACTAATGACTTCATATTAATAAATAACATATTCACTATTTGTTTTCTTTCATTATTTTTCTTATTTTGTTTACATACTAATTTTTTTCTTTTTGCAACATCTTTTTTCCTCTTATTACTTTTATTATCATCTCATTTATATTTTTTTTTAAAACATAACCCAGTGTCAACGGGTCTTATAAGCTAGTGTTATATATAAAGTGTTACTGTTTAAAAACCACACAATTTTTTTGAGAGAGACAGAAATAGTAATATATTATGTTATAAAAAAGTAAGGTATTTGAATCGTACACAATCTTAAAAAAGTGTGTATCATATTTATACGTGATAAAAAAAAACTTATGTTAAAACACCGTGCGTGCACGGGTATTATAACTAGTTTAATTAACAAAAGAAAATCATCGTCTTTAGGATTAAAATAAAATAAAATAATCTTTTACAGTTGAGGGAAACTTTTTAGTCGTAATATATAAATAGTCTAAGGGGGCGTTTGGTTGGGGTAATTTGAAATTCCGGAATTTTAAATTCTAGAAAATTTAAATTCTTGAGAATTTAAAATTCCGGAATTTAAAATACTTTCGCATGTTTGGTTGACAGAAATTTATAAATATATTTTTTTTCCAATATAAATTTCATAAATATTCTACTTAAAAGTTTATAAAAAAAATTATAAAAAATTTATAAATTTTTTTTATAAAAAATATTAAAAAAAGTTTATAAATAATTTATGAAAAAAGTTTATAAAAAATTTATAAAAAAAGTTTATAAAAATTTTATAAGAAATTTATAAAAAAAAAATTTATAAAAATTTATAAAAAAAATTTATAAGAAATTTATAAAAAATTATAAAAAAAAAAAGTTTATAAAAAATTTATAAAAAAAATTCATAAATATTTTATTTAAAAGTTTATAAAAAAACAATAAGAAAAAAAGTTTATAAATTTTTTTTTTCAAGTAAATTAAAATTTCTCACTTTTTGGAAGCATTTTGATTCTCTCCATTTTGGCAATTCGGGGAATTATAAATTACTTCAAATGCCTACATTTAAGTTACCAAACTGGACATTTGAAGGGAATTAAAATGCAAATGCCCCCAATATCCTCCAAATTGCCCCAACCAAACGCCCCCTAAAACCTTTCTCAACCATTCCCTCCAATCTTGCCGCCGGTTATTTCTCTTAAAAGTCTGTGGTTCTTTTCTTTACAGGTATAAAAGATCCTTACTTTCTTACTGGTAAATAAATAATTATATAAATTTTTATATGTACTTTTTACTTACGTTGCTAAAGAGGTGCATGCTTTTCAAGCTTATCTAAAGGGCTTATCAGCTTATATAGTTAAAATAAGGTTAATCAAGTGTTTGGTTAAGCTTATATTGAGTTTATACGAGGGGGATTGATAAGCATAAAATTTGCTGCTTATTTGACGTGGGTGAGTTTATGCAACGGGTGTTATAGGAAAAAACTTTTTATGATCTCATATAGTAATTGCGATTTCTGATGTTGATGTGTCTTTTTTACTTCTGAACCGGAAAGTAAGCTTTAGATGGAGATGGCCCGATACATGAAGTTATTCGATGATAGATAAGTTTGATTAGTTGTCCCATGCTTGGTGATAGGCTTTAGGTCGGTTAGGGTTTTATTATTGTTTTGACATGTACTCTATAAAAAATTTGATGGTCAATAAAGTTTAGAGCACGATGTTTTATTTGACATTCAAGGTTATTTTAACTGATTATGGAAGATCTTTTTTAAAAATCTCTTAGCTATGTATGCCGAACAAAGTTTATATTCTAAATGGCTTATTATTTCAAAAGGTAAGCATAATCTTGTGTGTCAAACAAGCATGCCTTTAGGTTTATGAATTTATTACTTATAAGCCATAAGATGCTTAGGCCACAAGCTTAGACAAACACGTATATTCGTATCTTATATAAACGTATGAAAAATGTGTTCATAATCTGTACTAAGTTTTAACATTTAATGAATTGCAGAATCGAATGTCTCCAAAAATGGTTGCCAGAAGTTGTTCATCCGTAGATACAGTCTTGTCCAATGAGGACCTATTGATCGAAATCTTACTGAGGTTACCAGCAATCTCACTTCATTTATTTAAATCCGTATTCAAACACTGGTTCTCTCTTATAACGTCTCCTACTTTTGCTCTTCGTCATACTCGTCAAATCCATAACATTGATCCTCCTTCCGGTTTCTTTGTCCCGCATCCTTCCAGTTCCAATAAATATGTTTTTGTGCGGCTCGATAACAGAATTCCAGCCAGCGGAACTCGGTTTAAAACTGCCTTCAAATTTGGCTTCGATAGTTTTGTTAGGATTTTGCATTCGTGCAATGGTTTGCTTTTGTGTAAAAGTTTATGTTCCAATGAGTATTACATATACAATCCATCTAGTAACAGGTTTAAGATACTTCCGCCGCGACATAGTTGGGATTTTAAACTTTCTGCTATTATCTATCATATGAAACTGGCTTTTGATCCTACCAAATCACCTCACTACAAAGTCGTTTATGCTCATACCTGTTATGAAGGAGGTTTATTTGTTCAAATACAAACTTACTCTTCAGAAACGGGCATTTGGAGTGTTTATCATGATCAATTTCCACTTCCCTGTTTTACGGGTTTTAGGAAGGGGATATACTGGAATGACGCCATTCATTGGATACATTATTCGCTTAATTCATATTACAAGTTAGATATGGTGAACGAGGTTCCGGTTTTAACAAACGTTCAACTCCCTGTTGTAACTTGTGGTGATGAAAAGGTGGTTCGGGATCACAAACTGTTCGAGTCTCGTGGTTGTTTGCTTCTTCTTTGTAGGGGTGATTATGATTCGAGACAGTTGAATATTTACGAGATGAGGAAGGGGTATTCCGAATGGTCGTTGAAGTACTTTGTTGATCTTCATGACATTAGAATTCCGATTCCCAAAAAATGGATTCGTGACCGTGTTTTGTTCATTATTTTGGGAGACAGAGAAGAGGATACTTGTATGGTATTTGAAAAAAATGAAATGATTGTTCTATACAAGATCGTCTCAAAAACTACACTCGAGCTCTGTGAATTGCAATTATGTAAACCTGCTGATAACTTTCTGTTCATTGCATCTTTTGCTGGTGTGTGATTATGCTTTCTATTCAGGTATGATATTCGTATCTTATATTGTCCTGTCACTACATATTTACTGATACTGTTGAGGTTAACATTGCTCTTTCACAATGTTAGTTAATAAATTAGTATTAGTAACACATTACTTATAAGATTTCAATATGAGCATGCATTATAAATTCATAACCAACGTACAAAGTTATGTTCCGAGCTTATTGAATAACATGCATCTCAGGTGCTGAAGACGAAGGTACATGGAATAGAGGCAAAAGACATGGCATTTGTGGAAGTTTGTTGAATTTCATTAATTAGTAATTGACGATGGCTATGATAAAAAAAAAATGTTTATGAGAAGTTGTACCTTGCAATAGTAATTATATCTCATTTTGGTTCATCTACTGTATGTTTAGGTGGTTATTCTTTTAATTTCGCCTAGATTTGACTTGCAATTGCGAATAACTCTGAGTTTGGTTCTTTTTTGACGAAACTATTATTCATCCTCATTGTCGGTTTATATACCTGTTTATAACTTGTAAATATACCCTGATGTCCTGTTTTGAAAATGATATTATATCATGTCAAAATGCTTTCTATTATTCCCTCATTCATATGAATTCTTATGTTTCTTTCTTTATTCAAGGATTTCAATTATTTTGCTGAGTTGGATTTGTGCAAGTGTAAAATTCAGATTTGTGGGTCTTACAAGAATGTTTCCATGAATAGGAGTCTTAGACCTCTTTCTTGACATGCTACTGCCTACTGGTTTGAAGCTAATGGTAGTCAGATAAGCATTTATGTATCTTTTGGTGTTATCCAATTTTGGGTGCTGTCTTTTTCACTTGGCCTGATAGCAGCTGTACATACCTTTGCCGAAATAGGAAGTTTGACGAAGCATAAGAGTTATCGAAAATGGAGGAAAGTGGTTTCAGTCGTGTGGACAATAAGGACACTTAGCAAAGTGGTTGGCTTTTTTTCTCCAATTTCCTTGCAGTGGGAAATTAATTGAATACTGTTTCATAACTTGCAGAAATTTAATGACAGAAGCAAAGCTGAAACTGTCATTTTGGCCGCAATATATTGATGAAAGTTAATACCAAGGTTGCACATAGGAGATAGAGAATCGGTTCATATGTGAATAGGTTACATTACTTGCCACTTGCCTGTAGCCCTGTACTTGGTTGTTAACAATTCAGCCCAAACAACTAAAGTGTTTGGGTTTGCTGGAAAAATATGTTTTTTGGACCAGTGTATGGGTGGGATGGGTAGCAGGTCTGTGTTTGCTCATAATTGTTGTCCCATGAAAATATTTAAAAGTTCCTCACTTTGTAAGTTAAACCGACTTTTTTACTCATCAGTAGAGGGACAATATGGGTGGGACGAGTAGCAAAGTCCAAATGTGTTCTTTTGTTGGCATGGGTCAAAATGGGTCGGGTTGGTTGGGTGCCATTTTGTCCGAATTTTTTAAAATTTTTGTAAATAGATGGTTATCAAACTCGATTATAGAGGTTGTATTACTTTAACCTATGATTTTAAAACCTCTGCCAATAGTATGATTTTCACAAACAACAAGAGAATTTGAACTCCCAATTTTCCTTCTAACATTATTTGAGTCTATTATAATTAACCAAATTTGCACTATATTGAACTCTAACAACCTAATCCTTATCAACAAACTTAGACACAAATGCAGAAGACTGGACCTGTGAGAAGACCCCATGAAGTGTGAAAGAGTGACTTGAAACTATTGATCATCGGTATTCAGATATGAGGGATTCAAATTTGAAGGGATCATATATGATCATAAAAACCGTTTTAATGCTATTAACAAGCATTGTCTATCACCATACCAGTCATCATTATTTTTCCTTTCAACCTAGATAATAGTGTGTAAATTGGTAATTTGGGGTGTGTTGAAGAAACTATACCATCACATCAGATACATGCTTCTCTGTGATCCTGGATGCTACATAAACAGTATGATATTCTTGTTATATTGCAGATTGAAAACTTGAAAATAACCTAATTGTGGGACGTAGAAACCACAAGTTGAATTTAAATCCACGAGTATATCATTAACTATAGCAGTGGTCTTGTATTAATGTTGTAGTAACTTTTAAACCTTGTATTTAGTCAAAAGGACATTATCATCATCCAAAAACCCATTGTCAGTGTCAGACTACTACCCTTTTAAGGATACTCATGATGTGCAACAACAATCAATTAGTATCACAAGTTATTTACTTCTATTCTGCAGCAGCATAAGAAAAAAAACAATGACTATAATCGAGCAAAATCAGACCTAGCTAATATATACTCGTATCTATTTATTTGAACAGCAAACACACACACCCTTTAACGTTGTCTCAATTGAGGCTTGAATTTATGACCACTTGGTTAATAGCCACCTTAAATACACACTGGATGCTGCTAGGCCAAAGGGTAAATCTTTCTAATATAAAGGAAATGCAACAATAAAAACAAAAAGAAACCACGCAGCACCCATTTGTTTTTATATAAATCATTCATTATAAGTTAAGTTATAGAACAGGAATTAGTGCTCTTGCAGCATGTTCAGTTACAATTAAATGAATTACATCCAAACAAATTTAAATAACCTGTGCAAGTACATGTAAAAATTTATAAGCGGCCCAATTCCAAGCCTTCTTAATGTATCTTGAAGCAATAGTTCTCTCGCCATAACGATATTGGGCTGTCATATATGACCAAAGGGGATATCCCACCATTACTAAAACTGAAACTAACAGCAACATATTTGCTTTTGTCCCTATAAATATCTTTAACTGCCAAAGAATGTATAAGCGGCCCAATTCCAAGCCTTCTTAATGTATATTGAAGCAATAGTTCTCTCGCCATAACGATATTGGGTTGTCATATATGAGCAAAGGGGATATCCCACCATTACTAAAACTGAAACTAACAGCAACATATTTGCTTTTGTCCCTATAAACATCTTTAACTGCCAAAGAATGTATAGCAATATGCTGCTGCAATGAATGACGATCCCTTTTGCATCCTTCTCATAGATTGACTGTATTAAAAGAGCAAAATTCCCTATCAGCACAGTGCTAGCGCAAAGTGGTCCCTAAGATATCCATTATTGAAATAAGCACAAATTAGAAATAAGCAGGGGGTGTAGTTCTACCGTAAACAGATTCGGAATTACTTGTTTAGAGCTTTTAGAAAGAGCCAGCTCAAGCTTAAACTTTTGTTCATTATATAAGCATTTACTACTTGTAAGCACAGACCAATTTACAGTTTTGACTAAGCTTAAATAAGCTTTAAATAAGCTTCCCCAAACACTCCCGAAGGCTTTCTTGGTATGTTATATTTTTGTAGTAATTGAGCAATAATGTGATCAAACACTACGATAATGAAATTGTCGTATATCATATTCATACATACCTGAGAAGACGCACATTTCAATCCTTTAATCCTCGAGTCCTTATTCGCAGAAATAGCTTTCCTCTTCGCGGGTCTACTGCAAATCTTCTCAATAACTCCGCTGACTCTACATTTCAAGGATCTTCGCCTATTGGCTGTCCCATTATCCGAACTCACTTTTATAAACAAGTGTGAAATGTTTATAAAAAAAGAGAAGTGTAAGAAATTGTAGAAAGTGGGTGGTAAGTATTTAGTTGCTTTGAATTTTAATTTAAAGTTTTTGGCTTTTGCTTCAAGGTGGATTGTCCATGGCTGCTGCTCTGCTTTCATTTGAGCGGATGAAGTGTGTCACATAGCCGTTAGAAACTAAAAATGAGTAAAGTAGGACCAACTTAAGGGCTTTAACCCAATATATATTTAAAAGCTAGCCCATTTCAAATAGTCAGAATGCCATGAAATATTTTTGAAGTGGAATTATTATGAAAATGTTTGTATTTTGTAAGATTGTCATTTGGTTCTTCTTTTATGATATAAGACCCGGCTAGCCACTCTCGTCCGCGGTTTTGACATAGATCACATTATGTTAGAAGTACAAGGACTATTAATGACAAGTTGAAGACTTCATTTGTTCTAATACAAGTTTAGATCAGTTTTGATAATAAAGATATCTTGAAGGGCTGATATGTAACATCAGTTTATATATAGTCAATCCTCTTTTAGGGTTTGATTATTATCTTCTTCATCTGGTTATTCTCTCTGGTTCTACACACACTGTCTGGTATTCTTTTGTTAGTGATATCTCTTTGATATCAGTTGTTAGTATTGTTCTAAAGATCAATCACATTTGATCTTTGTTGTTTGAGTGACTGAGTGATATTGTAGTAAGGTTGATTGGTGTCTACCTAGTAGAGATCAATCTTGTCTTTGTATTGTTTGGTAAGCATCCGTTTGGAGACTTATCTTCTTGACTTGTTATAATAAAAGATACACCGAGGGGTGGTTGGCTGGGTGTAAAGAAGTTTGTTGTGTGTTTGTTACCATTTTTACATGGTATCAGAGCTCAAGGTTCTGATCTGGTGGTTTTGAGATTCTAGGGTTTCTAGGGTTTCGTACAATTTTTTGGGGGTTTTTGCAATTGACGGTGTTATCGGTTAATTGAGGCTGTTTTCTTAACGGCCGTGGTTGATTTAGTCTATTTCAGGCTAGATCTGGTGATTCTTGTGGGATTCTTGATTAGGGTTCTTGAAACCCTAATTTCTGGTTGTTTGGGGATTTAGTTCCCTGGTGTTCTTGGGCCCATTCTTGGTTATTTCTTGTTTCTATTCATCATTGTAAGTATCATCTATCTCTTAAGACAACATTAACTTAGTCTAGAAGGTGCAAACGGGACAGTTAACTCCTTGATCTGCCAACTTGATTGGTACGAATACCTGCTCTGGCTGTCCCCAGTCTTCTGGCTGGTTCTTGGTTGATCTTGGGTGTGAGTTGTGGTAGCTATATTTGTTTTTCTTTATTATTCAGTTTATTGTTGTGTCTAAGTCGAAGGAGGATAGGTATTGGGCAGTCTTGGAAGTTGATTGAGTAGTTTAGTTCTGGTTGTTTGTTGTTCTTGTTGGTTCTGATTATTGTGGTCTTTTGTGTTATTCTTACTGTTTGTTCTGTTTGTTCTTGTTAACTGGTTATTATGGCTATTGAAGATGAACCTAGTGGTAGTAATGTTCAAGTGTTAATTAGTAACCTTGATGCTGGTAATCCTCTTCATATTCAAACTAATGATAATAGTGGAACTGCTCTTATTCCATTTAAACTTCTTGGAACTGAAAATTATAGAATCTGGTTTGGTGCTATGAAATTGGCTTTGCAAGCTAGGAATAAGTATAGTTTTGTGGATGGTACTTGTCTTAAAGAGTTGTTTACTACTAGTGATGTTTTGTCTGCTCAATGGGATAGATGTAATGCTATAGTCTTGACTTGGATAATGAATTCTGTTTCTCATGATGTTTATATGGGATTGGTTTATTCTGAGAATGCTGCTTCTGTTTGGCAAGAGTTAAAAGAAACTTATGATAAAGTTGATGGTTCTGTGATATATAATCTGTTACAAAAGATTAATTCTGTTAAACAAGGTGGTAGTTTTGTTGCTGATTATTATCATAGGCTTAATTCATTATGGAGAGAATTTGATTCTCTCACTAAATTGCCTAAATGTACTTGTGAGCATAAATGTACTTGTGATGCTAGTACTGAGTTAGTTCTGCATCAACAGTTAATGAAACTGATGCAGTTTCTTATGGGTCTTGATGATTGTTATCAACCTGTGAGAACTGCTTTGTTAACTAGAGATCCTCTTCCTGAGGTCAAAGATGCTTATGCTGTTGTATCTAGGGAGGAGTCCCACAGAGGGATGCCTGAGTCCTCTAGTGTTTCTGAGTCTAAACTTAATGCTTCTTCTTTTGCTGCTAAGTCTTTTAATAACAATAGAAGAGTGTTTAATAATAATAACACTAGGGGCACTAATACTAATTCTAATACTGCTAATAGAGGTCCTAATCCTAATCTGAATTGTAAGAACTGTGGTAAGATTGGACACACTATTGACATATGCTATGAGTTGATTGGGTTTCCTCCTGGTTTTGTTAAAAACAATAATCCTGTTAATAAGCAAAATGTTTTTAAACAAAACTATACTGCTAATACTGATGTTAAACAAAATGAGAATAAGTATACTTCTTCATCTGCTGGCAACTCTTCTGGTTTTACTTCTGAACAGATGAAGAAGTTGTTATCCTTGATTAGTGAAACTCCTTCTGGAAGCATACATGCTAATATGGCAGGTAGAGCTTCTTTCTTTAATGGAAATGTCTGGTTTAATGTTAACTTTTCTAGATATTTTTTTGCTAATTCTAGTCTGTCTGTTAGTACTATCTCTTTGGGTTGGATCATTGACTCAGGTGCTAATCAGCACCTAACTGTTTCTACTATTGGTATGACCAATATTGTGGATATTACTAGTCTTAAAATTAATGTTGGTCATCCTAATGGGACTCTTGCCACTATTAGTCATGTTGGAAACTTGAAGTTAACTAATAATGTTACTCTTTATGATGTGTTGGTTGTTCCTGGATATTGTGTGAGCCTTTTATCTGTTAATAAGCTTATTAGAGATAGTAAGTTGTTTGTTGGTTTTGATGAGGATAAATGTTACATTCAGGATTGGAAAAGGGAGACTGTTCTGGGGACTGGTAGTCAGTCTGATGGTCTTTACTTGTTTGACATGCAGCCTAATTTGTCTTTAGGTCAGTGCAATATGGTTATATCTTATAATGTGTCTAAACTTACTTGGCATAATAGATTGGGTCACCCTGCTGATCCTGTTCTATCTGTTCTTCAAAAAGATCTTGGTATTTCCAAGAATTCTACTATCTCTGTTTGTGAAATCTGTCATAGGGCAAAACAAACAAGGGAACATTTTCCCTTGTCTGATCATAAGTCACAGAATATTGGTGATCTTATTCATCTTGACTTATGGGGCCCTTATAGAGTTACAAGCAGAGAAGGATACAAATATTTTTTGACTATTGTTGATGATTTTTCTAGAGCTGTATGGATATACTTAGTCAAAACTAAGGATGAAGTTTTTGGTGTTTTCTGTAATTTCATTCACTTGATTCTGAATCAATTTGATTTAAAAATAAAAACTGTAAGATCAGATAATGGAACTGAATTTGTTAATAAGAAAATGAATGATATGTTTTCTGATCTTGGAATTATTCATCAAACTTCATGTGTCCATACACCTCAGCAGAATGGGATTGCTGAAAGGAAACATAGACACTTGCTCAATGTTGCAAGGAGTCTTATGTTTCAAGGGGGGATTCCTTTAAAGTTTTGGTCTGATTGTGTTCTAACTGCTGTATATCTTATAAACAGGCTGCCATCATCTGTCTTACATGGTAAATGTCCCTATGAGTTGTTATATAAAAAGAAACCAAATCTTTCCCATTTGAGGTCTTTTGGATGTCTCTGTTTTGCTACTATTTTGAACAATCATGATAAAATGTCTTATAGGTCTGAAAAATGTATTCTCTTGGGTTTTTCTACTACTAAAAAGGCATATAAACTTTTAAGTTTAGATACCAGAAATGTATTTTTTGCTAGAGATGTGAAATTTTATGAAAACATTTTTCCACTTAAAATGAAAACCTGTGATATCACTGATGCAGAAAATGCAAATGAAGTAGATCACTTGAAGTTTTTTGATAGTCTTAAGTCTCAAAGTCCCAATGATGAAGGGGAAGATACATCAGTTGTGGAAGGCAGTTTGTCATCTTCAGTTGATACAGTAGACTCAGATACTACTCATTTGTATCATGAAGATGTGCATTCTGCAACCCAAGTTGGTGACCAGTACTGGTCTGAGGGCAGTCCCATTCCTGAACATAATTCTGAAAACATAACAACTCAATCTTTATTTGAAAATGATGATGTGCAGACACCTGTTATAAGAAGGTCTGGGAGAGAGACTAAAACTCCTGTTAGGTTCAATGATTATGTGATGAGTTCTAAAGTCAGATATGGTATTGAAAAATATGTTTGTTATAGAGGTCTTAACAGTAATAATATGTGCTTTGCTTCTACTCTTAATAAATCTGTTGAACCTAAAACTTATGAGGAAGCTGTTAAAGATTCTAATTGGTCTGAAGCTATGAATAATGAAATTGAGGCTTTAAATAGAAATAATACATGGACTGAATGTACTTTACCTCTTGGTAGACATGCCATTGGGTATAAGTGGATTTGGAAAATAAAATACAAGTCTACTGGTGAGATTGATAGATATAAGGCTAGATTAGTTGCAAAAGGTTTTAATCAAAGAGAAGGCTTTGATTATGATGAAACTTTTAGCCCAGTTGTTAAAATGGTTACTGTGAGATGCTTAATTAGTATTGCTATTAATATGAATTAGCCATTATATCAACTGGATGTTAACAATGCCTTTCTGTATGGTGATTTAGATGAAGATGTTTATATGATATTACCAAAGGGGTTTAATGGTGGTGATGATAATAAAGTTTGCAAACTTAATAAATCCTTGTATGGTCTTAAGCAAGCTCCAAGACAGTGGAATGCTAAACTTACCACTGCCTTGATTGAACATGGGTTTGTTCAAAGCAAATTTGATTATTCTCTGTATACTAAACAGAAAGATAACATGTTTGTTGCTTTGCTTGTGTATGTTGATGATATTGTCATAACTGGTAACAATGAAGATGAAATTAAAAGGTTTAAACTATTTTTGAGTACCAAGTTTATGATTAAGGATTTGGGTGAGTTGAAATATTTTCTTGGTATTGAAGTTTTGAAAAATGAAAGAGGTGTGTGTATGACACAAAGAAAATATTGTATGGAATTATTATATGAGTATGGGTTGTTAGCTGCTAAACCCGTGGATACTCCTTTGCCTGAGAATTCTGTGTTGAGTTGTATTGAAAGTGATACTGATAAGGTTTTACACAATGTTACTAACTATCAAAAACTGGTGGGAAAGTTGATATATCTAACTAATACTAGGCCAGATATTAGTTATGTTGTACATTGCCTTAGTCAACATATGCATAAGCCTTTTCAGTCTCATCTTAAGGCTGCTTTAAGAGTTTTGAAATATCTTAAGGGTTCTCCTGGTTCTGGTTTACAATTCAATAAAGTTTCTGATCTTAAACTTAGAGCTTATGCTGATGCAGACTGGGCAAAGTGTCCTATAACTAGAAGATCTGTTACTGGATTTAGTGTTTTTCTGGGTGATTCTCTTATTTCCTGGAAAAGTAAGAAACAGTCTACTTTGTCTAGAAGCTCAGCTGAAGCTGAATATAGAAGCTTAGCTTCTACTACTTGTGAAGTTATTTGGTTGAGCAATTTGTTAAGTAGTCTTGGTATTAAAGGCTTATTGCCTGTGGATGTTTTTTGTGATAATAGTGCTGCTATACAGATTGCTGCTAACCCAGTTTTTCATGAGAAAACTAAACATTTTGAGTTGGATATACATTTGGTAAGAGAAAAAGTTTCTGCAGGTGTGATTAAAACTGTTAAGATTCATACTAGCATGCAGATTGCAGATATTTTTACCAAGTGTCTTGGTCAAAAACAACATTGTGTATTGTGCAAAAAACTTGGTATGGTTGACATGTTTGCAGGATCTCTCAATGGAGGCAAGCAGGCAAAGGATTGTGATGTTGATAAAAGAGGCAAACAGGCTAAGGATTATGTTGTTGATCAAGGTTGAAGTCTATCAACTTGAGAGGGGATGTTAGAAGTACAAGGACTATTAATGACAAGTTGAAGACTTCATTTGTTCTAATACAAGTTTAGATCAGTTTTGATAATAAAGATATCTTGAAGGGCTGATATGTAACATCAGTTTATATATAGTCAATCCTCTTCTAGGGTTTGATTATTATCTTCTTCATCTGGTTATTCTCTCTGGTTCTACACACACTGTCTGGTATTCTTTTGTTAGTGATATCTCTTTGATATCAGTTGTTAGTATTGTTCTAAAGATCAATCACATTTGATCTTTGTTGTTTGAGTGACTGAGTGATATTGTAGTAAGGTTGATTGGTGTCTACCTAGTAGAGATCAATCTTGTCTTTGTATTGTTTGGTAAGCATCCGTTTGGAGACTTATCTTCTTGACTTGTTATAATAAAAGATACACCGAGGGGTGGTTGGCTGGGTGTAAAGAAGTTTGTTGTGTGTTTGTTATCATTTTTACACATTAACTGATTTTAGATTAAGTTAATGACACTTATAAAGTGAATTTCATTTTTATGACCAATCGACGTGGGATAACATCATATATCTGATTCTTTTTTTTATGTAAAGCATACATCATTAAATATACTTGAAGTCTTTAACAGTTTGTTGGGTTTAATTATATCCTTTTCAACTCTCGACTTGGTCAGCTTCAAAGTTGGCAAAACTGAAATGGTTGAAATATGTAATACGGTTGAAGGCCACCATAATCCAAATGTTTACAACCAAAACGGCAAAAAGATCTGTTATTCGTGACGTCATATAACAAAGTTTTAGGAAAAGGATACATGTGAGTTTATAAATGTCATTGAACTTGTGGTCGAGTAAGAAGCAGGTTTATGTTATTAGCTTACTAAAAAAGTATCGCAAACTAACATAGAAAAGTGTTTTTGAAACATTTTTCAATGCTAATCTGAGATTTTTTAACTTTATGAAGTGGAATGACCATTATAAACTCATGTTCATTTTTGTCACCAAGCAATGTGGGATAACATCAAACCACAAACTCAATTAAACGAGACAACAAGTTCAATATCTAATCTCAACTTCTTTTTGTTGTAAGCATGGATCTTAATGAAAATTTACTTGAACACTTTGTTGGGTTTAATTAAATCTTTTTCACCAGTGGAATGGGTCAACTTCAAATTAACTTAATTAGCTAAAATGAGATGGTTCAAATATTTTATACGGTTTTAGGGTCACCATAATCCAAATGTTTACAACTAGGGTCATGTTCGGCATGCAAGCAATTTGAAGCGTTTTGAAGCAACTAAGCATTTATTAAAGGGAAAATTGTCTGAAAAGGCATCGAAGTTGCCACTTTTTCCTTTTCTAGGCATCGAACTTTTTTTTTTCCTATTGTAGCCCTAAACTTGCCTAATTTTCCTTTTGTAGCACTGAGTCACACAAAATCACACTTAAACCCACTAAACCCGTTTTAGGTGTGATTTTGTGTCACAATAGGAAGAAAAAAAAGCATCGAAGTTGCCACCTTTTCCTTTTCTGGGCATCGAACTTTTTTTTTTTCCTATTGTAGCCCTAAACTTGCCTAATTTTCCTTTTGTGACACAGGAAAAATAATAAAAAAAGGCATCGAAGTTGCCACCTTTTCCTTTTCTGGGCATCGAACTTTTTTTTTTCCTATAGTAGCACTGAACTTGCCTAATTTTCATTTTGTGACACAAAATCACACTTATAGTGTAATTAACCCCACTAAACCCGTTTTAAGTGTGACTCGGTGCTACAAAAGTAAAATTAGGCAAGTTTAGGGCTACAATAGGGAAAAAAAAAGTTCGATGCCCAGAAAAGGAAAATGTGGCAACTTCGATGCCTTTTTAGACAATTTGCCCTTTATTAAATAGTACTTTGTATAATGGGCAAATGACACAAAAAGGTACTAAAGTTAGGGTCCATATTCAATCAAGGTATTCTTCTTTTTTTCTTGCACAAAAAGGTTGCCAACAAATTTTTTTGGCGGATTTGGGGTTTTTACTAACTTCCGTTAACCCACTTCGTTAGTAAATTACATACTTGGTCCTTGATTTTGTAGAGTCATTTTATGCACCATCCCTCCTCCTCCACCCTCCACCACCACCCTCCTCCTCCACCAACACCGTATGCCACCATCATATCACCTGCCAACACCACCGTCCACCACCACCACCACCCACCACCAATAAAGGTAATCGTGTCAATCACATTCTTGTTGGACAAAAAAAGGTAGGAAAACTGACATAAATTATACCCGATCGTCCGGAATGAATTTTTATTTATGGAGCAAAAACAAGACACCATGATCATCTACGAATGACAAACAGCAATGATGATTAGTTAAAATAAAACTGGCAAGAGGCAAATATATATCAAGGAAGCTGGCAAATGGCAATACTTGATCTTTAGTCACAATTTGGTGAAAGGAGAAATTTACATAGCAAAACAAACACCAAATATTTAAACATCAACAACAAATCAGTCTAATAACTTAATGCATCAAACAGTTTTGCCTTCACTCTTATGGCCATATCAATTGTTAAGGGCTTAAGGCAAATTAATCTCATCTTTCGCGACTCACTAGCCTCCATCCAAATGATACACCATGAGCACACAATGACCTCTTTTGACTCACTGGCAGTGGCAAGACACTACATGATATTGAATTGTCTCGCTTTTCAAGTATGTTGTTACAGACATCTATAAGCATATATACTTGTGTTATTACATTGTAAAAGGACGATATCAAAGAAATTCCATGAGCTGGAACTTTAGATCTTAGATCATCCCTGGTTAAGCAAATGTATAATAGTCTTGCATACTATCAAGTAATTTTGGATAGAGAAAGTTAACAATAGCTTAACCATTAGAAATCCTATCATGATCTCAACCAACAATTACCACTTATCAACACTCCCTAGTAAATGTTTGGACACAAAAACTACAAAAAATATGAAGAAATATCTTTTGTTTCATGTAAGTATTGACATTCCCAATGCTTGTTTTCCCTGAAATCATGATAAACAATTAAAAAGACGTAAGCCCCTATGACTCTCAAATTGTCCATGATCAAACAAAATGAAGCTGCAATATCAAAGCTGGTCGCTGCTTCTGTTTCACCTATTAAGGTTAGGTCAACTAGTGTGGATGGAAACTTCTGTGGGTCCCATTCTGATATGGGCTTCTTCAAATTCCCAATTGAAAGGCGACGCAAGTTGGGAGGCCAAAGCCCAGTTGCAACATCCATAATTGAACAATCTTCTATTATCAAAGTAGTTAACGAGGTGAGACTAGGCAATTAGAGGTCTGCAAATATTGACTCCACTGTACTGTTACAATCTTTTATTGTCAAACTGGTGAGGTGAATGAAGTTAACCCCAAATTCAATGATTGATGCTTTTGTCGTTGATAACTGGTGAGGTGATGGTGGCAGACGGTGTTGGTGGAAGAGGAGGGTGGTGGTGGACGGTGGAGGAGGAGGGATGGTGCATAAAATGACTCTACAAAATCAAGGACCAAATATGTAATTTACTAACGAAGTGGGTTAACGGAAGTTAGTAAAAAACCCAAATCCGCCAAAAAAAATTGTTGGCAACCTTTTTGTGCAAGAAAAAAAAGAAGAATGCCTTGATTGAATATGGACCCTAACTTTAGTACTTTTTTGTGTCCTTTGCCCTTGTATAATTTACTATACGACAACACTTTTTCGAGGTTGTCTCATAATAGTAGTTGGTGAAAAAAAAAAGATAATGCTAAAAAAAATGCATCGAAGTTGACACATTTTGGGATTGTATATACTCAACTATTTTTTTTCATTGTAACACAAAACTTGGTAATTTTTGTTATTGTATGTATGATTTTCAACGTGTCCCATGCCAGCGTGTCCGAGTGTTACACGTACACTGCCAGCGTGTCAAGAACTACTTTTCTTTTATTAGGATAATGCTAAAAAAATGCATCGAAGTTGACCACTTTTAGGATTGTGTGTAGCCGACTATTCTTCTTTATTCATGGTAACAAAAACTTTTGAATTTGTGTTATTGTATGTATCCAGTCAGGCTAAGCATTACATCGTTAATCCTTTATATTAACGGCCGTTAGTAAATAACTAAAATTCCGTTTTCTTACGTTTTTATTAGTTTTCATCCGTTATTATACGTTTTCGTCCGTATTTATACAGACCTTTGTCCGTTTTCTTACGCTTTCATATGTTTTTATACGCTTTCGTTCGTTTTATTACATTTTTGTTTTTTTCTTACATTTTCATCCATTTTTATACGTTTTCGTCCGTTTTTAAACATTTTCGTCCGTTTTCTTACGTTTTTGTCTGTGTTTTATATGTATTCGTCAGTTTTATACGTTTTGTCCGTTTTTTACGTTTTTATGTTTTCATCCGTTTTCGTCAGTTTTTTACGTTTACGTCTATTTTCTTTTATACGGTTTCCGTCCGTTTTTTTGCGTTTTTGTTTTCTAACTTTTTCATTCGTTTTTATACGATTTCGTCCGTTTTTGCTCGTTTTTATATGTTTTCGTTTGTCTTTATACATTTACGTTCGTTTTTACACGTTTTCGTTCGTATAAAAACGAACGGAAACGTGTAAAAGCATATAAAAACGGATGCAAACGTGTAAAAACGAACAAAGACTTGTAAAAACAAACGAAAATGTGACGTAAACGTAAAAAAGTGAACAAAAACGTATAAAAACGAGCAAAAACGTTTTAAAACGTGTAAAAACGAACATAAACATATAAAAACGGATGAAAACGTAAACAACATAAGAAAACGGACAAAAACGTAAAAAAATAGACGAAAGCGTATAAAAACAGACAAAAAAGTAAGAAAATGAACGAAAACGTTTAAAAACGAACGAAAATGTATAAAAACGGTCAAAAACATATAAAAACGGACGAAAAATTATAAAAATGGAATTGATACTCATACCACATTTTTTGATGCATGCACCACAATTTGTGCATTACAGTTTGTACTGTACAATACTGTAATGCATAAATTGTGGTGCATGCATCAAAAAATATGGTGTGAGTATCACCTCCCTTATAAAAATGGACGAAAATGTATAAGAATGGATGAAAACGTGTGAAAACGAAAAAAACGTAAGAAAACGAAATTTAAAGTTATTTACTAACGACCATTAATAAAAGGCTAGCGATGTAACGCTTAGCCTGACTGGATACATACAATAACACAAATTCAAAAGTTTTGTGTTGTAATGGAAAAATAAAATAGTTGGCTACATACAATCCCAAAAGTGGTAAACTTCGATGCATTTTTTAGCATTATCTCAATAAAAAAGGTAGTTCTTGACACGCTGGCAGTCTACGTATAACACTTGGACATGCTGGCAGGATACACATTGGAAATTATTTATACAATAACAAAAATTACCAAGTTTTGTGTTACAATGAAAAGAAATAGTTGGGTATACACAATTCCAAAAGATGTCAACTTCGATGCATTTTTTTTAACATTATCCAAAAAAAAAGGTGTTAGTTTTATCTAAATAGAGGATCTTCTGGAATACTCCGTACAATTATATCTTATATATAAAGATGGTGGCCGGTGGAACTATTATATCAACATAATGTGGTTGTCGGTGGAATAAAATAACACTTCTATGTTTGGTGGTCGGTGGACATATATTAGTCGCTGGGGTTTAGTAAAAAAGGGTCAGGTCATGGTAAAACGGTTTCACTATCCTTTTTCTTCGGGTCTGGGCTTCTTTTTTTGTGGATGTGGGGTTATATCTACTCGGGCTTTTTATTTTAACGATAGTGGTTTGTCGCTTCATTTTCCATACCGCTTCAGAGCTTACCTCATATGGGAGGAAATTTGTTAGGTAGGTGAGATGTGGCATGGATTTAGGGTTTCTTTGATTTACTTTGTTGTTCGTATGATATTTTTGCCTTTCGTGTTCCAGTTTTTTTGTTGCGCCTTGGTTTTTGTGTGCCTTTACTTATTTGCATGGTTGTATTTGGTTTAGAAACGTTTATGTGTCGTTTAGGAGCCTTGCATGTTGTTTGTTGCTATGGGATTGCTTAGGTTTGGTTTTGTTAATGTTTATGTAATTGCATGTGGTTTTTTAAGTGTTTAGGTGCGTAGGATGCATGGCTGAGTTTCTTATGTTCAGTTTTGAAAGTAGGACTTCGTGTATTTATTTAGTTGTCGTTATACGAGTTGAGAGGTGCATGTGTCAACCTGTGTTTTCAGCTGTTTCGGTTTTTAAAATGCTTGGAGTTCCTTTTTGGAAGGGTGACATTTGTGGTTATTTCTTTCTTCATTGGTCTTATTGTCCTGACCCATTGTGTGAAGTTGGTTATTATGAGTGATAAAAGTAAAGCTTGCAAGGGGATAGATATTGATGAGCGGGAAAATGTCTGTGACGTGGGTAAGTGTGAAAGGGACGATGTTGGTGGTAGCGTTGTGGGTGGAACGCCTGCCGAGGTGCATGGGTCCAGTGGTGAGGGACATTGTGAGGGTGAGGCAAGCGTGTATGATTGTGGGTTATTACGTGTTCAAAAGCATGCTGGACGTGAGTTTGGTGTTAAGAGGAAGATTGGTGAAGGTTATCGTCATAAGATCGACAGTCTGGTAGTGGGAAAGAAATCAAAGACTGATTTAGCGGGTCAGGTCCACCTTTCGGACAAAGCTGGTTTAGATGTTAGTGACGTATGCGTTACCTCAAAGGCTAAAGTAGACATGGATGTTTCTACTGGTGGGTGTCCTATCTCTTTTGATCAGCGTACGGCTGAACGACGCGATGGCATGTACATTGTTAGAAGCTTTCCACTTTGCTAGCTTAGCCCTTGTGTCATTTGGCTTGTGCTCTGGGTACTATCTTTCATTTTGTTGCATGTCATAATCGTTGCAAAGTTTATTGCAGATGATGCCAGTTTTCCTATAAACTTAGATTTTGAGTCGGGAATTGCTTCCTGTTTGGCGCCTGGCGATGGTGTTTTGGGCACAGGTTCTTCCGTTAGCTTGTCCGTTGGTAGTATGAGTTTTGGAAGGAGTACTAGGAAACGTCGTGTAAATTTTGCGAACCCTTTGACTCAGGTTTTTAAGAAACAGCGGTTGGCATTGGGTGAGCCAGGTGCGAGCTAGGCATCATTGTTTGTCATTCTTTATTTGTAAACTTATTCATCATGTTTACTCATTGATTTCTATTTTCCACGAATGTAGCCTCACAAGTTGCGGATACAGAAACAAGAGTGGACGTCTCAGCTGGCAACGTCTGTTCAACGGCTTACGACCTACGAGCTTGCTTGGAATCCAATTATACGTTTTGTGAACTAGAACGTTAGGCATTTAGAGTGCACATTGCTTTTCGTGCACATGCAAGTTGTTTCAATAGTTGTTTATAACGTCGTCTATGGTTGCACTTGGTGTCGCAGGTGTTGCAAACTGTCCAATTACTTTGGATTTTACGTGTGGGAAAGCGTTTTCTGGAACAATGCATGCCATGGAGTCTTTTGAGCGTTGTCCTGATGCTTTACCAACGAGTACCCATAGCGGTGAGCATGTTGTGCTACACGGCGTGGATAGCCATAGAGGTAGTTATCCTGCTGATGTAGAGGGGTTTAGGAGTTTCAATAAAAGTATAGTCGTAGAGGGTAGTAGCGAGCATGTGCAGCAATCTACGAGCGCTACGTGTAAAAGGCAGAGGTTGTCCACGAGTGGGGATTCACGATCTGTTCCATTATCTGAGAACCTCATATCAGGGGGTACGTATTCGACGGTGGCTGTTAAGTTATCGTTGTACACTGACCTATGATTCCTTTGTTGTAAATGCTGCATGTGTTTTTTCTAACGCTTTGAATATATTGGCCCTTCCTTACAGATGCTTTACCAGCGGCTTGGCCAAGCATTCAAGTAGATATAACCACATCTGAAGCAGGTCCTTCTGCGAGCGCGGTGTCTTCTATGAATCGAGGTCAAAATGTGCACTCTGGTAGCGACGCTGGTGTTGGTGAGGCAGTTGTTGGTCCTTCTAGGAGAAGACGCAATGCTGCTAACCAGGCTCAGAATGGCTAACCTACAAACAACGTTAGGAGCTCACCAGCATTTGGTCCTTGTGGGAATCCAGCAAGAACCGGTACGACGTTCTGTTTCATTGGTGGTTATGATTTAGTATGCTGGCACATGTTTCCTCTTTATTTTTTCCTGATGATGTTGTTTTGCAATAGGACCGCCTGCTGATTATCAGCGATTTGGTGGTTGCAACCATGTGTGCCGTCATTGTGGAGCAACTTTCTGGGACGAGGAAAAGCTGGTGAATTCAACTAAGGCAAGCGGGGCCAATTTACAACTCATGTTGTCTAGAAGGAAGGGTAAAGTTGCATACCGTTCGAGAGTACCCACAAGTCATAGTAGACCTATTTTCAAATCGTCATTTTCTAGAAAATGTTCGCGCTTACAATCAAATGTTTGCAATGACATCGTTGGGTGCTCAGATTGATGAGTCGGTCAAAAGAGGTAGAGGCCCGTATGTGTTCAAGGTGTCCCGTCCGATATATCATCACATAGGTAGGTTATGTCCAGTACCAGGTACAAATCCTAGGTTTCTTCAGTTATACATTTACGATACGGACAATGAGGTGCATAATAGGCTAGACAATTTTACAGAGTGTGATGGAAACCGTCTAAGGCCGGAGATAGTGCAAACACTTATTACATTCCTTGATCAAAATAACGCTTTAGTACAACTCTTTAGGACAGCCAGAGATAAGTTAGAGGAACAGGATGTACCGCCGTTCAAAGTCGGGCTCTTCAGTAAAGGTAGAGCACCACAGTATGAACTCCCCACTGCGGATGCGATAGGCGCCTTAGTATTTGATGACATCCTGGAGAGTCACTCGGGTGACGCGCAGAGGATAAACAAGTTGCACGCTATTTATATGCTAGTTCAGTTCCCTTTGCTTTTCGTATTTGGAGAACATGGGTACCACGTGGACCTCTGGTATCGTAACATAGAAAAGCCTGGACGGAGGGGAAAGCGGATGTCAATGAAGGCTTTCTACTCATATCAGTTGCATGATAGGATTGGCTACTACAATTTGCTAAGTAGGGGAGGCAAGCTGTTCCAACAATATGTCGTGACAGCGTATTGTAGCATAGAGCAGGAAAGGATGGATTATGTCCGGAAAAATCAGTCAACTATACGAGGTGATTATTTGGCTGAGTTATATGATGCAGTTGCGAGGGGAGACGTGGATGGTTCTGATGTTGGCTCGCGAATAATTTTGCCATCATCGTTTACTGGAGGACCGCGATACATGTATAGTCATTACCTTGACGCTCTAGCTATCTGTAGGGTGCATGGTAACCCCGCGTTTTTCGTCATGTTTACATGTAATACAAAGTGGCCCGAAATAAAAGATTACATGATTTGGTATCCGCTTCTCACTGCAGCCGATAGACCGGATGTGGTGGATCGGGTATTTGAGCGGAAAATACACTCCCTCATAAAGTACCTCCGTGATTCCAGGCCTTTTGGAACTTTAAGCGCAGGTTTGCGTTCTTATTGAATGTGTTAGTTGCTTAAACCTGTTTGTAGTAATTATTTCTAATTTGTTTTTTTCATTGTGCATTTTTTTTCAGTGCTCTACACCGTTGAGTTCCAGAAAAAAGGTTTGCCACACTGCCATATCCTGTTATGGACGTTACGCCGAGCAGAAACCATGCAGCCCCAAGACATAGATAGATATATCAGTGCCGAGCTGCCGAATCAGTATGATGACCCAGAGGCGTTCAGAGTCATTTCAGAATTCATGGTTCATGGACCTTGTGGCGGCGCATTTCCAGGTGCGGCTTGCATGCAAAACAGAACAGAGTGCAAAAAAGGATTCCCAAAAGAATACTGTGATGCAACGTTTATATATAACGCAGGGTTCGTTCACTACAGACGAAGAGACATTGAGATTGATGCAGTACGCAATGGTGTTAGGCTAGATAACGCATATGTGGTGCCATACAGCCGTCAATTGTCCATGGCGTTCTATGCACACATAAATGTAGAATATTGTGGTTGGACAATGATGATAAAGTGTATCTCTTCAAATATATCTCAAAGGGGACTGACAGGATTATAGCTCGCGTGAGCAGGCAGATTGGGCAGGCACCGACGGGGTCAATGAATTCTTCGACACCAGACGACAGCACAAGGCTAGGATTGACGAAATTAACAACTTCGTAGATGCCCGTTATATAGGACCTCATGAGGCTTGCTGGCGGATTCTTGGTTTTGACATTCATAGCAGACAACCAGCTATTCAAATACTTGCAGTCCACGGCTGAGAATATGCAACACGTCTCTTTTCGCGCAAGACAAACGGTGCAATCAGTTCTTGATAACCCTAACGCGCGCAAGAGAACTCTGACAGAGTGGTTGGCGTACAACGAATCAATGACTTCGGGCAGGCATCTAACGTACTTGTAGTTTTCCGGCAGAATTCATGTGGTCTAAAGGGGATAAAGCATGGTCTCCTAGGCAAAGTCTGAATAAACCTTCAATTGGCCTGTTAGCGTACGTGCACCCTACAACTGGGGACCTTTTTTTATCAGCGTATGCTGTTGTGTCATCAGAGATGGTGCACATCGTTTGCATCCATTCGGACAGTAGACAACGTTACATACAACACAAATAGACAGGCGTGTGAGGCAATGGGTTTGTTGCAGAATGATCAGGAATGGATTACGGCGATGCAAGAAAGCAGTGCGACCGCAACCGCATCACAGTTGAGATCGCTATTTGCACAAATTTTATTGTTCACAGATATTACGAGCCCTCTAAACCTTTGGCAGATGTTCTGGAGGCAGATGTCTGACGACGTTCCTCAGATACTAGCAGAGCTACTTCATATTCGACCACTTTTTGTTAACGATCCGAAGCTAGAAGGCGGCGTTTTATATGAATTGGATGCGCTTTTGTCTATTCATGGGAAGACTCTAACAGATTTTGGGCTACCAGCGCCACCACCAGGTCTGTTAGACTTATTTAGTAACCGAACGGTTATGGAAGAAACGTGTTATAATAGAGCTGAAATGGCCGCCGAAAGCAGAAGGCTAATCCCACAACTGAACCGAGATCAACGTTAAGTCTTTGATACTATTATAGATGCTATTCGAAACCACAGGCAAGAACTAATGTTTGTGTATGGTCACGGAGGTACAGGTAATACTTTCTTGTGGAAGGCTATCATCACGACACTCAGAGCGGAGGGAAAAATAGTGTTGGCGGTTGCATCATCCGGTGTTGCATCATTGTTGCTGCCATCCGGCAGAACCGCCCATTCACGGTTCAAAATCCCTTTAAACCTGACCGATGAATATGTGTGCAGCATAAAGAAACGTACACAGTTAAGTGAACTCCTGACTCGGACATCACTGGTCATTTGGGATGAGGCACCAATGAACGAAAAAAGGTGTTTTGAAGCGCTAGACAGAACCTTGCGGGACGTGCTTGACAGGCCACGTACGGTCTTTGGTGGGAAATCGGTGATGCTGGGTGGTGACTTCCGACAAACGTTGTCAGTCAAAAAGGGGGCTTCCAGAGATGCAATAATTGTTGCTTCCATAGCTGAGTCCCGGTTATGGAACCACTTCAAAGTATATCCGTTACTCGAGAACATGAGGTTGCAAAGACCAGGTATGACAGATGAAGAAAAAACGAAATGTCGTTTGTTCTCCGAATGGTTGTTAAGCATTGGAGACGGGGAACATTGGTGCAGAAGATTCTCAGGATCGAGAAAACACTTCTTGGTTACACATTCATTGTTTTGAACCTGGGACCATTGGGGTGGAACAGCTTATTGAGTTCATATACGATGGTGAATCTTTGCTGGCACCCACAGTGACAACCTTTCAAGACAAAGCAATAATATGCCCAAAAAACGAAACTGCTGACATAATAAACACAAAAATATTGCAACGACTAATTGGGCCGTCTTTGTTTTACACCAGTGTGGACGATGTGATTCCCCTAGGCAATGATGGAGGGGCTGCGGAGTTGTTATACCCAACAGACTACCTAAATTCTATGAATTTCCCTTGGTTTCCACCGCATTCTCTAGAGGTCAAGATGGGCGTTCCGATAATGCTAATCAGAAATCTAAATCTGACTGGAGGGTTATGTAATGGTACACGTATGATCGTCACTCAGATGTTAAGCAGGGTCATTGAAACTAAGATAATTACTGGAACCCGAATCGGGGAAAAAGTGTTTCTCCCACATATATTACTGACAATAAAGAGGACAAACTGCCTTTTGTCTTCAAACGCAAACAGTTCCTGATAAGGTTGTGTTATGCAATGACAATTAATAAAAGTCAAGGCCAATCGCTATCTAGGATTGGAGTCTACTTACCAGGACCGATATTTGGACATGGGCAATTGTATGTTGCAATGTCGCGAGCTACATCGCCACAAGGCATAAAGATAGTGATTGACCCACAGCCGCAACAGCCACCAAATACTACAAAAAATATAGTATACAAAGATTTCTTGCAAAAAATTAAAGATACCTTAGCCCACCGTAGTCATTAGCAGATATATTAGCATTATTAGGTTGGCGCAGGCGGGTTTGCAACGCGTATGGCTAATTTTTACGCTTATGTAACATCATATAATCGCTGTTGGAAATACATAATTGATATTACAATGGCTGCTCTTAGTTGCTATACCCATACATACAATCTGTGTTATTAATGCTTTCCCTTTTTTTTCTAATGCATACAAATATCATTGTTACCATAATTGCAAGCCGTTTTTGATAAAACCATATTATCCCGCCACATGGTTATTGGCAGTCATTTTGTGTTAGTGTCACGAAGGCGTTAGACGTATTTTAATAGTACGTGTTTACAGTTTTAATTATCGTGCAATGCTTTGTATGTACGTATGCAGCTGTGTCATCAGCGTTCTACCACATGTTCTTAGTTAATAGCGCGCAACGTATGCACATGCGTTAGTCATGAATCTTGGTACGTACGGTTACTAGGCCATTTGCACGTGTTGTTTAGAAGACGATTATAACCATTTTTCTCTACGTACGTAGTACGCAGAAATATGTTTACTTATGACCACTAATGTTGTTTACAGAGCTATGGATGCCGGAAGGAAGGAACAACGATTGAAAATGATTGCAAAACATACCGCCATACCGGAAGTTAATGTCACAACCGATATCGGGAATGCACACAAACTTACTACACCAGAGGTGAGCACTAGGAACATCGAGATGATTGAATCAGGTATGACTGTTGTGCCAATTTCTGTGACTCCAATTGACACCAGAGGGAAAGGAAAGCATACACTCTCAGAACACGTTACCACCAACATCAAGGACCGTGAGCAGCAACTAAGTACCTCAGAAACTGGAATCATTGAGGTCGACAGTGGTAGCAACACTAAAGAAGTTACGAAGATTGCAACACTTGAGCCCGGCGTTGTGGACATCACCAATGTTCAGCCACAAGACCTTCAAAAGGAACTACGTGTCAAGGTGTATCGCAAATGGACTTCAAGAAACGTACCGGACCCAAATCCTACAGGGCTGTGTTTCATGCTATTGGATAGACGTTTAAGTCACACGAAACCGAAATACTACTTAACTTTTTAAATTACCATTCTAACAAATGCACGACATATTCCGTTCGCAGGGAAACCCCATTCAAGCAAATGCAGAAGTGCGTGATATACAGCAGTTTGACTCCGTTTTACAAGTTGGCTCATGTTACAAAATCACTAGGTTCGGTTGTAAAAACACTGTTTCATGGCAACGCACTCTGAATAATAAAACCACGCTATTGCTAGGCAAGTACACAGACGTGTCTCCGATCGAAGATACCGGCTTCCCAAATCACTACTTCGATTTCGTAGCATACAACCAACTGGCAACTAGGGCCAATTCGCGGCGATTCAGTCTTGACAGGTAGTCTCCTTACACAAACAAAAGCACTCACATTCATATGGTCGTTGTTTATTTAAGACCACACAAATATTTGTATACATGCGCAGACTATTTAGGAACCATTCGGGCCGTTGGAAAAATCAAAGCGTTCGTGAGCTCAACGACGAACCGCATACTCAGGAAGAATGTTGAGATTCAGAATCTAAAGTACGTATAACACGTCTCTAAGCTCTAAAAATAGTTTAATATTAGTATATAACTACTTGTGGCCGTTTACTATGACAGTGGCAATACCGTTACACTGAGTCTCTGGAACGAAATGGCTACCAAGTTTGAGACTGAAATTAGCATTCCATTGGAACAGCCGATCATTATAGCGGTCGGCTCATGCTTGGTGAAAACATTTGGCGGTAAAATGCAGTTGTCAGCTACTCCTGCAACGCGCTACTATTTCAATCCTGATGTGCCAGAAGCAAATGAAATACGGGAAGCGTAAGTTTTGGGTATTTCAGAAATGCTTTTAACGCGTTGCACTACCATTTCCCGCCGTTATTCCTAACTAAATGCGTTACCAGTTATACGGGTATGCTCGCTACTACCGAACCTCTGATGCTACCCCCATTGCAACAAATGACGTAGGAAGAAGGCTTGGTTGATGAACCGGTTAAGATAGTTACCTTATTGCAAATCAGCCCAGAAACGATGACGGTAAGATAATCTGAATGTATGAAACATACCAATGCCATATTCTCAAACTGAAAATTTGTTCGCGCAGCAAAGGCAACGCTTCACCACAGAGGCAGTAATAACCAAGTTAGACGGGGATTTGGATTAGTATATGAATCGCTGTAAACATTGCAACAGAAGTATTGAACCGGATAGGCCACATTGGCATTGTCAGCAGACAGGAATGCCCGTCGTGTCTAATTACAGGTACGTACACTTTCAATGTGCTAAATCCAGTATAACGCTAATAAACGATAATGTCTAACACCCAATCAACTACACACCTATCGCAGTTACTGTTTTAGAACCACCATTGCAGACGTGACAGGCGAGGCCTTGCTGACGTGGTATAGCCCTGAGGCACATGCCTTGCTTCCGCTTTGCTCAGAGGTACTAAGCTATGTACTCGATCCAAACCACGAAGGTTGCCTTCGATAATCAAGGACTTGCAAAACACAAAACACAGGTTTGAGGTTTACTTTGGAAACGGCAGCAAAAGAGGTACCCCACGGTTGATACTAGACAACGTGACTAATGCAACACAACCTTTACTTGCATTACCAGATGTTGGTGAGTCGTCTGGATCAGTGAGTCCGCCAGCAAAAGAAACCTCTTCTGTCGAGGTTTTAACCAGTGTTCTCACACCCCCTCCGCTATCCGTTGACCTCGGAGAAAAAAAGGAACACCTGACATCCTCGGAAACTTCAGCAATTTGCAAGCAGTTATTCACAAGCCCACCAGAAGATGAACATCTCCACCCTGTGAAGAAACCAAAATCCGAAGTGGCTGGGAACCCACCAGCATAATAACAATCACTAATAAGCTTCACACTTTTGTAATGCAGTTATAAGACGGCTGCAAAAACACTGTTTTAACTTCTTATCAGATACAAGCTGTAGGAACCCATACTCTATCCAAGAAAAGGTCCCAGCTTGAAAAAATTAGTATGTACAGTAATGTTGTAACGAAATCTATGTACACGATGTTGTACACTGTGTACCGATGTACAAATTTTAGCCACTCTTTGCAACATAGTTGCAATAAAATATATATTGTTATATGCTTTCCGAGCAACTTACTTTGGGCAATCCATTTAACACGATAGAAGAAAAGGTAACAATACAACAAGCAACTCAGTTTATACGCGTGCAAACAAAAAACGAACAGGAATAGAAAATACATGCCACAACTACAACAAAACAACATTCACAGCATAAACAAACTTGAAAGAAATCTTTTATTAAACACGAGCGCTACAAACATAAAACGAACATACGCCATTAGAGTACAGACGCAGACCGAAAACGATAACCAGCAACACGGTAAACCAAACAACTAGCAGAAACACGCATGCAACAATCACAGAGCTCGAATACTGTTAATGTACCCCGTAGCAGCGCGAAGTGCAACATGCGCCTCACGTAACATTCCCTGAAGCGTTGTTTTCCTGGAATGCTCGCGGTCCTGGACCTCCCTAAAAAATCTAACAGAGTCTCTAGCAACCAGACCGCGGCCTTCACGCAACACCTCTTGGACAAGGTCTTCCGAGTACGTTATGCGAGCCCCAATTTCAAAACAGCGACCACGTATCATACTCTCCCACTCGCGCGCGGCAATCACCTCTCTCTAAAAAAAGAACCATCTGGTCCTGCAAAGCATTGCTATCGCATGCAAACCCAAGCTCCGCCAAACAATCAGTAAGCGACATGTGTATACCCGAGAGCTTCGGTAGAAAAAAAAGGATACACACACAACTGCAAATGCGTAAACTTATACACCAAAAAAACAACACATAGCGCGTACCACTACCTACAGCAACCATCAACGCGTGCAACCTACAATGGCAGAAGATAAGCATACCACTAAAAAAAACCGGCTAACAGTTAACACCCAACTACCCATGGTTTAGCATCAAAGCAACATCAGGTACAACAACAGCATGCCAAAAAAATAAAACAAAAGGTATGGTTTACGAATTACCATAATTGAAGATATACAGTTTTAGACAGTTGATATGCCCTACAAGACATCGAATTTCAGACTGCGTGTACACCACAAATCTCGACATTCAGACATCCAATATAAACCATACCTACTCACATTGGGTACACCACTTAAACATAACAACTACACTGCTAATCACCTAAGGAAAACAACTAAAGCAACAACCCGTTGATGCTGCTATCGACCTAAGTTTACAAACACCCAACATAAACAAAACAATTACAAAACCAAAGAAGCCATCTGATCTGAAAGTTATCAAACACAGTTATAATCGCGCTTTCACATACAACACGCCAACGAAGGCCTTTTGTACCGCCTTCGCAATCACAATGAAAGCACACACCGTTAAATATATAAACTAAGCTTGCATTAATAATACGGGGAGATCCATTACAACTACGAGAAGTTCGACATCATCACAACAAAAAATGAACTTCTGAGAAACCAAAGTTAGGACGCATAATCCACTGTACAAGCAAACAATTAACATACCAAAGCCACTACCATAACCACTACCTACCCACAAGAGTGCCAGCATGAGCAACTAATTACACAGCAACCAAAACACAAAATAAAAACCCCCAGCCCCACTAACCATCTGAGAATTCCTCATTGATTTCCATGAGCGTCACATCAGCCTCTTGCTGAGCAATCGCATCACGGATCAACCCAAGCGTCCCCTCCAAGCTTTGCACAATGTCACGCTGCGCTATCTGCATGTTGGAAACGCAAACCAAAGCATCCACACCCTTGCCATCAAACGGGCCTAAGAAATGAAGCTCCCGAGTCGTGCGGTCTCGCTTCTGCAGCTTATTCCTAAGGTGCCTGCATTCGTCCTCCAACCTCAGCAATAAGGAACGCCCTTCCACAATTTCGCTCTCGAACAAGAATTTAAAACAAGTTGCAATATCCGTTGAACCAGTTGTCAGCTTGAGCTCATCGATGTTGGGAGTGTGCGCCATAGTTGTCTCACACAGATGATCAATAGAGAAAAGAAGGTAGGTGATGAGTTTAGGGTATAAATAGCTTATATCTACCCTTAAGTATTTAATTTCAGAATTGGTCAACCCTACATAAATTGAACGTCAAAAACGAAACGTCTTAAGCAAGCCTTGCACTTAAATAATGTCATAAACGAAACATCTTAAGCTACAACGTCTAAAATGGTTTCCTTAAAAAATATTCCCACGCGTTTTTAAAGAAAACCCACGAGAAACGATCCCCGCAACGCGCGGGGGGGGGGGGGGGGGGGTTTCACCTCGTTCATTATTATTTCCAAGCTATCTCGTGACAGTAATTGGTAAAAAAAATAATAATAATAAAACGGAATATAAGTTGGCGACTAATTAATGGTACTCGAAGTATTAGTTTTATAGTTTTATGGGATAATTTCATATTTACCCAATTTAAAAATGAAAATGTCATATATATTTAAAATATAATTTTTGAATGCATGATATATAATGCATTTAAAGCATGTTTTAGGTAAATATGACATTATCATGTTTTACTCTTTTCATCCCATATTAAATGTCCAAGTTTGACTTTTCAAATATTTTTTTACAACTTTGATCTTAAATAGTTTTGCTTGTGTTATATAGTATTAGATAAAAATAATACGTAGTGAAAATACATTTAAAACTCAATCTATTCATATATGTTGCATCAAATATTATATAACACAACCAAAAATATTTATGGTCAAAGTTAAGAAAAAAAGACTTAGAAAATTCAAACTGGACATTTAATATGAGACGGATGGAATATTAACTATTTTACTCCAAGTATTCTGAAATTTACTAGTATTATTTTGAGAGCAAATTCCATAAATATGCCAAGTTTTGAAAGTATGTCCACAACGGAGTCAAGAATTTTGCAAATTTTTCATTTGGTCATGTGCAACCGTGCGGCCCCATCCAAAATGTGACACGTGACATGACTAAAAGTACCATTTAAAATGTAATAAATTTGCCTATTTAAACTTATTTAAAGAGATAAATTATAAAAATTAGAAAAAAACCTTTATTCGGGTCAATTTGGTCGACTCGAACCCAAGTTAGTCAAACACTTTCAACCCGATATTCAACCCTATTTAGCATTCGGGTTGACCCGAATAATCCGAACACAATAATTGACCAGAGTAACCCGGACCGAATAGACTTATACAACTTGAGTCAAGTTGTGTAGTTATGAGTCATTAGATTTGATCCAATGGTTGAAATCAAAAGAACTTCTTTTGATTTGAACAATTGGATCAAATCCAATGGCTCATAATGACATAACTTGAGAGGATTTTAGTCTGTTTTTTTGGGACCAAGATCCTCTCAAGTTGTGTTATACAACTTGAGTTAAGTTGTGTAATTATGAGCCATTGGATTTGATCTAATGGTTGAAATTAAAAGAATTTTCTTTTGATTTGAACCACTGAATCAAATCCAATGGCTCATAATGACATAACTTGACTCAAGTTGTATACACAACTTGAGAGGATCTTAGTCTGTTTTTTTGAGACCCCTACATGTAAGCATAGGAATGGATGCGAATTCGGAAATTTACTTTACACTTTGTGGAGTTCGATTTATATCTTTTCAACTCTCGAAGGTTTAACTTTAAACTTAGCTAAATGAAATGGCTGAAATATACTATACAGGTTGACGATCACCATAATGCAAATATACAGAACTAAAGCTTGGAAAAAATCTTAGATGATAATTGATACGGAGTAGTAAAAAATAAATGTTTGTAAGCGAATGTGTTAAGGTTGTCACATTCTAATCTTTCATATGAATAACAGTGACAAACATAATAATCTCTTTGTTCCTGTTAAGTTAGCTTGAAAGAATGCAAAGCAATTAGTAATGTGCATATTACAAATTCATTTCTTAAATACTAGTTATAATATCCGTGCACGCACGGGGTTTTGACAAAAAAATTATTCTGTATTAATATTGAATATTGTGTTTTTAAAGGTAATTGCATATAATTATATAGTTATAAGTTTCATGCACACACGAAGTTTACACATAAATCAAATTTAATTTAACATTTTAGTTCAGTATCTACACATATAAGAATTTGCCCATGAAAATTGTGATATAAGTACAACTAATACTTATACACGAGTTTTTCATTATGCATTATCCATTAGAATTTGGTAAAATATTTGTAAAAAATTTCTGTTAGGTAACTAAAGATTTAATTTTATTTATCTGACAAAGATGTTGATGTTGTTATTTAAATTTCACTACTGATATTATGTTGTCCACATGATGCAAGTTTAATAGCACATAATGAGCGTTGATAAAGTTAAAGTATACTCCTTAAAGTTTTTTAAAAATATTTTTCTAGATATCCTTATATAAATAAATAAGATTTACATGAGTCGTTGTTATAAGTCCAATCACATATATTTATTTTTATATTAAAGTAACCCGTGCTTACAATTTGATAATTATATTTCCGTTTTCATTAATTTAGCCATATTTAAAATGTAAACTCGTGTCCACATAGGTTAAACTTTTAAAAATGAAATAAATGAGTACTTATTGACTGTATATAGTGAAAAAAAATAATACTTATAATCTTATGCAAATTTATATGTTGTTATTTTAAAACAACATTTACAATGTATATTTTTTTAAGATATAAAGTATAAAGAGTATAAAGTATAAGGGGGTATTTGTTTATAATCTAAAGTTATTAAAACACATGCAGTCATATAATATTACACTTAACTCCATATAGTTTTTAAAAATTCAACCACTAAAGTTTTATTAATTACCTCAATCTTTTTTTAAGTTTTTGTTTTCATAAATTTGACACCTATATTTTTATATGTTTTTTTTATCAACTAAATTTCTCTATTAAATTTATTAAAGTTTGACAAAAATCAATTTAATTTTGACTTTTATTAACCAATCACATCAAACGATTTTGCGTACGTGGCGAAATCGAGCTCTCTATTGGCCCAATTATTTTTTAAATAATAATGAATTGACAAAATCACTCCAAAATGATGTAATTTCTTTATGGGTATTGATTCGTACATTCTCATTTGTTATTTGTACACTCAAATGTACAAACCGGTAAAGGGGCATAAGATAAATGTACAACTGCTTAATGCACAGATTTGAGTGTACAAATAAGAATTTGGAGTGTACAAATCATTAGCCTTTCTTTATTATATTTTTTTTTTGAAAGGTGAATTTCTTATAAAGTGCTTCGTGTCGCGGTTCGACAGCGGGAGGTCTAGACTACGTTGTCTAAACCGGGTCCGCGCTAAAGAGCTCCCTCGAAGCGGAAATGCCTATTTCAAATACTCGATGGGGGAAAAACCCCTACTAATCCGCCCGAAGGCACGACAATTAATAAGGGTAAACCCTTGCCTTTTCCAAGATTCGAACCTGGGGTTACCAGGCCCAAACCCCTTCATTAAAGGACTAACTTGAAGAAAAATCCCTCATTCAACCCCCTTGCAAGATTCGAACTCAAGACCTCCCTCCCTCAAAAGCCCCTAAGGACTCCAAGGTGACCAACTGAGCTAAGCCAGTTGGTTCTTTCTTTGGCAACTCTGAAGAACTAATATGGGAATTCGTGAACAATCAAATACATTTTGCTTTCATAATTGATGACTGTAAGAAAAATCAAATAAATCCTTTAATTGTTATCCATTATTTTAAGCACAACGATAAGTCGATAACATAGCCAAATACAAAGATGGCGACATGTGAAAGAACACATCCATTACGTCATCCGTTATTTAGAAGATGGTGATATGCGGAAGAACATGAATAACAAGAATGAAGTTTAAACATATATATTTTTCAAAGATGTATCCTGGCATGAAATGAAGTTTTATTGTTGGTTTTCTCTTGTCTTGTACTTTCCTTTTATGTTTTAGTTCTTGGTTTGTTGTACCTACTAGAATGGAGCGGGTTTGGGGTGGGGCGGATATCCCTATCCTCAAATCCGATTACCAAAGTGCTCTCCGCCCAGTATTAGTCGAAGATTTTATCAGGGTTTTCTCTTTTGGCGCGATTCTTGACCAAAGCATCACAATTTCACATTTATTAATTTTACATCGTTAACAATAACTTAAGGAATTAAGGACCTATTGATAATTTATTACAAACAAACTTTATTAAGTTTCCAACGATAGTATTATGCATAAATAACGATAAATTACAGCGTTACAAATTACAACTAAAAAAATGAAACTAAACAAGTTTCTATGATACAATTTTACAATCTTACAAAAAAAACAAGAAAAAAAAATTAGAGAAAGATTTTATTACATAGATACTAACATAATACTATATGAATATAGATATATACGTATATGCATATATATTATTCAGGTGGGGTGGGTCGGGATGTTATTCCTCAGTCCCCACCTCAAACCGATTAAAATCCCAGTTTAAGCCGCAAACCCGCCTCATAACCTGATTAGCATGCCTCGCCCTGCCCAGTTAGTTCGGGTCTTGGATTTCACAGTCGAGTTTGGGTTTTTCTGCCAGCCCTAGTATTGTAAATATCAAAGTAAAACGCGAGTTATTGAGATACCTTAAAAAAAACATGAGAACTATATTTCAATTTTATTAGTGTAACAATCTTTGTAATATTGTTGTGAAATTATGTAAACTTATATACTTTAGTTCCATGTACGCAAAAAACTTTATAATATGTTATATAAAAGTATTTACGGAGTTTGACTTGTTCCTAAACTCCGTTAATGCGATTTATGTCAAGACCGCGCATAAGCGAGTGACTAGCTGGTCTTCTATCATAGAAAAAGAAGAGCGAGTTTATGCGATTTATGTCAAAACCACGTGCACGTGAGTGACCAGCTGGTCTTCTATCATAGAAAAAGAAGAGAGAGTTTATGCGATTTATGTCAAAACCACGTACATGAGAGTGACTAGCTGGTCTTCAATCATACAAAAAGAAGAGCTTGAAATAAATTTGAAAGGTATCCTCATAAAGATTTATATAATTTTGCTTCAAAGTTATTTCTTGCTAATCTTCATATTTAAAATGAAATGACACTTATAAAAGGTCTTTCATTGTTATGACCAATCGATGTGGGATAACATTTCTTTTTTTATGTAAAGCATACATCATTAAATATACTTCAAGTCTTTAACCGTTTGTTGGGTTTAATTATATCCTTTTCAACTCTCGACTTGGCCAGCTTCAAACTTGGCAAAAATGAAATGGTTGAAAGAGTTAGGATCAAATAAGAAGAAAAATTAAAATGAGAATGATAAGAAGAAACCACAATCACACATTTTAGATGCACCTATTAAAATAGATGCATCTCCCTTTGAAAATCTCTCCCTTATTTGAAATATGTGACTAAAATTTTTTCTTATTCTTCTCATTTTAGTTTTCATTTTTACTGGATTCCTTCCCATGGTTGAAATATGCAAATACGGTTGAAGGCCACCATAATCCAACTGTTTACAACCAAAACCGCAAAACTTGGAAAATATTATAGTAAAAACTAGTTATAATGCCCGTGCACGCACGGGGTTTTTTCTAAAATTTTTAACAATGTTTTTTATATATTAAATAACAAATAGCTTATTTTTACTAATCTAATTTATAATTATTAATTATTATGGTTTATAATCCTTGTTGAGTAATAAAACTCTTGTTGAGTAATTATGACATGCATATCTTCACTGTTGTTATAACTTGTCCAGTTCAAAATTTTGGAACTATTTTGTGCAAAAAATTCTTCTTCATATTCATCCTCCAAGAACACTTGTTCCTGCATATATATAAACATCAGTTTAGTATTGGAACTTCTAGTGGTATGTATATGTATTGTTCAATGTTATGAAATAACAAATGCATTAAACTTGGCTATGAAATCAATGTTATAACAATAATATCCAACAATTTGAATACAAATGCTACAGGGATACACAATTGTTCACTTGTTGCTCATATCAACATACGGTTACCTATAATTTTGATGATTAAAAGGTATAACAACTGATTCCGAGTTGTCATGTCAACATAAAGTGACCTAAAGCCTAGAAAAGAAACCCGATATATGATACCACACATATTGTTGCAGCAGCATCTTGATACCTTAGCCATTGCAATACCAAAATCAAAATACTTGATTGTGGGGCAACCACAACGGAAAAACACTAAAGACCAACTAAAGACAATACAGAATACAAACTAACAACTTTAATTTGTAGATTGCTATTATTAATTGACCTTTGAAGCTTGAAATGTCATAATTTAATATTTGTATTCTTGTATATATTACAGACATACTAAATAAATACTTATAGAGGTATTAGAAGACAACGTTTAATTATAATGCTAACCACCTAATAACGAAAATAGATTCTAATTATCCCGGTTCATATCATCACTTTCAAAATGCAACTTCAAACACCATTTATCAAAATAATAATAATAATAATAATAATAATAATAATAAACAATAATAAAAAAATAAAAAATAATAATAATAAATTGAGATATTTTTTGAAAAAAACGGACCTTGTAAAGAGTGGTAGTTGGCTACCCAGAATTATAAAAGTTTGAGCACAACCCGAACGCGAAATTTTCCGATGATAGTTTTTTAATTTTTTTTCTTGCAGCCTTAGTTTCTTTTGAATGGGTCAAAAGTTGCCTAAAACGTATTTTGTAACCCCTTTATCAATAGTTTATCCATATGACCAAAAGCATTTTTACTCTTTCACTTTAAAGCTTTCTTTTTAACGCCAAATCGTTCAATTTAAATATAAAAAAGGTCAAATTTTCCAGATAACTATAAACTAAATAGACCCATTCACAAATAACCGGTCAAAGTTGCCATTCACGTAAAAGAATTTTAATAGAGAAAGTCTTACAGTTATTCTCAATTTTTGAAGCCATCGATGTTATATGAAACACGTGCTAATACTTCTTGTGAGCTAACATCATATACTCATATACCATTTTTTCCAATTTTCCAATCTTCCGATCATTAAGTTCCTGCAAAAATAGTTTACCTATTCAAACTCCTATAACAAACATATGAGAGCCCATGTGATACGATCTTTTGGTATATCATAAAATGCATAAAGTATAAAACAAAAAAAAGGACATTCTTGTATATTGTTATATAAATTAAATTTGTGACAAAACTACTGATTTTTTTCTTTTCACAAAGTGTTTCAATCAGGCCCACCCGGTTTAATCTAATTTTCCCCCTTACAAAAATATTACTCAATTAAAAATCGTTACCCAACTTGCCTCACCTTCAACAATTTCCACCTTCGCCGCCTACTTGAGACTCGAATCACTACCATATACATACAAATGGTCATAAATGGCCTACTTGGAATCCTACAAAAATTTCTTCCCCCATGGTACTCCTAATGAGAAAATTACATTCTTAATTGACAATATCGTATCTATAGCCTCTCAGCCTTCTCAAGTTCAGCTTAAAAGCCAATTCAAGAAATAATGAACGGGACACGATACTCATCAAATATTGATAGATATAACATTTTCAATTCTCGCTTTCAAATTTTCAACACATGGGTCACAATGACCAGACAACTCGTGTACAAAGTTTTCGCTCCTTAACACCTAATCAACAACTTGCACTGATAATTAGTTATAATATGAGTTATCATAAGTATAAAAAGAAAGCAAGTGTTGATAGATACAGAATGCAAAAGATTTTTATAATTAAGCAGCTACTTACACAGGTCATATGATGGTGAGAGCCCAACAATCTGAAATTATCTTCTAATAAATAGAGATTCATACAGCTTTTACTTGCCTTTCCCCTCTTTCTTAATCTCATACAACACATGAACTACAAAATTTAACAGTTTTATTAGAGGTGGCTGTATCGGCAGATAAAAACGGGTCAAAACAGATCATTTTGTATTATGAGTTGGGTTGACCCATTAAAATCTTTTGCCAACGCTTTAAACATTTTTTTTTTATTAATAACCAATCCATTAGTTATAACTACAAAACTAATATAAATTTGTTAAGAATATGGTTTAGGAGGGTATATGCATACGGTATCTTTAACTTGTTTCCAAATCAAGATAACTTTGTATAATGCTAACTCTTTTTTTTTTTTTAATTTTTTTTTTTGATAAAAAGATCTGAAATCAACATATTCATAAGTAAATGCGTTGAAATGCCACCTCTACCTATTAAAGTTTAGAGTAGTGATTTTCTAACATTCTTTGTTTATAAGCACAATAGTTATAATCAATTTTTCCCTACATAACTGTGCTCCTTAAATAATTGGTCAAAAGTACGACAAAGTTCCACGATAGTATAAAAATGAGCCGGAAATATAACATTTAGATGAATTAGAGATACTTATGACCAGTGGCGGAGAAAGCTAATCCAAACATTCTAAATAGGTTAATTAAAAAATACACCTCATTTCCCAATATTAATTTATTCTCATCGACTATCACAATTTAAATTAGTAAGAAAAAGGTATTACCATATTGAGTGCTGTATAAATCTTCATCACCATCGGAATCGATCCCATCTGGAGTAACAATCAAATTTTGAATTCCCTAACAACACCGGAAAATTATTTAAAAATAATACTTATAATTACCTAATCAAGTATTGAGATAAAAAGAAGGTATTTGTTTAATTGTTATACATATTCTAGTGAGTAACATCAACATCTGCTGTGAAAAAATAAGAACTCATATACCTGGCTTGGTCTAAACAAAGCACGTTTCTCGAGATGCTCACACGTTACACTGGGCTTAAAATATATGTCCTGGTGAATAACAAATTAAAACTCAAAATTATGTATATAAAGATACTGATCACAACAGCAACACATTTATTGTTAGGATTAACATATGAAAATTTAAAATTACCTTACATTCGCGTGTCTTTTGAGGAATTAATGCAGAATTGCAGATCCTCTAGATAAACCTTTTATTGCTATTCTGCATTCAAAAAAGCCAAAAACAAATGTTAATAATGACCTTGCAATGAACACATATTACTGGAATCACAAACCTAATTGAATTAAAATATGGTGGTTACGCGGTGGTAGCAGCCCTAGGGCTATTAGGTTACAAACTTACAAAACACAAAAAACGGTATTGTAGCCACCTCGCTTATTCCCCTCATTAGATGTATTTTAACAAACATTATCATTAGTACCATGACTCTCTTTTTCATTAAGAGTAGCACAAAGATAGATCTAAACAAATAACAAATAGTATATTCAAGAAATCTAAGCTTGCGGCTTACCTTGAGAATACTTTTAAGGCAATATTGACACAATTTTATCAATAAACTGTATACGGAAGAAGGTAAAATGAGCTTATATAGCACGGTTTACAGCTAAAATAATTTAAACAGATCAGAAGTGGCTCTAACTTGTAGAACAGGTCGGCATACAGATGCTGCTAGGTAAATGCCCTGTTCCGGTACTCTTTCGGGGCGACCTGTTTGACTTCCACCATTCTACCATTGAGTTCATGGAAGGTTTTATGCAAGACACAGTCCGCTGCTTACTCTGAATCCTTTAAGTGTTGTGATGATACATGACTACTACATCTATAATACCACCAAACTGATCAAAGTATTTCTTAAAGTCACTCTTGGTGACAGTATAAAGTCACTCTTGGTGACAGTAGATGCTAAACCTTCAACAAATATCTTCTTTGTATGTCCTCCGGGACCCGGTGATAGTTGAATGCTGCCATTGACTCGGTTTACTCCATTGTGGTCTTCCCTTGGAACTGCCTTCTTTGCTTCAACCTAAAAGCACAAGTTATGATCTAAGGATTGTGAAATACGGAGTACATTGTTTGCATTACATAGTATTGTCATGATGTTCGGATATATAGATTGTTTTACACTTATCTTAAGTAAACGTATTAGTACTTTTTGGGTCATAATTAACATATTACATCTTTTTATTAAAAATGGAAAAGATTGTGTTTGTTGGTCGACCCAACCAAGCCATTTCAATCTGTACAAAAATACTATTTATAAGTTTCGACACAAAACCCATTTTGACCTATTATCCAACCAACCTGAGCACCACCCATCATGCCACATGTAATATTTTTAACTTATCGTTTAATGCAAAAAAATTATAAACTAACCTTTAAACATTTTTTGTCCGGATACGATATACCATAAACTCTCTGAAGACTCTCTCGGTCTTTGTTTCCCTTCCAGTAACCCGTCGAAGCCTAAAAAGATTTCAAAAACATAAACCAATAAACAGATATGCAAGAAATTCAGTCTCAGTGCATAATATACCTTACCTTTAAGCAAGCAAATGCATTGACAAAAGCAGTGTTTGGTATATGGGGTATATGACACAAATCAAACTAATGGACCACACTTAAGCAAGTTGGACATATCTACGACCATTCTCCTTGTGAGATAAGCACTTTTGATTGCAAGTTGTATGAAACTGATTATCAAATAATTTAAGAAAAATTTGTTTATCTAAATCATTGCCACCGCATATAATCCTTTTGAAAACATAAAAGTATAAAACCATATCTACTGCAAATAAACTCAAAAAAGATACCTTCAATATTGCACGCTTAAGAAACCCCCTTTTTTCTCCATAGGCTATGTTGATGAATGTGTGATCTTTTGTTCTTCAACAGGTATTTTGGTTTGGGGAAATTTGATTGTTACTGTTAGTGAGTAAACCAAACTTTAGTAATTTTGCTCGATCAAATTGAGGATTTTAGGAACGAATGGGGATCGAGGAGTTGTGTGATAGATTTAGGTATTTTAGATTTAATGAATCCCGTGTTTTATGTATTTACACTTTGGCCCAAAAATATAAATAATGTAATTGTAAGTACATGTGTAGTTTTTGATTTTTCTATGCAGAAGTATATAAAACGAATTTACAATCTTTTTTTTGCTAAATTAAGAAATATTTAAGCTTTTTATGAATAAAAGCGTTTAAAATAATATAAATTAATAATTAAATTATTACCAAATAGAGTATGGTTTGATTTTTTTGAAATGAAAAATTCCCACTAGGGGTTTTGTTTTATTATATAAAAGATAAGTGTTGTAATATTGCATATGAATAACAATGACAAACATGGTAACCTCCTTGTCTCCATCATGTTGCTATGTTAGTTTGAAATAATGCAAAGCCATTACTTATATTTAACAACTATGAAGAACTCAGATGAAAATTCGACAACAATCAGATGCATTTTGCTTTCCAGCAATTTATGATTGAATTCTGAAAGAAAAATGAAACTTACAAGACTTTATTGGTTATTCTATCAATTATTTCAAACACAACGACAACATAGCTAAACACGTTTATCAATAGAATCATACAAAAATGGCTAGAGGAGACGACCACGATCATGGATTGTTATGCCAACAACCCCAACAGCTGTACTCATCATCTGGATGAGCTACTTTCTATTATTTTAACAACTGCATCGCCTACATATAAACGCAAACAAATTAATATGTAGTCATATCGACACTACTTTGGACACTCATAGAGTATTGATTTCTACACACAATATATGTATGTATGTATAAAGTATATATGAGAGTGATTCATGATCTTACCTGTTTGCTTATGAATTTGCGGTTGTAATGTGGATTGATGGATTCTTCCGGCAGAAGAAACAATGACAAATGTTAATAGAACAACCAAGAACAAACTAAAACCGTTGAACTTCATTTTCAGTAATGTGTTATTAGATGTGCAGGCAAACGGGCAACAAGCTGTGCCGCAACCCCCTTTTGAATAGCAAAACCAATTCTATTAAAAATAAAATTTTGTGACTTAGGGGTCGCAAAATTACTTTGCACAACCCGTTGAACCCTAGTCAAAAACTCCATAGCTGCCGAAGCTAGGAACCCAAATGTATTAAAAGCAAAAGGGGTAAATACGTGTTGATTCTCTAAACAAGCTTTCTCGTGTTTAGCAACTTTGCTCGATTCCGCTTTCAACGCCGCTTGTCCCGCAACAAACCCATTGTCCCTTAGCCCAACAAGAGGGGACACTCCGGTAAGATCCACACAAGCATGTTTCCCCCCGGCCCATCCAAACACAAGTATATCAGCTGGCCGTAAAGTAGACCTCCCTTCAAGCGGATCTGTCAGAAAGTTCACGGGGGCCTCTTTTTTAGAAGAAATTCCTGCTCGTTTAAGAACATCATACAGAACATCCCTAACCAAATCATGCCTGTATTTGAAACCTGGTAACTCCTTGCAATGGACCGCATGCTCGCCAAAGGAATCTAAACAAACCTTGCGGCAGACTGGGCAAGGCTCATCAGCCGGAAACAGAGGGATCATTAGCCGGTACTTAAGGATAGTCCGGTACTTCAGGGCCGACATATGTTGGCCTAGCCCTTCAATGGGGATAACCGTCAAGAAATCTTGAGCATGAGGAGCTCGGAGACATTCAAACACCGCTTTTTGCCGAGGGGATAAATTGAACTTCTCTCCCAAACTCCGGACGATTCCACTAAAAAGGGCACACGCCAAAACATTTTGGGCTTTAGGTGGGGCGGTGTCCTTGTTAGAGAAACCGCTAAGATCGAAATCAGGAAGGGACATGCGCAAGCGATCCATTGCATACCCATAATCAGAGTCAACCCCATCAATACCACATCCTCGAAGAATGTGATCCTGCAAACTCCAAGATTGCGCCCTCGAGGCCACAAAAGCATAAGTAGATACATCCTCAGCCGAACATAAACCCAACCCACCAAACCGAGTCGGAAGGGATGCGAGCCTCCATTGAAAATCCCCAAAAAAAGGGCCCCCACAAACCACAATGGCCTCTATTGCCTTCCGAAGGCCATTGTCAAAAACAGAAACAGCTTCCCCTATATACATAGGTTGGCACGTTCTGAGACCGAACATCAGCTTTGCGACGCCCATACATGAGCGAAGCAAAAGGAGCTCAGATTGAGGGTCGCGCAGACTTGTGAGACAACTCATTAGTTCCACAGCACGAGATGCCCTTTTCACAGCCAAACTGCTAATAAACCCTGCATCCCTGCTAACAGCGCCTCCAAGGAGTTTCACACCCAATGTCGGCCTCCCAATCCTATGGGGAAACAAACCATCCTGTACCTTCACCCCATTGCATGAGGGCCAAAAAACTTCTGTTTTCTTAATGTTGAGTTCAAGGCCCAGGTGGGGGCCCTCAGCCATGATAATATCTAAGGCTTTAGCTACCTCTTTAGTGTCACCGATAATCGTACCATCATCCAAATACCAAGCATGGAAAAGAAGTCTGCAACAATCCCTAATCCTGTGGGCAAGTGGGTGCAAAACTAAGGCAAAAAGAAGAGGCCCTAAAGGGTCCCCCTGCTGAACTCCAGTGGTGGACCAAATATGGTCGTCACCCACATATAACCTCGCCGACTGACCATATAAAATATAAACTTTATTATGCGTTTGCTTAATGTATTGTTTAGCATAGATGGTAATTTTATCAAATCACTTAATACTGATTCAGTAGGTTATATTATTTCTCTTAAAAGGCTAAAGTTAGCATATGTGTGAAATAAGTTGAAGTCTCTAAAATTGTATTCAAATGTAGACCTCATTGACATAACAAAATGAAGGCATAATTTTATTTTACGAATTGGGTCGATCAACTACTACAATCACTAATACGAAAAAGAAAGAAAAAACACAAGCTGCTGTGACTAATTTCTATGCCCAACATGGATATTGTATTCAAATGTTAGTGTACATTCTTTCTTGTGATTTGAATAGCATAGGAGACAAATTTGCAAGAGATATATGAAGTATGAACCACTTGCAATTGCTGACTCAAAGTCTACCCACATTCCAAAAACAGGTATTTATTCTTTATTCAGCGAATACTGAAACTTTATACAAAATATAAAAATTATGCGGTGTGTTTATTAGTATATTGTTAGTAGGTAAGAAAATCTTACCAAAGGGCCTTTACCTAATGGTATCAAAACTGTAGTTTATAATATTTGTGGATTTTTGTTAAAAATATATATATATATATATATATAAATCTTGAATAGTTGTATACAATGCAATTTTTAATTTAAAAGAAAGACAAAAGGCATTTACTTACATGTAACTCGCGATACACAATCAGCTAAAAGTCCATGAGCGCGCATGATCCGGCCTGTAATTGGTCCTCCAAGTCCCAGTGATTCATATAGGCCCACCTAACAAGTTAAGGTGAGGTTAGAAACCGGTGTTATCTCAGTCAAACCCTGGTAAGGACCTGCGGATTTCAAAGCAGACATAATATAAAGAAGATTTCAATACATGAAACCACAATATAGCCAACTCATAGTCGCATACTCTTATTATACCTTAGACAGGGTGTAATGGTCACCAAAACCATCACCTCTACGTCAGCGCTACATCACCATTCAAACCACCACCAAACAGGTGTAATGTTGACCACCAAACCAAACACAAAATACCCCACTTTATACAAACATATCCCACAATATAACCCACCAACACACACAAACGAAAACAAAAAGAGATGCAAACCGTTCAGTGGTCTGCACCACCAAATCAATGCAAAAAGTGGATCTTAGCGCGCGATTGGGTATGGTGGTAATTGGGATGGTGCGTGGTGGTGGTGCACCACCATCCATTACACCCAACCTTTTGGATTTTCATCTTGATATCATTGTTCATTATTAATTAATATATGCTTGAATATAAAATAAAATAATATAACTTGATAAGAGAGAATATTCATTTGTGAATAATTCCCTAATTCCCATATGCCGATATGCATCAAATTGTGGATGAAACGTCATATTATTGAATATGCACATGTCAGCCTCGCCATTAAGTTATTAATTAGCTTTGAGTTGAAATATATATACGGACTGGGTTTTAACTGGTTACAACGGCAGTCCTAAAAGGGGTCTTTTAACGATTATAACCAGACTGTTTAACCCTTAGAACCACGGCATCAGATTCTTTAACCATAACCTGCCCTGCAATATGCAAGGACTGGGTTTTGGATCAGTCCAAGTGCATCTCTAGTTCTCTACAACACAAGCCTGGAATACAATTAACGGAAATTATGTTAAAAAAGCAAATAAAGAGTCCATACATATGGGAGCTTGTCTGCTTTCAGAGATAAAAAAAGAAAATCACAGGTAGAAAAACAATCATCAAACGGCTATTCAGTTTCATTAATGGTGAACGACAGAAATATTGTTTATTGTTCTACACTGGTTCTAGAACCATTTATACACTGTTAGGCCAAAACTTTAGCACCAACAAAAGATGTGCAATAAGTATGAATTTTGCACAAGTGGATACCTGATTCTCTGTCGCATATGTGCAACCTTGGTGTCAAGCTTCGCTACATAACCGCATCCAAAGAAACAGTTTCAGCTTGATTCTGTTGTTTTCTAATATGAATGATGCAGCAACCTTGGTGTCAAATTATGCGGGTGATATTATGTAGGTCATCAACTGTAGCATTCATTTAATGTTCCATCACAGTGATCTAGAGATAAACTTGTAAGCGCTTTCTGAGATGAATGTCCTAATTATCCACATGTCTGAAATCTAAGCAACAAAGCTTCTGTATATGCATCTAAATCGAACCCATTGCTCCTCATCTTATCAATAAAATGAAATGCCTTTGATATCTCATTGTGTAAAAGAAAACCTTGAATAATAGTATTAAAAGTACAACCATCAGGTAAACAACCACTCTCCTGCATCTGTATAAACATCTCATTCGCTTCACTAAGTTCCGCACTCCTACAATAACCGTTTATCATAACCGTATACGTATGAACATTTGGTGTACAACCACTTTCCTTCATTTTCATAAACAACTCTTTTGCTTCATTTAATTTCCTATTCCTACAAAAACCACCAATCATTGCTGTATATGTATATACATTCGGTTGTAACCCTCTAGACAAAAGTTCTAGAAAACGTTCATTAGCAGCATCAAGTTCCCCATTTTTACACAACGCGTCAATGATGATAGTAAAAGTAAAAACATCAGGAGCCACCCTTGCATCATCCATCGTTTTAAATAAATCTAAGCCCTCGCTATATCTTTCATGCTTACAAAACATATCTATCAAAGTACTATAAGTAACAACATTAGCAACCTGACCACAATCTTTCATTTTATCAAAAATTACAAGTGCGTCATCAAGTTTGGAAGCAAGACATAAACCCCGTATAATAGTAGTATACGTAACCACATTAGGATCAACCTTTAGCCTACACATTTCCTCCATTAGTCCCAATGCTTCATCAATCTCGTTATTCTTACAGTATCCATTAATCAACACATTATAGCTAATAACATTTCCATAACAATCCATTACATCAAATAAAGTTCTACCTTCATCCACTCTACCAATCAAACAATATCCATTTATCAACGCATTGTACGTCGCAGCATTAGGCATCATCCCTCTTTCCACCATAAAATCAAAAAAATCACGTGATTCCATCATCCATCCTTGTTTACATAATAAACTCATAATCACATTAAACGTCTCCAAATCTAGCAAAATCCTCCTAGCCAACATATCATCCAACAGCTTTTTAGCTTCCACCCGTAACCCAAAACCACACAACCCCTTCATTAAACACATATACGTCACACCATTCGGCACAACACCCTTCTCAATCATTTCACAATATATCCTTAACGCATGATTAACTTTCCCCGTTTTACAAAGACTATCAATAATAGTACTATAGACGATAACGCTAGGGGTACTAATGTCCTTAACTAACATAACCGCGTCATTGACATTCCCCATTTTACACAACCCATTCACCAAAATCCCATAAGTCACAACATTCGGTTCAGGCAATTCATCAAACACTCTACGCGCATAATCAACCATACCATTTCGACACATCCCTTTAATCAAAGTATTAAAAGTAACGATATCCGGACCCAACCCACATTTGAAACCTTTACCGAATACAGATAAAGCATAGCCAACATGACCCATTTGAGAAAAACAGTTAATTTCAATGTTTGTAACATAAATGTCATTTTTTATGTTGAGTATGTTAAGTCTTTTGATTAAGGAAATGACAGTTGGGTAGTGATGCAATTTAGTTAAGTTGGTTAGGAGTTTAGTGAAATGAAGGAGGGATGGAGGAGGGTGTTGGTTGATAAGGTTGTTGAATCTCACTAGTTCATCGTATATTGATACTAGCTTGTTTTCCTTCTTGTTGTTTGTGTTTGTTAAGGTGTGTAACGAGGCTAATTTCGATAATGATTTGATGGATGGGAAATGAGGGTAAATTCTGATGATCATTATGCATGCATGGGTTGTATCTATTGGTGATCATGTTGTCATCATCACTGTGAAAGAAAGAAGATAAATGGGCTAGAACCGGGTCAAAAGTTTAGCACGCTATCCAAATTGACACGCTCTAAATCACTTTTATACATTTTCATTTTGTGAAGGTATAAATATCAAAATACTATAATTTAAAGTGTGTCAATCAATTAAAATAATGTGCAAATCACCTCCCATGTTTGAAGGTCCCACATCTACTCTCACCTCCCATGTTTGAAGGTCCCACATCTACTCTGTTCCCTAAATTTTAAAATAAAAAAATTAAGATAAGATGGAAAATAGAGAAAATGAAGGAATGCAATTATAAGAGGCTAATTAAGAGGTTTATATGGAATCACTTAATTTGGTAAACACCGGTTTGTTTTATATAAAAAATAAATTCTCATCATCGGGTTATCGGTGCAACTGGTTTGATCACTGGATCACTTCAAACCCGGCGGGTCTAACCGGATTTCTAAAATATAAAAACCGGTTTAATTTGACCCATTTTTTCGACTGAAACGAGTTCAGCTGGTGGAACCGGCCGGGTCAAACCGGGTTATTTTCCGTTTATAACGCATAAACTTTTTTTTTATCACTACAACTATCTGCCGTTATAAAATCTCGTTGTTATACACAGATAGTTGTCTAGTTTTATTTAAAGGGTCACATGCTTTAGAGACGTCGAAAAATCTTATTGAAAAACTAAAGTCATCTTTGCATTTAACTTAATCAACTTAACATGAAAAAGAAAACTGAATAAAAAAGTCGCATGAAAACTGTTTATTTATAATTTAATAGAGAATATTGATCGAAAATTGAAAAATTATAAAACAAAAAGTATCTTAATTTAGTCAACTACTATTTAAACATAACTATGTTCAGATTGACTGGTTAACGAGGGGCGTATTAGAGAAAATAGTCAGGGTTCAAAGCTCACATCCTAATAAATACAGTCACCGGGACATGTGCTCATTATCTAGGACCGGGTCTTTGAAGGAGGGTCTGGTTGACATCCTAAGGATGCTCATTGCCTGGGGCCGTGTGATCCCACTGTTCTTCACCTCTGTAGAGAATAAATAAATAAAAATTAAGGAAACAAGATGTTTAATTAACAAAAAGAAAATCATCTTTAGTCTTTACGATTAAAATAAAATAAAATAATCTTTTACAATTGAGGGAAACTTTTTAGTCGTAATATATAAGAGCATGAGTTATCGTAACGAGGGCACCTCGTCACTCCCATGTGACACCTTCGTCGTTTCTCGCCGCCCTCCGCCACCATACCATCACCCCTCGCCACTCAACACTTCGCCACTACAACGACACGCTAGAAGACAAACCAAATTCATACAACGGTTACTTTTTAATCATTTTGTTTCACTTTTTTCATATTTATAAAAACAAGGAATTTCTTTGGTGGGTTTTGTTAAGAATGAAATTTGGTGAAATGGGTATGTTTTGGTTTTTTGTAATAATGAGTGTGGTGGTGGGAATGGTGGTTGATGGTTTTCTGGTGGAGGATTTGGTGGTGAAGTTGTTTGGACAGCCAAGTGTTGGGTTTAGACAGTATGGTGGTGGGTATGTTGATGTTGATGTGAAAAATGGGAGGAGTTTGTTTTATTATTTTGTTGAAGCTGATGGTGGTGATGCTGATCATAAGTTTTGGAAGAATACAAAGTAGATTATAATGGAAGAATACAAAGTAGATTTAAGTTTATACATCATATCTGATATAAGACCTAGTTATTTGTAAGTTTTATTTAAATGAATTTTATTTAAATGAAATAATTTTATTTAAATAAAATAAATTTTATTGTCTTTGAAAAATATGGAAAAAAAATAAAATGAGGGTGGGTGGAGCCCAAATGAAGAGGTTTGAGTTAGTTGTAACTGAGGGGTATTTTTAAATGAGTGTGTTGGAGTGATGTGGATGTGATGTGGCACAAATGGGGCCCAAATGAAAAGGTTTGAGTGTGCCACCACACCCCATGCTCTAAATAGTCTAAAACCTTTCTCCTTAACCCAATTCCCTCCAATCTTCGCCGCGGTTATTTCTCTTAAAAGTCGTGGTTCTTTTCTTTACAGGTATAAAAGATCCTTTACTTTCTTACTGGTAAATAAATAATTATATAAATTTTTATATGTACTTTTAAGTTACTTGCTAAAGAGGTGTTTTTCAAGCTTATTCAAAGAGCTTATCAACTTATATAGTTAAAATAAGGTTAATCAAGTGTTTGGTTAAGCTTTTATCGAGTTTATAAGTGGATGATTGATAAGCATAAAATTTGTGGCTTATTTGATGTGGGTGAGTTTATGCAACGGGTGTTATAGGAAAAAAACTTTTTGTGATCTCATACTGCGATTTCTGATGTTGATGTGTCTTTTTTACGATTTTAGATGTTGACGTGTCTTTTTATTTCCGCTACCATAAGAAGCCAACTCAAACAATAATATGTTTAACAAGAGTTATTCGATGGAGATGGCCCAATACACGAAGCTATTCGATGATAGATAAGTTTGATTAGTTGTCCATGCTCGGTGATACGCTTTAGGTCGGTTAAGGTTTTAGTACTATTTTCATATAGGGCTAACAATGTTTATATTCTTAATAGCTTATTATATTTTAAAAGATAAGTATAATCTTGTGTGTCAAGCATGTCCTTTATACTTATTCAAAAATAATAAACTTGAAAAATTCAATTATCTATACTACATATAATAGAAAAACAGTCAAAGGTGAAAAGTTGAAAAGTTGAATTGTTAAAATTGGTCAAATGACAGAGAAATGCATAGTGTAATTAATACTCTTATTAAAATACCCTCATTACTTAAAAGTACAATAATTTATTCACAATGCACAACCAATTAAAAGCACATTTATCTAATTAAAAATAATCATTTAAAACACTCATTACTAAAAAGTACAATAAAGTTTTCATAAGGTACAATTTAAAGAAGCTACAACATAATCCAAAATATAAATTAATTAAACACACTAATTAATGTTATTTTTAAAACAGCCTAAAATGAAAAGTACATGTTATTATACACATTATACAAACATATACTACATATAATAGAAAAACAGCAAAGTTGAAAAGCTGAATTGTTGAAATTGGTCAAATGAGAAAGAAATTAATTAATACTCTTATTAAAACACCCTATTACTTAAAAAGTACAATAGTTTATTCATATTGTACAACCAATTAAAAGCACATTTATCTAATTAAAAACAACCAATTAAAACACAACTTACTAAAAAGTACAATAAAATTTTCATAAAGTACAATTTAAAGAAGCTACAACATAATCCAAAATATAAAATAATTAAACACACTAATTAATGTTATTTTTAAAACACCATAAAATAAAAAGTACATGTTATTATACACATTATACAAATTAATAAAACACACAAAACTTCATACAAGCTAACAAGTTGATGTTACATATAGTTTTGAAAATCGGACCGGACCAACGTGTTCAACCGGGAACCGGTGTCGCCACCGGTTCGGCTAACCAATTAAAACCATCCGAAAACGAACCAGAGAGGAGCCGTTGAAACCGATAGAAACTGGTGAATCAGGTATCATCGAGATCTATTTCTCCGGTTAATCGTCACAGGGTACCCGCTGCCGAAATGCGCGGGTACCATACTATATACTATACATAAAGGAAAAACCAAAAAGTAACTAAAAGTGGAAATGTTGAAGACATATATTTTAAAAGAAAACTACTAACACACATCGAAAACCTGGTTGACCCGGGACGCTACAAACCCGGCGGGTTGACCCGGTTTAATTTGACTTGTTTTCGATCCAACCTGTCAGGTTGACTCGGTTTAAATCGACATGTTTTTTGACCGAAACGGTTCAATCGGTTTAAATCGACATGTTTTTTCCAAAAGCCTAGTAACAATCTCCTCAGTAGGTTCCTTAGTTTCTACATGTCGACTTGTGGGTCTAGTGTTCGTGTCATGGACGAATTTACAATTCATACCATATCGACAGGCTCCTCTAACAAAGTGAATACATAGATTTTGAGATATCACTTGAGGATTTGATGGGGTACGAGTGATACCTTTATTTGTCATAAGAACTAGGGGTGATGAGGAAGAGGTATTGACAGGAGGAGATAGGGTTTTAGACTTGAGTCGCATCTCTTCAGTGATAAGCATCGATCGAGCCGTTTTGAAGTCGGGAAAAGTATCCTTATGATGCATGATCCCGCATACTTGATCGTATTTATCGGGAAGACCTTCAAGAGTATAATGGACCAAATCTTCTTCCGGGACAAGAGAGTCGAGACTGGCTAAAATGGTGGAAGTAGACTCGAGTTTCCCAAAGTAAGTTTCCATGGTTTGATCACCAAGGCGAATAGACCGAAGTTCTGCCTTCAATGCATTTGCGCGAGAACGTTTATTGTCTTGTACAATGGCGGTAAGTAGTTCCCACGTCTCTTTAGCCGTTTTAGGTCGTGCCAATACCAATCGCCTTTGTAGTGATTCTGAAAGGGTGGTGATCCATGAGAGGACGATTTTGTCTACTTTGATTTCATCTTGAGTTAGAGGAGGGATGGTAGTGGACGAGGCATCGGAAGGAGCCCCGTGAATAAACTTGTCCACTTCATATGAATAACAAAGTTGCTCAAAGAAGAATTCCCACGAGCCATAGTTCCAATTGTCGAGATCGAGTTTGATAGGAACCCTCGTGAGGAGGTGATGGTGAGTGACTGTCGAAAGTTTTTCGGATAGGGGAATAGATGGAGGTGTTGTTGATCCGGTCATTGTATGGTGATATGGGATACGTAAAAAAAACTTGATTTTGGTGACCTTAGTGCACAATAACCTTAATAATAATACACGAATGAAAGTTGATTTTGGTGGCTGAGAAGAGTTGTATCAGTAGGGTTTGTATGGATATTGATTTCTGTTTACGTAAACAAAAGAATGTATGCAATAAGAGACAAAATATTAATGACTTGTGACCTAGAGAATGCACAAGTAACAATGGTGTGGACTGTGACCTAAGCACAAGTCACCAACACACTAACAGTTATGGTTTGTATGGATCGATGTATTACTTGGCTGTGATACCATGATAGAGGGTATATTGTTTATTGATGGATGTCAATGATACAATGTACATGGTTTATATAGAGATTGCCTTTAATCTATTTTGGGTAGATTACCCTTAATTCTAGCTAATTACAATCACAGCTTGCTAATCAATATAAATTGCTAATCAACGTGCTTATCCAAACCTTTACAAATTGAACATAATTATAGCTAACATAATTATAGCTAACAACACATACTAGCTAGATAAGTCCTAAATCGTGACGAGTTTGGCACTAAAAAGTCCCATAAAAATAAGGAACAACTTGCAATCGTTGACTAATGCATTGACTTTTGGGTATTTAGGTTGAAAATATCAAATCTAAGAGTGCAACGCAATTATACAAAAAATTACATGCATACTAATTTACATACAAAACATATATACAAACTTGACGTATGCATGTATCATGCATGTACTTATACTTATAGTAGTATATATGTATGTATGGCTGCTGTGTGCATACAATATATTTGCACCTGACATTTTTTTTTCAAACGGCCATTTAGATTACGGGCCTACCAGGAAGCTAGCCAAACAAATTACAAGGAAATGGATATAACATATATTACAATGATCGCCATCAAGGTTTTCATATTGCTTTTGGTTCTTGCATCTGTGATCAGTTCAACATAAAGAAAACCACAAGGTTTCTGGTTGTTGGTTTTGGGTCGTACACACTACAACAACAATAAAGAGTTTCATGCATTATTACTTTTGATTAAGAAGTTGATAGCTTTTCACTTACTAGTACTAGCATACGTTATCGTTTGTCTAACAACGTATAGTGTGTGTGATTCATGTGGAGAGAATCTACTTTGATTCTTGAAGTGGTTTTGTGTGTGAAAGATTTATACACACGCGTATATTTAAGATTGTGATCGTTAGCTTGCTAAAAGGTACACATTCTTGATCTATGTTGATTAATATTTATTATACTTGATCTATTTGTCTTCCGTTGCGTACTCGTGATTATATGTTTATATTAACGTATTAATAGTTTATGAATTCCAACAGGTGGCACGTGATATGGAAGAACCATACATATATTTGTTATCATTTGGTTATCCCGACACAAAAAAAAGGAAGAGGAGACGACTCCTTTAAAACATGGGTGGAGATAACATAGAGTTAGTTTGATTACATTACAATAGACTTGGTTTGAGTATATGGAGGCCAGATGTAGATTTATATGTCTACGATCAATAAATCCCATGTGTTTTTCATGTAGTACATAACTAAATTTTGTTTATGTTATTAATCACAGAACATGAAATGTACGTAAATCTAATATGTTTTCTAATATACTTTTATTGTTTAGATAAGAAATACAATGAACACTAAAGAGGTTCGGCCATTCAAATACAAGTTTTATGTTGAAGGGGAATTCTAAGACATGCCTTTCCAGTATGAATCACAATGAACACGAAAAATACAACCATTCAATATATTACATGTTGGAAAATATGATGAAGTATGTTTTGGAAAGTGACTTATAGCAAACCAAAAAAGCATATGCTTGATGTGTCGGATGAGATGGTTGTTTTTTTTGCCAAGACACCAAGGATGATTTGCTAATTAAGTACTTGACGGAAGATTCTCCAAAACAAACGAAATATTTTTCATGTTAACTCATCAAATACTGTAAAAATGAGTTTACCAATATTTGGTGGCAAATACGCACTTAGTATATAGTTGAGTGGAAAATAAGGGTTGTTGAAAAGATGAGTGGCAAATGAACTCTTTCCGTATATTTATAGTGGCAAATTTGCCCTTTTAACCTTTTCTTATCTTAGTGGAAGTATGTATATTCATTGGAGGGGGGAAACATCAATCACCATCAATTATACACTTTATCAAATGTGATGATCATACATTTGCCAATGGCACCTTATATATGTCTAAACACAGTTGCAAATTATTACAATCAACACAGTAATCAAAATAGCAACAAATAGAATTGAATAATATCACAAGATAAGAGTTTTCGAACCAGTATCATACCACATCACTTCATAGTTGATTACTAAAAAACCAGATAAACCTTACACACTAGGTTGTTTATTATTTAAGCACGATCATATATTGCTTAGCTAGATACATATTTAGATCAACAGGTACAAGTGAAACCACCACCTATATTGATGAGTCTATAGGAGAAGACGGCGATCATGCTGCTTCCAACATCCATAACAACCTCCCCATGTACTATCCGTATGAGCTACTTTTTCTGATTCAAAAGTTGTGTCTCCTGCATATGTAATTAAGCATTATCATTTATCAGTGAAGAGTATATATAAGCATTATACTGGTGTACGTACGTATATGATTGATCGTACCTTTTTGTTTTTGAGTTTGCGGCTGGTTGATAGGTTGATGGTTTCTTGCAGCTGATGAAACAAGTGCAATCGTAAAGAGAACAACCAAGACGATAGCAATAATACGATTGAGCTTCATTTTATGAAGTAGTTATGTTTTATGCTAGAGTGGTGTTGGTTTATATAGCGAGGGAACGTGTGATGGTTTGACTTTAATTTACTCATGCCACTAACATAAAAGTTCTCATATTTATATAATAAGATGTGTAAAACATGCGGTTTGATTATCTTGGATGCATGAATGTTTCTCACTAATGTTTCAAAAAAATGTAACAAGATACTAATATAAAACTTTTTAAATAGTGGCATCCTCAATCCTCAATACTCGTGCTCCTTACTACACTTACTCATGGAGAACGCGTGTTAGTTGGTAAAAAGGAGAATTCGGTCTTTCAGAAGACTGAGTTGTACGTGGAGGTGTGTTTTTACTGTTGTGTGTTTGATTTTGATGTTTGTAACATATATTTTTGTTGAAGTTAGGTATATTTTGGTAATGTTGTTAGTTGTTGTATTATATTGATTTGGTAATAAAATTGGTCGTGAAGAAAGAAAATAACATAACCAGTAAAATGGTAGTGGTGAAATTATCTGTTGTTACCATTGGACTATATTTATCAACAACTCAAGCTAACCTCATCTTTTATTAAAATATTATTTTCTTTTTCCTTCTTCTATACAAATACATACAACCAATCCATATCATTTATCAACAACCCAACCTAAAATAATATAACTATTAAAAATAAAAAAAATAAAAAGTAAAGAAAAATACAAATAGCCATTAAATTAAAAACATGTGGCAGATTGGAGTTGTGATCTTGCGTTGCCATACAATTTAGATTGAAAGGAAAATTTGAATGAAAATATTAAAAAATTATTAATTTGTATGAATAATGTATTACTTGGATTGACACATAATTGATTAACATACCCTTAGACATTACTCATTAGCCTTAACTTTTTCACATAAGGTTAGGTTCAAATAATATAGTTGGCAATAGTTGACTCAAAAATGTTTTTTTCTTTTTTCTTTTGGCAGTTGACTCTAAAGTCTAACAAAGATCCAAATTTGGTTACGGCTTTGATGGGAATCTATATAAAAATGTATACGACGAAAACTCGAATTTTAAATATGCATTATTTGTAATAAAATGCAATTAATTAATTCTGTTTTTTAACGGCGATATTATTTTCATAATTAACAAACGTTGGCCATTTGAGCAAACATGAACAGGATGTGAAATCGTTTAAGATTATGGGGTGAGATCAATAAAGATCACATAAAAACTAAAGATCAAATGGATCAATCTCAACCACTCATTTTTTATCAAATTAATTAAACTCACTTTCACCTTTATATTTAAAAAGTAAATATCTTACAAACCGTTAATATTTAGATAAAACTAATTATACCATTGCGACAAGAATAAAATTATCTTTCTATAGAAATCCAATATAGTACACTTTCGACGAACTTAATTTTTATTGTTTTTTGCGGGTTTCGATATATTACACCATAAATAAAATTTTTAAAAGTACTCTTTTGTGTTAACACGACCCCTAAACTACAAACCCTAAACCCTAAAAACCCTAACCCCTAAACCCTAAAAAACCCTAAATCCTAAACCCTAAACCCCTAAACCCTAAACCCTAAAACCCTAAACCCTAAAAACCCTAAACCCTAAAACCCTAAACCCCTAAAACGCTAACCGCTAACCAAAAAACCTAAACCCTATCCGCTAAACCCTAAGAAACCTAAACCCTTAACCCCTAAAAAGCATAACCCAAAAAAGTCAAACCCCTAAACCCTAAAAACCTAAACCCTAACCGTAAACCCTAAACCCACAAAAAAGTCGAAAAAAAAAATTTCGTCGAAAGTATATGATGTGGGATATCAAATTAAAGGTAATTTTATGCTTGTCGTGATGGTATGATTAGTTTCGTTTAAAGATTAATGGTTTGTGAGATATTTAGTTTTTGAAAATGAAGGTGAAAGTTTATTTTATTGTCTTGATGAAAAAATGAATGATGGAGAATGATTTATTTGATCTTTAGTTTTTCTTTGATCTTTATTGAACCAAACTCTTAAGATTATATCTATCCGCAAAAACTCGCCGGTTGCATACTTGCATGAAAATTTGAAGAATGATAAATTTTCAGCTAAAAAATGACCAAGTTTAGCTTCGAAAATTAAGGAAAAATACCACACACATGTAAATGCCAATCATCGACTGTTAGTTTAATATTTAAAAGAAAGACTCCGCCAACTTGTATATAAATATGCTCGATTACATGCCAGCGGATTTCCACAAAGCAACAAATACTACATAAGTCCTAAATCGTGACGAGTTTGGCACTAAAAAGTCCCATCAAAATAAGGAACAACTTGCAGTCGTTGACTAATGCATTCACTTTTGGGTCATTTAGGTTGAAAATATCAAATCTAAGAGTGCAACGCAATTATACAAAAAGGGTCATGTTATACAAACCTCTCTATGGGTCAACCGTACAACCCGCGAAACATATAGTACACCACCGCGATGCACACAATACAACTCTCCGATGCGTGTAATGATTGGAAACCCCCTATAGGGGGGTCTATATAAACTGCCCCATCAGGGACAAAGTCAGGACCAAATATGACCGGGTGCACAAAATCTTTTAAACCGTAGTACTGAAAACACATTTCGAATGACCGGGTGCATTTAAGATGCATTTAGGAAAAATCAATGTTTTTTTCAAAAATTAACACTATATCGAAAAAATCTATGGGGTTCTCGGGTACCCGCGGGAACCCTCTAGCTCCGTCCCTGTGCCCCATACAAAAAATTACATGCATACTAATTTGCATGCATAACATATATACAAACTTGATGTATGCATGTATCATGCATGCACGTATAGTAGTATATATGTTATGTATGTGTCAATGTGTGCTGTGTGTTGACATTTTTTTTTTCAAACAGCGATTTACATATATTACAGTCCTACCAAGAAGTTTTAGGAAACCTATCTGAAATCCAATTGAAGGTGAACAATTTTACATCATTAAGGATGAGACATTTCATCGGTCTCTTGGAAGAAAAAAGGTACGTAGACTTGTTACGAAAAGCCAAATCATCAATAGAGTTGATTGAACCACGGCATCAAAACACCTTCATGTGTATAAGTTTTGGGGTTGCATGGTGTTTTGATGGATTCTTCGGCCAGAAGAAAGAAAGACAAGTGCTAAGATATTAAATGAACAACTTGCATTTAGTAAAACAGCAAATACCAAAGTAATTAAGACCGTACACCATTGAACTTCATTTTCCAATATTTTATTTTGAGATCGATATGGTTTTACACACAAAATACACTTCTCGTGACTTAGTTGGTGAAAAGAGACGAATTTGCTAGAGAAATTATATGAACAACTTGCAATATGTGACTCAAAGTCTACCCAAAATCCAAAACCAGGAGAGATGGTTAGACCATGTTTTCAGCGAGAATCTTTTTGAAATTTTGTTAGATATGTATAGTACTCCGTATAACTATTAAAAAAAACGATATGATAATGTTAGTATCCGCAATGTAGTTACGCGTAAAAGTGGAATTTTCATCTTGGGTTTTGTTTGATTTCTGTATAATTTGTTTCTTTTATACTCGTAACTAATTAAATGGAATTGACAAGTGGTTTTAGGGATTTGATCCGGAAATAGAATAACGAGACTACGTGAAATGTCAACAAGATAAGAGTGCTAGGTGCAATTAAGGTTATATATAGGGTGACTTGTTGGCTTGCCACGTCAGCTTTTATCATATACCATTCATGTAACATAAAATATAAAAAACACACTCCTCAACCTATAACATTTTTATAACACATCATCTGTTGATACAAAAGTTGGACGTTCCTGATTTGGAGCTCCGGTTCTCGTACCAATTGAGAATTGCTGCTTGAGACCTGCGCACTAAGAGACAAGAAACACCGTTAGGCTTACCGTGGGATTGTCTCCCACGATTATCCTCCGGCGTGAGAGTGAGTGATCGGTTTAGGGTTTAAGGAGTTTTAGGGTTATGAGATCGTACCTTAAACGAGGGATATGATTCCCTTTATATACGCACGGAATCCTTGTTGGTTCCGTGTTCCCCAACCTTCGGCGTATCCCGCCTAAGTCGGTTGGGGATGATTATCTTCTTGTTTTAGAAGATATCGGATATCTATTCCGTAAATAGATATGGGCTTAGGCTTTCGTGAGCCCAAACACGTATTAATATTGACCCAGTTCGTACCAGGCTTGAAAGTATTGGGCTGTAGTCGGGTTCATGACCCGACTCCAGACTATACGTCATCATGTCCCCCCAGTCTAGTATGCGCAGTGCGTAACTGCGGGTGCTAGACTAATGACCGTAATCATAAAATAAGGAACGTACGAAACGTATGAAAGAAACCATACACCTACCCGTAGGTGCAATGTATCGAGACATCCAAGTGAATAGTCAATGCCTCGTTAATCGGGGGAAAGTTACTGCCCCGTTGTCACATCAAGCCATCTCAACCACACAGTGAGGACTAGTAGGATCCACGTGTCGCCAATCGTGTGGAAGAGAAAAAGTGTATAACTTGTCGATTCATTTTCACCGGATTCCTCACAGTAAAAAACGCCATCCACCATTTCTAAAGCATTTTAAGAGTTGTAATCCCAAAAGTAACCAACCACAAAGGTAACCGCGCGTGCGTTATAGCAAAAAATTATATCACCATGGTTAAACAGTTGTCTGACTTCACCTCTGACCTTAATTTGATCGATCTGATGGAATTTACCTCAGATTACTTTATACCCCGGGATGTGCATCCAGTAGTTCCGGATGCGCGAGCCACGATTGCTGATTTCCCCGAAGGGAAAGTGGGTGTATACACGCGGTTATTCGAATTTGCGAATCAACGTGTGCCCCTGTCACGCTTTCTGTGCGATGTGTTAAACTATTATACTCTACACATATCGCAGCTGCATTGTATCGGCGCGGCTAAAATTACTAATTTTGAAGTAAATTGCCGTTTGCTGGGGATTAACCCCACCATCCACCTATTCCGCGCCTTTTATCACACCACGTGGGCGCATGGGTGGGTGTCTTTTGCAAAGCGCGCGGGTAGACTGCAGTGTTATACGGATAAATTAGATGCCCTTAGGAATTGGAGGGAGTATTTCTTCTGGGTAGATAATACATGTTTTCCCTGGGATTATGATTTTTATACCCGGGGAACGCTACAGAGGGATGAGTGCCCCTTGCCTGGGTCTTATAACGTCGAGGATGCGGAACTGATAAATGCTAACCGCATCCCCATTAGTGCGTATCCTGAGGGATTTTTGGTGCACATGGGAATCAGCCGTAATTATTTTGGCCCCGAAGATGAGATCCCTATCTTTTTAGACGCCAATGGCAAGGGTGGGTACTCATTCCTCCGTACTTCTGTGTGTAAATAATGTAAGAACAATCTGCTGTCTATGTTGCGCATTATATAACCTGTTTGCATATATGTCTTGTCTTGCGCAGAAATGGATCTATTCACCGTCGTACAGCTAGCGAAGCCCGTTTCAGTAAAGACAGGAGTAAGACTGCTGAAGGATGATGAGGAGCCTATTTTAGCTGCTACAGCAGGGCGCACTATGGAGCTGAATGCGGGGGAGACAGGGACTAGTTCCTCAGTTGCAGTGGAGGCAACGCCTTTGCAGAGCCGTCACAATCCTGAAGTAACTTCGCTGGTAGCGCAGTCATCGCCCGTAGCTGTGGCTCATCCTGAAAAGGAAGAAGAAGAAGAGGCTGCGCTTAGTCGCAAAAGGACCCGAAGAGATGATGGTGCGGGCCCTTCAAGGAAGAAACGTCCCGTGGTTCAGACTGTGGAGTTGTCCTCCACTGATGAAGCGTCGTCGCACCCGTCTGCTGATGACGCGGAACCAAAGTAAGTAAAACCATACATGTATAAGTTTAATTAGTTGGTGAATGTGCTAGTTGTGATTCTAACATTGCGCTGGTGATCATTCGCATGATGGAGCAGGTCATAGAGTCACCTCCCAAGGCGAGTCCGATGCAGTCAGCGCATTCTGAGCCGCCGAGCCAGGATAATGAAAACCAATCTGATGCGGATGTGCCCATGGAGCACTTGGTCAAAGAATTGGTACAGGTCTCAGCACAACAGGCTGCACTAATTGTGAAGTTGAAAGACCGGGTATCTGGTGGGGAGGACCAAAGTGCACAGAAAGACCAAACAATAACTTTGTTGGAGGCGCAACTGGCTAGCACCCGAGCACAACTGGATAGTGCCCGTGCAGAGGCTAGGGATCTGAGTGCTTACGCTCAAAAACAGGCCGAGGACAAGATGGCACTAATGTGTCAAATCAGTCAAGATCGAGCCGAGGCTGCCAGGTACAAGTCTGCGTGCCGCTGGGCACTTAAACATTTGGAGCAGGGTAAGGAAAGTTTTTTCGCGCAGTTGGGGGAGCTTGGGGCTACTGTGAGCTGGTCTTTGGAAGTGCAGGAGGCCAAGCTGCGCAAGATGAGCATCGAGTATGACGAGGAGTTGTATCCTCAGCTCATGTCTACAATTGCGGAGCGCAGGTGGCTCATAGGCCACGGTCTTCGCCTAGCTGCCCTTAGCACCCTGGAATCACCAGAGGTGGTGAATGCCTTCGGAGAGGTTGTGCAGTGTGCTCTGGAGCGTGGTAAATCAGAAGCAGTTGAAAGACTCCATGATGCAGAACTGTTGAAGGAGCCTGTTGATAAGGTACCGGGTTATGATGCTGAATCATATGATCATTTGGTCGCTGCCATGCAGAGGATGAAAGACCTAGAGCTCCCAATGATTTCGGAGCTTGAGCGCGATCAAGATTACCCGATAAGTGTTATTATGGCGGGGTTGACTTTGGCGCGTCATCGTACCGAGGGTGCCGACACACAGCTGGACTATTTTTTGAAACCTCATGAGTCTCAGCTCAAAGTACCTATCTTTGCGCGTCCAAGGGATAGTCAGAATCCATTTGCATTGGAGAAAGAGGTACCTCTAAAGGAGGTCTTGGAAGCGCATGCGACCCGTCTTGCTAAGAAAGAAGGCATTGCAGGTAAGGCCATTTTGTGTGGGGTTGGTGCGGCTCACTTGCCGAGGTCTGATGGAGTGCCTGTCAGTGTGGCCACGGTGTCGCGTCAGGGTGCAGATGTGTTTAGTGAGGTCAAAGATGCAACGAGTGACGTTGGGACCTCTTCCCTTAAGCGTTGTAGTAGCTGGTAGTATATTTGTAATAACTCGTAGTTATGAATAAACATTTCTTTTTTGTTTGCTGTGGAGATTTGTAATGTATACATATTTGTCTGACTATGCGTAAAAGATGTATTCGTTGCAGTGTACGCCAGTGTAAATATAAGAAATCCATAATCATGTATGAAAATCAGAATATACTAGAGAAATAATTCAAAGTATTTGATCATAATCGTGTATGGTGTGATATTCAGCATGCTGTAAATATCTCATTAAGGAAGCAAGTATCTTGGTTCCTAAGTTGTTAAACGTGCACGTGTGCATTGCTGCGCAACCGTCGTGGGATGCGCACATATCTTATTCCAACGTCTTGAGAACAAGGTGTTTAACAAGGATGCGTGATCCAGTATTGATGGGTTTGCAACCCTCTTACTCAACAAGTTAATTAGTAGGTCAACTTATCCTGTTACCATCGTGGGCTTATTGGTAGTGCATGCACGCCATCGTGGGCAAGAAGTAAAAAATTGTTAAGACATACAGTTTATGGAGATAACAACTTAAAATGTGTCGCGGAGTTAGCTAGAAACCGCGGCGTTTTATTAATACTTGCAAGTTTATCAAGAAATAACAAAGAAAACAGTAAATATGAAAAATAAAAACTGAATACATGAATGTTTATTGAGCACTGAAAGTGCGGAGCGTCTGTGCGCTGTGCCGTAGCTATTCTTACAGGTAGCACCTCTTGAGGTTGCCGATGTTCCATGTGCGTGGGAGGTCACGACCATCCAAGCCTCGTAGCCTGTACGCGCCTGTGCCTATTGCTTCAGTAACCTCATAAGGTCCTTCCCACTTTGGTCCGAGCTTACCTGTATCTTCTGCGCGGCTTGCCTCATTGGCACGGTAGACAAAGTCGCCTGGTCTGAATGAAACACTGCGCACCTTGGCATCATAGTATCCTTTCATTTTTGACTTCGACTTTGCCTCCCGTATGGATGCGCGTTCGCGTCTTTCTTCTAGCAGATCCAAGTCGACACGTCTTTCATCATTGTTTGTTGTTACATTGATCTCCGCGGTGCGAATAGTTGGCATGCCGATCTCAGTTGGTATGACGGCTTCGGTTCCGTAGACTAGAGAGAAGGGGGTGTCCCCCGTGCTGGTTTTTATTGAGGTGCGGTGAGCCCATAAGACATGCGAAAGCTCCTCGACCCACCTTCCTTTGTGCCTGTCCAGGCGCGCCTTTATTCCTTCGCCCAGGCTTCGATTTGCGCGCTCTACTAAACCATTGGTTTGTGGGTGCGTAACTGACGCGAAGTGTTGGGTGATGTTTAACTTCTCGCACCAATCTTTGAAGGGGTTGTCACAGAATTGTTTCCCATTATCCGAAATGATTTCTCCAGGTAATCCGAAGCGGCATACTATGTTGTCCCAGACAAAGCGTTTCACCTGATTGCCGGTAATTGTCGCCACTGCTTTTACCTCGATCCACTTGGTGAAGTAGTCTATAGCTACTATGAGAAACTTGAGACCGCCTGCTGCTATTGGAAAAGGACCTGCGATATCAATGCCCCATTTGTAGAATGGCCATGGCGCCGTGATTGGTGTTAACTCATGCTGTGGTTGGCGCGGAACGGGTCTATGGACTTGGCAATCATTGCACTTCCTTATCAAGTCCCGCACATCTTTATGCATGGTTGGCCAGTAGTATCCCGATCGCATGGCGCGTGCTACAACGGACCGTGGTCCTGCGTGCATGCTACATGAACCTTCATGGATTTCCCGCAGCACATAATTTGCTTGTAAGGGGCCAACGCAGCGGAGCCATGGTTGGAGGAAAGAACGTCGATACAGTATGTTGTCGCGCAATTCGAATCTCTGCGCTGTGCGCCGTATTCTGCGAGCTTCTGTCTGTTCTTGGGGTAATGTACCTTTGCTTAAGAATTCCGCAATCGGTGTCATCCATGTAGGACCATCCTCCTCTATGACAGCGGATACTTCCATCTCCGATATTGACTTGCTTTTCAGTGTTTCCACCAGCACTTGCTTTGATAAGTGTGCGAAGCTTGTCGAGGCGATCTTGCTCAGTGCATCTGCTTTGCGATTTTCTCCTCTAGGGACTTGCTTGATAGTAAATCTGTCAAAGCCTTTGATCAGTGTCTTAGTCTTCTCAAGATACTGAATCATATTTTCTTCTTTGGCCACGTATTCACCCAACACGTGGTTGGCCACTAGCCGGGAGTCCACATTTGCTTCTAAGTTACGTACACCCATTCGAGCTGCAATGCGTAGTCCAGCGATTAGGGCTTCATATTCTGCCTCATTGTTTGTCGAGGTAAATTCAAAACGCAGTGCGTAGGTGAATTCCATTCCCTCTGGGTTTGTGAGAATAAGGCCAGCTCCTGAGCCGTCCACGCATGAGGACCCGTCTGTAAACAAAATCCATGGATCTTGTAGTTCTTTCTCGCTTGGTGTAGGTACCTCGTAAGTATCTGGCTTCTCGATGATGAAGTCTGCCAGAACTTGTCCTTTTATTGCGGTACGTGGTCTGTAAGCGATGTTATGTTCGCCTAGCAACACACTCCACTTCTGGAGTCGTCCTGACGCATCGGGTTTGGAGATGATCTGCTTGATGGCTTGATCTGTGATTACCGCTATCGGGTGCGCTTGGAAGTACCGGCGCAGTCGCTTGGCGGCGAACACTAATGCCAAGACCAACTTTTCCATGGCACTATAGTTCATCTCCGTCTTCTTGAGCGCTTTGCTGACAAAATAGATAAGGGTTTGCACCGAGTCCCTATCTGTTAGTAGCACTGCGCTGACTGCCCCATGAGTTGCTGATAAATACATGATCAGCTCTTCCCCTGGTCGGGGTGCCACGAGTGTTGGGAGCGTTGCTAGATGCTGTTTGAGTGTGGTGAAGGCTTCTTCCGCCTCCGTTGTCCACCGAAAGTCACCCTTTTTTATACACTTCTTGAGTGTTTTGAAAAGAGGCAATGACTTTTCTGCTGATTTAGACAGGAACCTGTTGAGGCCAGCCAGTTTTCCATTGAGGGATTGGACTTCCTTCAGCGTGCGTGGTGAGGGAAGTTCTATTACCGCCTTTGTCTTTTCTGGACAAGGTTTTATGCCATCAGGTTCTATCAGGTACCCTAAGAACATGCCTTCGGTAGCGCCGAAGGTGCATTTCTTAGGATTTAGCTTCATGTTGATCTCTCGTAGAGTCGTGAATGTTTCTTCTATGTCGCGCACAAGTTCCTTTTCAGTATGGCTTTTTATGACCAGGTCATCCACATAGACTTCCAGGTTGCGGCCCACCTGTTTTTCAAAGGCATTGTCTACCAACCGCTGATAGGTGGCACCCGCATTCTTCAAGCCAAACGGCATTTTTGTGTAACAGTAAACGCCTTGGCTTGTGTGGAAAGCTGTCTTTTCCTCGTCCTCTTGAGGCATTTGTATCTGGTGATATCCCTTGTACGCGTCGAGAAAACACTTCAACGGGTATCCACACAAGGATTCTATTTTCCAATCTATCTCTGGTAATGGATAGCAGTCCTGCGGGCATGCTTTATTAAGGTCGGTGAAGTCTACACACATTCGCCAGCTACCATCGCTTTTTTTGACCATTACTGGATTAGAAAGCCAGTCGTGGTAATAGACTTCACGCATAATTCCCGCATTTACCAATTTTTGTACCTCTGCCAGAATTGCCTGCGCCCTCTCTGGAGCTTGGCCACGCTTCTTCTGGCGTATCGGTGAGTATCCTTGTCGGATTCTGAGTTTATGCTCTGTGATCGAGCGTGGTACTCCAGTCATGTGTTTGGGCTCCTACGCGAAAATATCCACGTTCTTTTGTAGGAGCGTGCACACAGCTGCTTTGCCGTTGTCCGACAATGACCCTCCAATGGTTATTTCCTGGTCTGGGTATTCTGGGTGAATTGCGACCTTCAAGTTGGGGACTTTGGCCGCACACTGCTTCGGGATTGGTTCCATTTCGCATGTAACCGTGTTACATTCTCTGTTTGGTACCGTGGCATTGTAAAGGGTGACAATGCCCCCTTCTACTGGGAATTTAAGCATCCCGTGCACTGTTGATGGCACCGCGCGTGTAACAACGCGCATTTTTCGGGTTACTTTTCATATTTTTGAAAATTTACTATTCACATTTACTATTCACTTTCACTATTCATCCCGTAAAATTTTTAATCCACATTCTCGTAAGATAAATTATTTTAGTAATAACCTGAGAGTTCGACAATCGTTAGATCATTTTCGCAAAAGTTATTAAGTAAACATCGTTTTAAAGTTTCGTTTTAGACGGTCCACCGTTTAAACATCACGCGCATAACGAAAATCAACTCTGACAATTTTCCTCGCATCAGATAAATTTTTAGATCACTCATGATTAATTTGAGAATTTTTAAGATTTATTATTTTTAATATTACCAAATAAGCCCAGCGCAGAACAAAACTAAACTTACGTTTTAAACAATTCTACGTACACCCAGGCTTAACGATTCCTGCACTGTGTTTCTAATATGTTTTTGACACTTTTACATTTTTTAGAAAATTCAAACATATTTCCCTCCTCCTTTGACCATAAAGGAATTAACCTTATACATTCTACATTTTTGCATAAATCGCGTAACTTTTAAACTTCACAAATAACTGTTAAGTTATCCCGCGTATGAAGAAAACCACATTTTAACATCTCATATCACTTTTAGACTAATTTTAGTCTACTCTAAATAAATTCACGGTCGTTTCCCTGAAATTTCGTTATTTTCCGATAAACTGCGAATTACGCGTTTTTGACCCGTATTTCCAGCTTTAAGCAGCGTTTTTGCACCCAATAAGACTTATCACCCATTTTATATTTTTATATGGAGTATAATGATGAGTTTCATCATTCCTTCAAGTTTCATATTTTTACGATACCCGGTTTTACGTTTTATGGCTTCGGTTAGCATTTAACGGAACCAAAACTCACTCCGTAATCAAGATAATACCAAAACTATCCACCTAAGTCATCTTATCTCTATATGAACGAAATTAGGGAGGGGAGTCATCACCTTGGTGTCAAAATCCTAAGCATGCTTCCTTTAGATCATTTACATGTGTAAATTTAACCATGGTTAGTTTTTAACCAAATATATAGTTAACTAAAATCTTTAGCCTATAAATACCAAGCATAAACCTTCATTTATTCTTGCACCACCCCTTCTTAACATCTAAAGTCCTAAACCTAAGGCATTTATTATAAATCTTGTAAGAACATTCATGTGTTCTTGAAGAAAAACTAGCGTTTGATCTTCGTTCTTGGAAGTTTTCAAGAAAGAGTCGTTATAATCTTCAAATAACTTCAAGTCTCCAAAAAGACGTTGTTATAATATTCATTTCTTCTTCGGGTTCTCAAGAAGGCGTTTTTATAATCTTCTAATAGCCTCGGGTTTTCGAAGATTGCAAATTCTACGTCGAAGCTCCGCTTATATTTCTTTTTTCCATAATACTCAAGCATTCTATATTAAGGTAAGTATTTATAAAACTCAAACTTATATAAATACTTATAAACTTTGTTAGTTTATTTATTGTATTTATAAACTCTTAATATATCATAGAATCAAGTAATTAAAATACATGTTTTACGTATTAAGTGCTACAATAGTAGGGAGCTTCATGTGAGGGGTTTCATTTGAGTAAAATGTATCGACGAGTTGCTGGATTTACGACTTAAAGTGTCCTAGCTCCTCGAACGTTTACTGCGTGACCTCTGAATTGTGATGGCCCGAACGGTAGTACGAGTTATACAAACTAAAACCATTTCTATAAACAAACATACAAATACTACATCACGATCAATATAGAGACGTATATAGTTTTGTTATTTCTTTCGCATCATTATTTCAAACCTAAGTCGCAACATCCTATTCTAGGTTGCTCGTAGAAGTTCTCACGGCATATCCATCATTCTCATTATACATTTGCTATCATTTACTTTGAGGTGAGTCATAGCCCCTACTCTTTTAATACTTGTTTTACAAACTTTTTGGGGGAGATACATGCTCAACTATTTTCATTTACTTTTATAAGTACTTTAAACTTTTACTGATTACCGTGAGTTCATAGCCCCACTTTCTATTATTTAATTGTTTTACAAACCCTTGGGGGAGATACATGCTTTATTTTTAAACCGAACACATTGCTTTGAAACTATATGTTTATCTGAACTGAATGTTTATTTATGCTAAGTAACAGTATTGCTATACGTGAATTGCATTTATATAATTATGTGCATATATAATTGTATCAAACCAAAGCGGGCTCGAGTATCATATACTTGAGGCAGCCGTATCAAACAAAAGCGGACTCGAGTATCATATACTTGAGGCAGCCGTATCAAACAAAAGCGGGCTCAAGTATCACAACGTATTGAGGCAGCCGTATCAAACAAAAGCGGGCTCGAGTATCATATACTTGAGGCAGCCGTGACAAACAAAAGCGGGCTCAAGTATCACAACGTATTGAGGCAGCCGTATCAAACAAAAGCGGGCTCAAGTATCACAACGTATTGAGGCAGCCGTATCAAACAAAAGCGGGCTCAAGTATCACGTATTGAGGCACCCAACATATCTTTGGGTATAGGCACCCAACATATCTTTGGGAATAGGCACCCAACATAACTTTGGGTAGTGGCACCCAGCATAATTTGGTTTCATCATGAGCTTAGTGCAAAAATAACTGTTTTGTTTTCAAACCATTGGTGTGAATTTATAACTCACACTACAAACATTATGTGTTCAACTGATTTTCTAAACTCTATGAATTTCACTCAACCTTTGTGTTGACAGTTTTAAGCATGTATTTCAGGTCCATAATGTCTGAAGCTGGCACGGATGAGCAAAGATACTGAAGAAGGCTATAAATTTTATTATCATTCGAAAACCCATTTAATGTATTTTGTAAACTTGGAACCATCTGGGACCTCATTTTTGTAAACTCTGATATTTATATAAATCGAATGATAAATCTTTTAAAACGACTCCATTAGAGTACGTTTTCTATTGTTATGACTGTTGTGCCATGAAGTAACACCCAGTTTGAATTCCGCTGCGTATCACGAAATTGGGGGTGTTACAGATTGGTATCAGAGCCACAGTTATAGAGAAACGGGTCTAATTGAGACTTAAACTATAACTACTTTTACAAGCAAAAACATTTTATAGCCTTCCGTTCTCCGTGCCTTCCATCCTCCAGACGATTATGTGACTTTTAGGCTTTTTAAGCTATATAAACATACTAGTATATTGATATATACACTTGACATAATTTCAATCATAAACAATGTACTAAACATATTTGCGTATGCTTATTCTAAGGCATTACGGCATAATCATATTTTTCTAATCTCCCAATCATGCATCTACTCGTGCTTTTTAGGATTACGAAACTTTATCCAAGACATTGTAACTGATTACAATGGTCTTTCCTACTTCCTAGACATTGTGAGATACAATGGTCTCTATTACATTCTCAGACACTGTAAATCCTACAGTGGTCTCTATTACATTCTCAGACACTGTAAATCCTACGGTGGTCTCATTTATTTCTCAAGACATTGTGGGTTACACAATGATCTCTCCATCCTTTCTCAAGACATTGTGAGTTGCACAATGGTCTCAACTACTCCTCAAATATTGTAAGTTATACAATAGTCTCTAAAAATTATCTTATAAATATATTTTCCTAGACACTTCAACATTAGTAACACACATTGAATTCCGGGACGGAATTCCTATTAAGGTGGTGAGACTGTAACAACGCGCATTTTTCGGGTTACTTTTCATATTTTTGAAAATTTACTATTCACATTTACTATTCACTTTCACTATTCATCTCGTAAAATTTTTAATCCACATTCTCGTAAGATAAATTATTTTAGTAATAACCTGAGAGTTCGACAATCGTTAGATCATTTTCGCAAAAGTTATTAAGTAAACATCGTTTTAAAGTTTCGTTTTAGACGGTCCACCGTTTAAACATCACGCGCATAACGAAAATCAACTCTGACAATTTTCCTCGCATCAGATAAATTTTTAGATCACTCATGATTAATTTGAGAATTTTTAAGATTTATTATTTTTAATATTACCAAATAAGCCCAGCGCAGAACAAAACTAAACTTACGTTTTAAACAATTCTACGTACACCCAGGCTTAACGATTCCTGCACTGTGTTTCTAATATGTTTTTGACACTTTTACATTTTTTAGAAAAGTCAAACATATTTCCCTCCTCCTTTGACCATAAAGGAATTAACCTTATACGTTCTACATTTTTGCATAAATCGCGTAACTTTTAAACTTCACAAATAACTGTTAAGTTATCCCGCGTATGAAGAAAACCACATTTTAACATCTCATATCACTTTTAGACTAATTTTAGTCTACTCTAAATAAATTCACGGTCGTTTCCCTGAAATTTCGTTCTTTTCCGATAAACTGCGAATTACGCGTTTTTGACCCGTATTTCCAGCTTTAAGCAGCGTTTTTGCACCCAATAAGACTTATCACCCATTTTATATTTTTATATGGAGTATAATGATGAGTTTCATCATTCCTGCAAGTTTCATATTTTTACGATACCCGGTTTTACGTTTTATGGCTTCGGTTAGCATTTAACGGAACCAAAACTCACTCCGTAATCAAGATAATACCAAAACTATCCACCTAAGTCATCTTATCTCTATATGAACGAAATTAGGGAGGGGAGTCATCACCTTGGTGTCAAAATCCTAAGCATGCTTCCTTTAGATCATTTACATGTGTAAATTTAACCATGGTTAGTTTTTAACCAAATATATAGTTAACTAAAATCTTTAGCCTATAAATACCAAGCATAAACCTTCATTTATTCTTGCACCACCCCTTCTTAACATCTAAAGTCCTAAACCTAAGGCATTTATTATAAATCTTGTAAGAACATTCATGTGTTCTTGAAGAAAAACTAGCGTTTGATCTTCGTTCTTGGAAGTTTTCAAGAAAGAGTCGTTATAATCTTCAAATAACTTCAAGTCTCCAAAAAGACGTTGTTATAATCTTCATTTCTTCTTCGGGTTCTCAAGAAGGCGTTGTTATAATCTTCTAATAGCCTCGGGTTTTCGAAGATTGCAAATTCTACGTCGAAGCTCCGCTTATATTTCTTTTTTCCATAATACTCAAGCATTCTATATTAAGGTAAGTATTTATAAAACTCAAACTTATATAAATACTTATAAACTTTGTTAGTTTATTTATTGTATTTATAAACTCTTAATATATCATAGAATCAAGTAATTAAAATACATGTTTTACGTATTAAGTGCTACAATAGTAGGGAGCTTCATGTGAGGGGTTTCATTTGAGTAAAATGTATCGACGAGTTGCTGGATTTACGACTTAAAGTGTCCTAGCTCCTCGAACGTTTACTGCGTGACCTCTGAATTGTGATGGCCCGAACGGTAGTACGAGTTATACAAACTAAAACCATTTCTATAAACAAACATACAAATACTACATCACGATCAATATAGAGACGTATATAGTTTTGTTATTTCTTTCGCATCATTATTTCAAACCTAAGTCGCAACATCCTATTCTAGGTTGCTCGTAGAAGTTCTCACGGCATATCCATCATTCTCATTATACATTTGCTATCATTTACTTTGAGGTGAGTCATAGCCCCTACTCTTTTAATACTTGTTTTACAAACTTTTTGGGGGAGATACATGCTCAACTATTTTCATTTACTTTTATAAGTACTTTAAACTTTTACTGATTACCGTGAGTTCATAGCCCCACTTTCTATTATTTAATTGTTTTACAAACCCTTGGGGGAGATACATGCTTTATTTTTAAACCGAACACATTGCTTTGAAACTATATGTTTATCTGAACTGAATGTTTATTTATGCTAAGTAACAGTATTGCTATACGTGAATTGCATTTATATAATTATGTGCATATATAATTGTATCAAACCAAAGCGGGCTCGAGTATCATATACTTGAGGCAGCCGTATCAAACAAAAGCGGACTCGAGTATCATATACTTGAGGCAGCCGTATCAAACAAAAGCGGGCTCAAGTATCACAACGTATTGAGGCAGCCGTATCAAACAAAAGCGGGCTCGAGTATCACAACGTATTGAGGCAGCCGTATCAAACAAAAGCGGGCTCAAGTATCACAACGTATTGAGGCAGCCGTATCAAACAAAAGCGGGCTCAAGTATCACGTATTGAGGCACCCAACATATCTTTGGGTATAGGCACCCAACATATCTTTGGGAATAGGCACCCAACATAACTTTGGGTAGTGGCACCCAGCATAATTTGGTTTCATCATGAGCTTAGTGCAAAAATAACTGTTTTGTTTTCAAACCATTGGTGTGAATTTATAACTCACACTACAAACATTATGTGTTCAACTGATTTTCTAAACTCTATGAATTTCACTCAACCTTTGTGTTGACAGTTTTAAGCATGTATTTCAGGTCCATAATGTCCGAAGCTGGCACGGATGAGCAAAGATACTGAAGAAGGCTATAAATTTTATTATCATTCGAAAACCCATTTAATGTATTTTGTAAACTTGGAACCATCTGGGACCTCATTTTTGTAAACTCTGATATTTATATAAATCGAATGATAAATCTTTTAAAACGACTCCATTAGAGTACATTTTCTATTGTTATGACTGTTGTGCCATGAAGTAACACCCAGTTTAAATTCCGCTGCGTATCACGAAATTGGGGGTGTTACAGCGCGCATGGCTGATATCCCTGGTCTCCCAATGATGCCATTGTATGACGAGGGGGATTTGATCACCATGAAATCCATCCAAGTTGTCGTAGAGTGCTCTGCGTTGCCAACGCTGACCAGTAATCGCAGTTGCCCCATGGGCCATATCTTTTCACCTGTGAAACCGGTGAGTGCTGTGTTGACCGGATTTAACTGACTACGTATTTCAGGTCGTAGTCTTTTAAAGCAATGCTCATACATGATATTTGCCGATGCCCCACCATCGATGTACATGCGGTGTATGTCGTGACCACCCGCACTAATTTCAATGGTGAGGGGCTCTGCTGCTGCGTTGTCCGCAGTTAAAGTAGGGAAAGAGATCTCACTTCTTCGGGAAAAATCCTGGCTGACCTTTTGTCTAGTGGTTCGTTGCCACGTCTGTATCATGTAGATTGTGTCGGCCTTATCTTTGGGTGTCTCCTTCTTGCTTCCATTCTTTTGCTTATCTCTTCCCTCTTTAATGTTTTTAACTAAGTGGTCCAGTCTGCCCTCCTTGACCATCCTGTCGATGAGTTGGCGCAGCTGGACACACTCGTTAGTGGTGTGACCCTTTTGCGCATGGTAGTCACAGTATCCATTCCCAGTGCGCCGATCTTCTGGTGTACGCATCTGCGGTGGTCTTGGGAAGTTCGCACCTTCCGCTGCGAGTATTTCCTTTGGTGTTTTGATCAGGGGAGTATACCTGTCATTATCTCTGTCTCTGCCGCTCCTCTGGATGCGATAGCTCCTATTACGGTTATTACCTCGGTCGTTGGATTGTCTCCCAGGTTGTTCCTGTGACCGGTAACTCGAATGGTTCTTTTTGCTATCTGCCGCGGCGGCTTCTCCTTGGACAAAAGACCGAGAGCGCTTCATGAGTTCATCAAAGGTCTCGGGAATCTTGTCGTTCAACCTCTTGATGAGTTCTGGATTATTAATCCCATTCATGAAGCCAGAGATCTTTAGCACTTCAGGACATGCTTTAACTTGCATGCATTCATCTTTAAAGCGTTCCATGAATGCGCTCGTAGATTCTCCTTGGTTCTGCTTTACCCTGGCGAGTTCTACAGGATTCTTAGCGCATTTTTTCCTTTGAGTAAAATTTAGGCGGAACGCCTTCCTCAACTCTTCGAAACCATTTATGCTCATTCGTGGGAGTTTGTTGAACCAGTTGCGCGCGCTTCCCACCAGCGTGGAATTAAACATGTGGCACCACACTGGTTGTGGCCAGTTTTCAATGGTCGCGGCTGATTCAAAGATTTTTAGGTGATCGTCCGGATCACCTGTTCCATCATAGGTCTTGACATTTGTAGGCATACGCCTTTTCTTGTTCTCAGAGAAATCACTAATGCGTCTGGTGAACGCATCCACTTTCTGACGGCGCCATGGGAGAGACATGTCTTCCTCTTGGCTATCGCGTCTGTTTCTAGACTTCCAATGTCCTGTGTCACTATCCTCGTTGTCCGAGGAGTTGTCAGAAGATGAATTTTCCTTCTTACGGCGTTTGCGCCGGCTGTCCTCAGAGTCTGACTTGTAGTCTGGATCTGAAGGGCTTTCACTTGGGGAATGCTTTCGCCCCAGTCTGTCATGTACTTTTCGGCTACCTAGTCTGGTGTAGACACTGGTACGCCGTTCTTCTCGATCACTATCACTCAAGTGCTGCGAGTGAGATGTCTCATCGCCCTCGATTCTCCTCCCGATTCTGTTGAATACTGGGGGTTTATGACCGCTTCCTCTGCGCTTTTCTTTTTGGTGGCGCAGTGGAGAAGTATCGTATTCCGAATCGAAATTTAGTCAGGCTTTCAAGTTCCGACCAGATCTATTCTTCTCTTCCTCTTGCATGAGGGCAGTTAATGTTTCGTAATTTTGGGATACGAAAACTTCTGGTGTTAACTCCGGCGCGACCCCCTCAAGAGTGAGTGCGTTTGTTTCTACCGCGATGCCTTTATCCCGGCCTGGTGCCTCCGGTACCTTTGTCAAGTCAGTTTCTAGCACCGATTGGAAAGGAGTAGTAAAGACGGTGCGCGGTGGATCTACTCCACTCGTGGTGGTTGTAGTGGCTTGGGTTGTTCCCGAGTGCGGTTCCACCAGGGGGAAGATTAAGTCCTGGCCTGATCCCTTATTTTTAGTAGCGCTGGTTGTCCCAGAGGGCTGCTTAGGGGTTAGCCCGCTTTGCGCCTTCTTCCCCATGAGGTCTGACTGCGATCGCTGATTACCGTGTTTTGTCATTCTGGTGTTGGTTCTTAGTGTAGGGTCCCACGGATGGCGCCACTTGTTGATACAAAAGTTGGACGTTCCTGATTTGGAGCTCCGGTTCTCGTACCAATTGAGAATTGCTGCTTGAGACCTGCGCACTAAGAGACAAGAAACACCGTTAGGCTTACCGTGGGATTGTCTCCCACGATTATCCTCCGGCGTGAGAGTGAGTGATCGGTTTAGGGTTTAAGGAGTTTTAGGGTTATGAGATCGTACCTTAAACGAGGGATATGATTCCCTTTATATACGCACGGAATCCTTGTTGGTTCCGTGTTCCCCAACCTTCGGCGTATCCCGCCTAAGTCGGTTGGGGATGATTATCTTCTTGTTTTAGAAGATATCGGATATCTATTCCGTAAATAGATATGGGCTTGGGCTTTCGTGAGCCCAAACACGTATTAATATTGACCCAGTTCGTACCAGGCTTGAAAGTATTGGGCTGTAGTCGGGTTCATGACCCGACTCCAGACTATACGTCATCATCATCAATAAACCCTCTCTCATTCCACAATTAAAAAAAAAAAAAAAAAAAAAAAAAAAAAAAAAAAAAAAAAACGTATTAGTTTCTTTACTTTATAACGTTGCACCTATAACATTCTTATGACACCATCAACCGTGCAGTTGGTGGCATTATAGGCATGTACAGACCTTAAGGGCTACGACCCCCCCATAACTTTAGCCTTCTCAAACTAACTGATATAATGACCTTCCCAATAAATTCATTCAAGTTCCGTCTATGATTACAGGTACCAAATATGCACGGATAACGCTTCTATAATGCTTTGCAACGAGCACTCTAGATAAGAAGGAACTAGCCACGAAGCGGACCATTCCCAAGTTTTTTTTGGATGAAACTTTGAGGCTTAGAGCTTACCTCTACGACTCAAACCCGTAACCATGCATAAACTCATTTTCCAATACTTTATCCATAAGCAACTCATAGTTACTAGTTTGAAGAAACAAAAAAGTTGATTATTATTCAAGTGAGTACTAGTAATATTTAGGGTTATGATACATAAAAGTTATTAAAGTTTTTCAAAAATTTGTCCTAAGTTACTATAGTTTCATTTTGTTCATTTAGGTTACTGAACTTTCGGGAGCATACACTTCGATAAATTCAGTGTTAGTTCGAGTAACCTGAACGTATATTTTTGAAAAGTTCAGTAGCCTGAGTGAACAGATTGTCAAAGTTTCGTAACCTGAATGTATATTTTTATAAGTTCAGTAACCTGAGTGAACAAAGTTTCAAAGTTTAGTAACCTGGATGAACAAAATGAAATTATAATAACTTAGGACAAATTTTTGAGAAATTTTAGTAACTTTTATGTACCATAACCCTAATATTTACTTTAATAAATGTTACGGAGTAGTTATCTAGTAATTCTGAAAAATTTAAACAATACTCCCTCCGTCTCAAAATTATTGTTAGGGGACAAGAATCACAAAGTTTAATAAAAGTGTGACCCCTATAAATCTCAACCACTCAAATAGAATATTCCTCAATTATATTCTCTTTTTCTTACTAAATATGGAAAGTGGACAATTAATTTGAGACATCCATAAAAGGAAATATGGACAATAAATATGAGACGGAGGGAGTACTATGTTAAGTTTTATTGTATTTTATTCTCAAATGGGTCAAGTTTAATAATTAGCTAAAGAATCAAACGGTTTAAATAGGCTATACATATGTTGAATGTCACCAGTTCACCACAATCTATTCAAATGATTACATGCAACTTGTAATTCATAACCACAATATTCTACTGACTCCTTTAACAAATTCATGTACTTATATGCAACAACATTATATTACACTGGACAACAAAGAAGAACTAATATTGGAGTATTGGACAACAGTCACATATATGCTTGGTTATGTTGAGTGTGACGGTTACACTGCTACATGCATAGATACACGCACACGTACAATCATACGCACTGCCATCATTCGACTAGAATACCTTAGAGATTGCGATATACATGAACTGGCCAACAACCCCAAGAGCCATTTCTATATATCAGCATCTGTATGAGCTACTAGCTTTTACTGAGTCAACAGTTACTTCTCTTACACAAACAAATTAATTAATATAGTAGTTTAGACACTAATTTGTCTTGTGCTTGTGCACCCATGTCATATTATGAACTGATACATGATCTTACTTGTATGCTTATCGATCCATTTGTTGTTGGATTGTGACTTGATGGTTTTTTCAAGCCGAAGAAACGATTAAAATGTTAATATGATTTTGTCTATCTCCTTATACATGAATCAAACACATCTTGCAATAGCTCTTTTCTGATATTATCAACTTTTGCAAGAGTTGAGAGTAGCTTGAAGTCTACCAAAACTCCGTAAACCCTAAAAATTGGGTTAGAGTTATCTGTCAATAAAATATTTCTACTTCTTTCAACAAATTCTTAAAAAAGATTCAGAAATATAACTTTTAATCTTACTACACAACCAAGAGAACTAGATATAAGAATATCAAAATAATCAAAAGCATTCCATTTTATAGCATACTTAGATTATTCAAAATACAAAATAATCAAAATGATAAAACGCTACATTATGCCATCAAAGATCATGTTCAAGACACCACGACCCATAAATTTAACTCTCACCAATCACAACACAACGATACAAATTATGATCACCAATTATAACTATTCTAACGCAGCAGACGACGATCATGGTTATGCCAGCAACCCCAACATCCACCCCAATCGTTATTAGTATGAGCTACATTTTCTGTTTTAGTGGTTGCATCTCCTGCATATAAACGCAAACAAATTAACATAAACGTACTCAATCTTGAAATGTACGTAAATACACATGTACTAATCAACGTATAGCAAATTCATATAAATGTGCATGTGATTGATCTTACTAGTTTGTTTACGGGTTTGATGGGTCCTTGCTGCAGATGAAACTATGATGAGTGTAAAGAGAACAACCATGAACAAAGTAAGACCATTGATCTTCTTCATTTTCTTATACTTTTGCTTTGAACTCAATGCTTTATGCATACACACATGCACTTATATATTTATATAGGGTTTTAGATGGTGTTTATTCTTTCTCGTGATTTAGATAATTGTATCTTTGGATCTATATGTAATTTTGTATCTTTTGAAAGATATATATGCAAATGAACCTAGATAATAAAGAAGACACATTTGCAAGAGATATATATGAACTCGACAAAACTTGCAATAGTTGACTCTAAAGTCTACCCGCACTCACAAAAACAGGTATGATTGTATTCTTTATTCTAAAAGTATGAAAATTTCGGCGTACCTTATTGATGATTAAAAATAAAATATAAAAATGTTTTAATCGAAAATAAGTTGATCTTTGTTATCTTACTACATTACATTATCATACATGTTAGATTATATATTTTTTTCTCAACGGCAATTTATAGAAAGCAACTAGCAAGGTTAGAAAAAGATTACAATATGTTCATACAAGATGTAACTGGATCGTAGAGCCAGTCAATCCAATTATATTGGCACTAATCGGAAGACCAAGATAAGAACATGAGAGAGTAGATGGCTAGCAATTAAGGAAAGAAGTGAAGTTTTGTGATTCGAAAGCGAAAACGCCAATACCAAAAAACTTGCTTTTGAAAAAGTTCACTTTTAGTCCGGAAGCCGAGTTAAATCATTTCAATAAACGACAAAGGGTTTTAGCGTTGTCTCGGTACCACTAACCCATTATGAGAGAATCATCCGCGAAATGAAGATGAGAAATGTCAACTTTGTTTGAGCCTACTTTCACTCCTTCAAAGATTTTTTTTTGATTTGGCTTCTTCAAAAGCAACATGTAGTGCTTCCATTGCGATGATGAAGAGAAATGGTGAAAGTGGGTCTCCTTGGCGAAGACCTTTTTGAATCTTAAATTCCTTAGTGGGACACCCGTTAACAATTGCCGACCCGAATGCCGATTTTAGACACCCCTAACCCACATTCTCCATTTATCACTAAACCCCATTTGTTTCATTGTGTTGTCAAGGAACTTCCAATCAAGCAAGTCAAACGCCTTTTCAAAGTCAACTTAAAGTAAAAGAAAGGCGTCCTTTTTTCCTTAAAGCCCAAGATAAAATTTCATTCATCATAAGCGGGCCATCAGTTATTTGTCTACTTTTCAAGTAAGTGGTTTGAACATTGCTAACAACCGTGTGAACAACTTGTTGGAGCTTTATAACAACACGCATTTTTCAAGTCCTTACTCAACCTCAAACTCAAAATCTATTCTATTTTGGAAGATTTCACATTCACCATTTCGTATAATTATTCAGTTGAATCGCGTAAAACAAGTAGCACCCTCTTGCGCACTATGACTTTGGACTAAGATTTAGTCTACATATTTTTAGTACATTGCCACTACTACAATTCATATTTAATTACTATCACAATTGCATTTTATTTGCGTACGATTAATTGAATTAATAAACGTTTTTCACAATTTGTATGAACATGTAGTGTACCCAATACTCCCAACAATTATTTTAATACATTCTTATACTACTTAAACCCTACAAACTTGCAAAAATATATTTTCTTACACTTTATATAATTCTTTTATTATAAACACTTAAATGAGTATATTTAACTTTAAATACAAAACTAATACCCAATACATAATCATTACTACCCAATACACTTATAAAACACATAATACATAAAAAAAAATACCATGTTTCTTCTTCTTTTCACCTATTAGCCCCCCCCCCCCAACCCTTTAAAAAGTAAAGCTAAACTTTTCTTTTGCTTATTATAATCTCAAGTGCTTTATTTTGTCTAACTTTGACTTGTTTAACCACTAAAACCAAACATTAGAACTATGGCGTAATTAAGAAAAGGAGGAGACAAAACATTCTTGCCCTCTTCCCCTTGCTTGTCGGCCAACATACCCCATAACACCAACATTTATGTTTTTTTGTTCTAAACTAGTTCAATAAACTATTATACCTTGGTTCACTATATAAAGAAGGGTTACTTCTAGTTATTTGGCACATAGAAAACTAAAAACTTTGACTCACTAACACATAAAGAAAGGTTACTTGTAGTTATTTATGTTTACTTGTAGTCAATTTCAGTGGTATACCACTAGTATTTTGGATGTTCCCAAAAATTTCGCTCCAAATTTCGTTTCAAATTTCGTTTTCGAAATATTCGGCGAAATTGACCGAAAAGTTGACTTGCAAATTTCGGTGGGATTAGTGGGTTTACCAGTCCATTTTTTTTGGCCCAAACTTAAAAAAACCTAAACCCAATAAAACCCACTTATTATACAATAAACCCACTTATTATACAAGAAACCTAATTCTCTTTTCAAGCAATCAAGCAGCCCATCTTTCTTCTGTAAAGATGGATGGTGACAATGGTCCAACAACTCCATCCTCTCATGCTTCTATAAATCCCTCAAACACTAATACAACATCGTCTGATGTGGCCTCAAGATGTGTAAATAAAGATATGGCATGGGAATGGGCAGATCAGAGAGATCCCTTGAAAAAAGCAAATGTTTGGTGCAAATTATGTAATAAGAAGATAAGTGGAGGAGGAATTACACGACTGAAGCAACATCTTGCTCATATTGGAGGAGACGTGACGGGTTATCCAAAAGTGACTGTGGATATCCAGAAGAGAGTATTGGCATCAATGAGAGAAAAAGACCAGAAACACCTACAAAAGAAAAGAGAGAGAGAGAGAGATTCTTAGAGTAAACACTGTTGATGTTACTGATGTAGATGAGGAAGAGGAAGATGAAGACGATGTTCAAGAAGTTGTATCAAGAAAAAGTGTTTCAAAGAAAAAGAAATTTGTGGCTTCTAGCAACACGCGCGGTCCTATCGATGTTATGTTAAAGACTAATCTTAACAAAACAAAGAAAAGTTCACTGGATAGAAATAATCCAATAAAAGAGAAGTTAAAGATGGTAGCTTGGGATAAATTTGCAACTTGGGCTTATTCTGTTGGTTTACCTTTCAATGTCGTGCATGAAGAAAATTTCCAAGAGATGATCAATGCTATTGGAGATTATGGAAGAGGTATTTAATTGTTATCATGATTTATTGGTTAATGGTTATTTGATATTTTGATTATATTAGTTTATTTAATTTATTAGTTATCATTTTATGTTTAGTATGCCAGCTCCATCTTATCATAATATCCATGTCACATTGTTGAAAAAACATTTAGAAGAGACGAAAATTTTTGTGGATTCATATCTGCCACATTGGGAAGAATATAAGTGTAGCATTATGTCTAATTTTTGGACATACAGGAATGGAAGGTGTTTGATAAACTTCTTAGTCAATTGTCCTCTTGGAACAGTTTTTTTGAAATGAATTGATGCATCGCAGCATATGAAGAATGCTCACATGATTGTGGATATGATAAATGAGGTGATATAAGATGTTGGAGAGGCGAATATTATGTAGGTAGCTTTATAAAGATGTCATAAACTATTATTTGTTAAATAACGTATATTTTTCTATCATGTGAACAATGCTGAATTAAATTTTTATGATAGTTTATTACAGATAACGAGTCAAACTTTAAAGCTACTGGAAAGATTCTAGAAGAACAACACCCTAAGATGTTTTAGACTCCTTGTGCAGCACACTGTGTGAACCTCATGATTCAAGACATAGGTGAGAAAATAATGAAGATAAAGAACACTTTGGTTGATGCACGAGCAATTGTGGTTTACATTTACAACCACGAAAGGATTCTTAACATGATGAGGAAGTTGACAAACAACAAGGAGCTACACAGGTCTTGTGTAACTAGGTTTGCAACCAGTTTTATATCGTTCAGAGTATCCATGAGAATCGACATCCTATTCAAGTATTGTTTGTTTCTGAGGAATGGAGGAAAAGTGATTTTGCAAAGAAGGCAGTTGGAAAGAAAGTCGAGAGAATAGTTGCAAAGACAGAATTTTGGGACAACATACACCTAGTTTGTCAAGTGTTAGCTCCTTTGGTGGATGTGGTTAGATTGGTTGATACGGAAGAGAAGCCATGTATGGGTTACATCTATGATGTTGTGCAAAGAGCGAAGGACCAAATCGAGAAAAATCTAACAGATGCAAGACTGATCACTAAAGTTTTGGGTGTGATTCAATCAAGATGGTCTGACCAACTTCATCATCCGTTACATGCAGGTGGTAAACTTTATATTTGTCATTTTAAAATTAAATTAATTAAATTTCTTAGTTTTAATTTTAACTTTATTGAATGTGCAGCTGGATATTATTTGAACCCCGCTATCTTTCATGGGAAAAAATCAGCATAATTAAAGAATAATAGGGAAATTCTAACAAGAATTTATGATGCTATTGACCGTCTAGTGCCCGATGAGGATGAGAATAATAAAGTGAGGCACGACTTGAATTCCTATATTGATTCAACTGGGCAATTTGGATCTGCAGCTGCTATAAAGGGTAGAACGAAAGTCGCACCATGTAAGTATAACATTTTAACATATTCACATGTTTTTATAGATAAAATTGTCATTATATCACTTCATTTATTTATAAAATGTAGATATATGGTGGCGTAGTTATGCGATCGACACACCTTTGCTTCAAAAATTAGCTATTAGTGTCCTTAGTTAAACTTGTAGTGCTTCACCTTGTGAACGCAATTGGGGTACATTTGAAAATGTAAGTTCTTTCTAACAAGTAGATTTTTTTACCAAAAGTTTGAATTTTCTACCAAAAGTTTTTATTTTGGTTGCAAAAATTTTACACGTTTGGATTTTGGTAAAATATTGTATGCGCAGGATTACTAAAGGCCCCTTGCCTAGTGGTATATGAGTGACCTATCGACTAGAGGTTGTGGGTTCAAGTTTTAGTAGAGACATGTGAGATATAATTAATTTGTGAGATGGTGGTGTATGTTGTAAAAATTGCCGTTCTAAAAAAAATAAAAAAATTTGTATGCGCAGGAATTTCCTAACTGCAAAGAGAGTTTTTCATGATGTTGAAAATGTCAAGCTACTTCAGTCTTCTTCATGCAATATAATAAATCAAAAATTACATTTTGTGTAGAATTTAATGTCAGTAATAGCCCCTCGTTTACGTTTACTTGTTTGATAAACATGAATCTTAAGTCACGTCATTAGCTTGACAATAACATTACTACCTTCTATATAAATGCAAGCACGGCACCAACATCAATAGCGAAACACAATTTAAAAATGAAGTTCACTGGTGTGACATTGATCTTACTTGTTATATTCGCATTCATCCTAATTTCTTCAGAAGGAAGTAGAAACCTTCTGCAAGCCACTACATGAGCCCAAAGTCCGATACCAACACGTATGATCAATGAGTAGGACATCATATGTACTTTATACGTGTTAGCGTATGTTTAGTTTGATGGAATTTGTGTATACTAATGCATGTCTTTTGTTCAAACGTGCAGATGCTTTAATGAAAGGGCAAAAGCCCGGAGACTCCAGCGAAGTATGGAGTTGGGGCGGTTGTTGGCGTTGCTGGAAAAAGCGTCGCCTACTATGGTTGGGTTGATTAACATATGTGAACACACTGTTAATTTCCTTTTTTTTCTATTTGTGTAACTATATACTCGTACTAATAAAAGATTAAGCATTGTTTGTGCTTCTTGTAATGTGTTGCAATGGTGAATTTCAAACAAGTTTAATCGTCAGATTTTGATAAAAGTGAGTGAGTATTTGAAATGAGTTTATACAAACTTACAAATGAATGAAATAATACATCTACTTATACAACACGAACTGAATTACTATACAAACTTTAACTAACTGATGATGTGGCACTCGAAAAAATACTTTTGATGTCTTGTGCTCTTATTCTTCATTGGACGGTTCGGATGGACTTCGCAGTTCTTTCCAAACTTAAATAGAAAAGGTTGTATCATATCGAGATGTCGATTCGTTTTCCGCCTCAAATGAGATGGGGAATTTATAACTCCCTATTTAGACTTTTGGGCCCTTCATCTTTCAGAATCGAGACCTGGCCCGGCTCGCGTCATTCCAACAACTGGTGAGGAGCACCTCAGTAGTGTGGTGAGATGTAACATTGGTCCTTCTAGCTTCCATCTTCATCAATGCAATGTCTTCTGCACATTTTGTAACCATGTTGACTTTTTCTGTTGACTTTGGTATGTAAGCTATTAAGTATTAACCAACCCCCTCCCCCAAAGTGTTTAGTGCGTCTAAGTCATGCAGGTGACCACCAATATCTACTGAGAGTTATAAGCAAAACAGTGAACGAATGTTGTTTCAGAACTCGATGGCTTGTTAGGGCGTGTGACTTTCAGGGATACGACAATGATTCTGATATGCATTTCTTCGTAATTTTAATACGAAAACAATGGCACTTGCAGCGTCAGTTAACTCTTAACGGTTTGGGATTTATGGACGAAACGTAAGGTTGCGCTTTTAAGGAATGGATAAATTGCGACAACTAGAGTTTGACGGGGTGGCATAGATGTGGCGGCTAAAAGTGGTTGACAACGTCCGAAGATCAGCCAATACCATGTTAGATAGTGAATCTCCGTAGGTATATATTTTATCACTAGACAAGGTATTTAAAGAGAACATATAACATATTAGAAACGCTAAAAAATCAAAAGGGTTTAGGTAATATCTATCCTTTAATAGTATTCTAACGAGTGTGGAAACCCGCGCGATGCAACGGGATTGGCTTCAAAGGACTTACTTTGTAGCGACACTTAAACCTTAGGGACTAATTTTGCCAGGTTGCTTGATGAGTGCGTATTCACTCATCGTTTTAAGTCAAATCTGAACTGCAAAACATCTAAAAACACTCCGAAATGCATCAAAATACTGAAAATATCTCAAAATTGTGTTTTATATGTTTCAGATGCAAAATGTTTAAAATCAGATGAAAAACGAACAAAGTTTGCACAATTGGCAGTTTCAGTCCCCCGATTTTCAAAAATTGACAGAATAGTCCCTGAGCACGCATTTTAAAAAGAAAAGTCACTAAAGGTCCTTTTGAAATCATAAGTTGTCATAATTAGTCCTTTGGTGATAAATTTCAAAAGTTTGAGAAATTACAGTTTGATCCCTGGATTTTTAAAATTGTCAAATTTAATCCTTGGAATTTCAGTTTTGGCAAAAATGACCCTTGGTTTATTTGAGATTCACAAGATTGGACCTTGGATTACATTTTCAGAATTTACATGAGTGATCCCTGGAATTTCGGATTTTACACTTTTGGCCCCTAAGCTACAATTTGGATCTAAGTTTAATCCTAAGTCCATTATACCTAGCCAAGGCCCAAAACTTAAACTATCCAACCCAATCTTGACCCGGTCAAACCCATATCCCTACCCGGTCAAAGAAGTAACAACCCACCCCTGTCTTTCTTCTTCCCATCTTCCCGCCCAAAACAAGCACACACAGAACACAAGAAGAGAAAAATAATAAAAAAAATGTTTTCCTGTGCCCTTGTTCCCTCCACTTCACAATATCCAGAAGCCCTAGCTTTTACCCAGAAACATCACAACTCCCCAACCCACTATCTTATTCCACCCCCCTCCAAGTCATCAATCCAAGCTACAAAGGACTCCAAAGAACGGCTCAGATTCACTCTCATTTGGTACCTAACTATTGAAGGGTTGAGATTGACTTCAAGAAGCACAAAGGATGATTTCTGCTGGACTTATCTCACAGAAGAAACACATCAAGAGAAGAATGAAGAAGTTGAAGACCCAGTAGTTTTAGTATATATAGTAGTTATTGTAGCCATTCATTGGCACCCCTAGTTTTTATAAAAAATTCAGTTTTAGTTTCTACTTTGTAATTTTTAATTTTAATGAAAAAGCAGTTTTAAGTTTAATTCATTCTCTTTGTTGGTTGATTCTTGTTGTTAGTTACATATCTTAGTTTTCAGAAAAGAAAAGTAAAGGGGGTCAAAACTTTTAAAAGAGTGTTTGGATTAAGTTGGTTGAATGGGTCAAAGTAGTTTTTACCCACTTTGACCAATTAAGTCAAACTCACTTTAGTTTCAATAGTCAGTTTATGCAAGGTTGAGTTAGTGTGAATAAGTCCTGTTGAAATCAAGAAAAAAAAAAGTGTTTTCTGTATTTGTTCTAAACTGCACAGGACATGCAGTTAGCTGCTGTTCTTGTGTGAATTTCATGACTTAATGGATATTCAAAACTTGTGAATCTTGTTTGTCCTTAATCTTCATAAGCTCAACTTAGTTTTTGTCCAACTTATGTACATCTCTGATTTTCTTTAGCTCGATTTAAAGTGAAGTTTAAACTGTCCAACTGCAATTTCTTTGTTTTTCTCAGCAAACAGGTTCCAAGGGACCACTGTGTACAGCTTATTTATAAGCTGTACAGTGTGAAATTACCCTCCCAATCTGCTTTTTGTGAATCTCCACTTGGCTAACCATGTTTTTGCAGCTTAAACTTACCTTGGTGCTCACTGCCTAGCTCAGAAATAAGCTGCAAACAGACCCTCCTTGGCCTGCATCAGTAGCCTGCAAACCTGTCCCACAGGTCACTGTTTGATTTGCTTGTTTTAACTTATGATGTTTTATAACCTGCTTATTAGTATAAGTTGGTTAGTTTAGCTTAGTATAGTTAGAACTTGGATTTTTAGTCTTCCCTTAGTGCTTAGTTAGAGTGAGCTCAGTGATTTTTTTTAGACTAGATTAGTCTTAAGATCTCCTAGTTGCTTAACTGCCAACTGCTATCTTTTCTCTTTTTTTTGTAGCTTACTTCCCTTTTGTATCTAGTTTAGTCTTTAGAACAATTGCTTGCTTGCCCATTTGTCCTTTCCAGTTACTCATCTGCCTTATTATGCTTTTGAAAATGCAAAAGGAGTGTTTGGATTTCAGCTTTAAATGGCGTTTGTTTGTGTTCTGTCAAATCAGTAGCATATAAGCAACTTTACTGCTTATTGCCTAGTTTTTCAAAGCTTAAGTGTTTACAAAATCTCCTTGTTTTGATCTTGTAAACAAGTTTCAAGAAGAAAAAAAAAGTGTTTTTGTTTTGAAATCTGTCAAAAAGAAGATATCCAAGGAAAGAGTTGTTTTGTTTTAAGCTTCTGTTGGGATAAGCCAATTCAACCAGCTTATTGATAAGTTTGTTGAGGAAAAGTTTTTACAAAAAGTGTTTACTTTGATCTGGTTTATAAATTGCAAAAAGAAAAAGTTTAAAAAAAAAATAGTTTTCAAAAAAGGGTACCAAGGGGATTCGAACCCTGGTCCCTAAGCACACGACCTCAACACAACACATGCCAACCATCTGCCCTTGGGACTTTATCAGTTGAAGTTTGCATCATTAAGTATTTAAGTGTCAATTAGGCAGTTTAGCTCATTAGCTCTCTTTGGCTTATTTCGTGCTTATTTTCCTAAGCACCACCTAGTTTTCTTATTTTTCCTTGAACTAGCATTACCTAAAGTAGTTTTCTGTTAATTTTCAGATTTTTCTATAGTAGTTTAGTATTTTTTTATCATTTAATTAGTGTTAAATCGTTTTTAATTCATAGAAATTAATTTAAAAGTCGAAAAAATATTCCGCTTTTTCCAAAAATCATTTTTAGTCGAATAGATCGTAGGAAAATTGGTTTCACGCCCGTAGCCCTTAAATTTCAAAACTTTTACGTTTATGGCTCGGGTTGTTTTACCGTTTTTACGTTTTTGCGTTTTAGCACCCTAGGACTTAGTGTAACTTAGTTTTATCATTCCTTAGGTTTAGTGATAGTTTAATTTTAGTTTATTAGGGTTCCCTTGCCTTAATTACTTTCCCGTTAATTAATTTGTAGAATTCGTAATCAATTCCAAATCATTAAAATTCCAATTCAAGTTCTAATCACGAAACTCAACGAATCCTTCCATTCACACCTCGTTGGGACACGACCCGGGGAAATCACTTTCCCGGTATCACTTTTATCACACCCGTGAGGTTTGGCACGTTGACCTTTTTCCTAAAAGGTTAGTTTGTCGAATTTTACGGTTATTTTGATATACGTTGATATTTGTGTTTTCACACACTCACTTCACAACGAATCAAATTTTGGCGCCGCTGCCGGGGAGGTGTGTTGCGACAATATCGTGAAGTTTTTGCGATTAGTGACTTGAAGAACCTTCCTCGCGAAGTTATTGTTTTTATAAAAATACAAAAATACAAAAATATTTTTCTTTTCTTTGTATATATATGTAAAAGATTAAAAATACAAAAAGATTTTCCTTGTTGTTTTAAATAAATAGAAGACACAATCAATATAACATTCTTAACTGAGGTGTTACCATAATAAGTTCCCGAACTAAAGATATAAAACTTGCCTTTGTGTCCTTGTGATTGGTGTACCTTTTTCAAAGAAGCCATTCACCTTGGATTATTGGTTAAGTTCACTGTTGTTTTGCCTCGAATTTGTGTTAATTGATTTTGTTGTGATATCGACGTTTCAGAACCAGAAAACCCAAAAAGATTCTTCTCACCCTCATTTTTACAAACCGTCTTCATAATTCTCATTCTCATCTGAAATATCTTCATAATTCCATTTCTCTCCTTAGCTCTGAGTTTCCTTAGAGTTAATTCTAGTGCATGCGCACTCGTTCTTCTAGATCATTGAGTCCTTTGCGTGATCTAGCAGAAATTCCAAGGAGACGTTCTCGTAGACGTGCTGCCCAAATAGTCGAACCCGAGATTCGCACTATTTCAAACAACACCATGGCAGACGAACGTACTATGGCGGAAATGCTCCAGGCACCCACCGAGGGTTATGGAGATGCCATTGTTTTACCCGTAATCAACTCTGATCACTTTGAATTGAAGACACATTTGATCCAACTTGTGTCTACGAATCAATTCCGCGGGTCTGATCGAGAAGACCCGTATGCACACATCCGTTGGTTTAACAAGTTGACTTCAACTATCAATTTCAAGGATGTGCCACAAAAAGTCATCAAGTTGATGCTTTTTCCATTCTCTCTTGAGGGGACAGCCCGGATTTGGCTGGAAAAAGAACCCCCTCGATCTATCGAAACTTGGGAGGATCTTGTTCAAAAGTTTGTGAATTACTTCTTTCCTCCATCAAAGACGACTAATCTTAAAAATGAAATTTCTGGATTTCGTCAAAATTTCGATGAAAATTTTGGAGAGGCATGGGAGAGATTCAAAGATCTCCTCAGGAAATGCCCCCATCATGAATTCACGGAGCTTCAACAAGTAAATATCTTTTACAATGGGTTGAACGGAAACGATCAAGATTCCTTGAATGCAGCCGCAGGCGGCAATATCTTGAATCGTAAACCTAAAGATGTGATTGAGATTTGCGAGCAAAAATCAAAAGTTCCTATTTCTCGCAACAAAGTCAATGTTCCGAACACTCCTGCTTCTTCATCCGGTAACTCTTCCGAGTTAGCCGCTCCGTTAGCCGCTCTAACGGACATCATCCATTGTATGATAAAAGAGGTAAAGGAAATCAAAAGCGAAATTCATAAGCCGGAACCAATCAAAGCCGTAAACAAGGTGTGTGAAACTTGTAGTGGTCCACATGCGTATTATGATTGTCAAGCAACCGATGCTTCCTTTTACCAAGCTCCCGTAGCTTCGGTAAACCACAATCAATACCGACCACAGGCTGATCCTCATTACCGTGCACCTAGCGGTATGACACCACCTGGTTTTCCTCCTGTGCAAAACCATGGCAATCAAAACCATGGTAATCAAAATCGCTTTGTTCCGAATCAAGGGCAAAATTTCAATAACTCTCAAAGTTTCAATCAAAACCGGAACAATTTCAACCAACCCCAACCATATCAAGCTCCTAATCATCAAAGCTATCAACCACCTCCTCAAGCTCCCATTCCGAATGACTTCATGAAAATGACTGAGTCAAACATGCGTTCTATGCAAACTCAGATCAATAACATGAGAGTTGAGCTTAAAAGGGAAATTGATACCACAATGTCTCGGCAGACAAATGAGTTAAAGAATATGATGAGCAGTTTCATGAACATGAATATGAACAAAGCTTCACCATCTTCTGGGGGACTCCCAAGCAATACTATTCCCAATCCAAATGCCGAGTTGAAAGCCGTCACCACTCGTAGTGGTAAGACGCACAATGGACCTTCGACTCCAATGCCCCCTCCTCCTGTGGCATTTAGTCAAGTTACCAAGGAGACAACGGACAAGGTGCATTATTCAAGCCCACGAAGTACCGCACACGTCCCACCTTCGGTAGTCCAAGTTTCAAGTCCGGAACCCGAAGTTCCGAAGAAAAATCTTGAGCCAGAAAACACTTCCATCCCGGCTCAAAAGTCTAGTCAGCTTCCTTACCCATCAAGAATGAATGATGAGAAGCTCAAAGACAAAAACAAAGAGCAAATGGAAAATTTTTTCCAAATCTTCAATGAGCTTCACTTTGATTTAAGCTTCGTTGATGCTCTCGTTCTAATGCCTAAATTTGCATCCACGCTTAAAGGCTTACTCACCAACAAAGATAAGCTATCAGAGTTGGCTAAAACTCCTCTCAATGAGCAATGCTCAGCGGCCATTCTTAATAAGCTTCCCGAAAAGCTTGAAGACCCTGGCCGGTTCTTAATCCCGTGCGATTTCTTGGGGATGTTTCAATGCTCCGCCTTGGCCGATCTTGGCGCTAGCATTAACCTCATGCCACTCTCAGTATGGAAGAAACTGTCTCTTCCTGAACTTTCATCCACTCGTATGACACTCGAGCTAGCGGACCGTACCGTAACTCGTCCACTTGGGATAGCCGAGGATGTCGTGATGAAAGTGGGAAAGTTTCACTTTCATGCTGACTTTGTTGTAGTAGACTTCGATGCAGATCCTAGAGTTCCCCTTATCTTAGGGAGAGCTTTCTTAAGAACGAGTCGTGCTCTGATTGATGTGTTTGCTGAAGAGTTGACCATACGGGTTGACAACGAAGAGCTCACGTTAAATATCAACCAGAACTCCAAACCTCTGTACAAACAGAGTGTTGCCACAATTGATAAAAAATCTGAAAGATTCAATGCAACACTCTCAAACTTCACGGTTAAGAGGAGTTTTCAAAAACGTGCTGAGCTCAAAGCTTTGAAAGTTACCCCTGGTTCAAACAAATGGTTTGAAAGCTGTACCAGGGAAGTCAAGAGTGTTCTTGATGATGATGATGATGATCTAGAATCGGAGACTTCATCGGAAGTGGTGGAAACTGCTAGCTCTAAGAGCACACCACTTGTCCCACCTCCGGCATCAGTTTATCGCATCGAGATTGTTAACTCTGTAGATGAAACCAAACTCTCTTCTGTTTCATCTGAGTTGGATGATGATGTTTATGATCCAATGGGAGACATTCTTCCCATTGATGAATTGCTCAAAAATGATCCATCATCCTCTAGTCTTATTCCCGACTCTTCCATTCCTTCTCTCACTCCTGATGAGGAAGATGACAAATTTTGGAATGAAGTCGATGCATTTCTTAGTGATAAGTCAATTCCAACGGGAATTGATAACACTTACCTTGATCCGGAGGGAGACATTCTTTTTCTGGAAAGTCTGTTGATTGAAGAACCATTTCCCACCCTCCCTCCCGGACATCTTCTTGACAATCACCATCTAAGCTTCAAGTTTAAGCTTAAAGATGTCAAAACTGGTGATTTGCTTCTCTCTGCTGAGGAATGGACATGCATTCTCATGTACGTCTTTATTCCATTCTTCACAGATGGTGTGGTTGCTCTTTCCCTTTTCTCTTTCGGGAATGAGGACACCATCTTTGACCCCGGTATCATCCTTTATAGTTTCTACTATTAAACAATACCGCGGTTATATCTCGTCGGTGTGGAACTTTCTGATGTTCATATGTTCATTAACATTGTGAACGAAAGTCCGATCGAGATTGGTTTTCCACGTCACTTTCCCCAAGAACAAATGAATACGGGGTCGAGTCAAGCTAGCGACTCGGAAATCAAAAACAGTAGCATGCCATATGGGTTTTCACCCATATTTCTGTCTTCTTACCTCTTTAGTGTGGGGGGGTTGCCCACATGTTTCAAAAAAAAAAAAAAAAAAAAAAAAAAAAAAAAAAAAAAAAAAATCTTCTTTCTAAATAATGGCCTTAGTATTTCCCTTTCACGTTCTTTGTTTCGGCATAACCGCCGGTACTTTGAATATTGAGGGCAATATTCATCTCTAGTGTGGGGGGATTCTCACGAATTTTATCATGTAAATATACCGCCTAATCCCCCCGTTTTTGGCCAAAATTTTTTTTGATTTGGTTATCAGTCCGCCTTGTCTGTAAGACAAAAGGATTGGCTAATCCAGGAGCAAACGGCTCTTGGCTCTTGGTAAAGATTCCTCAAATCCGTTTATATGGCTTGCAATTTGCCCAAAATTGTATGGTATTCAGCTCACCATATCCTAAAAAGTGAAGAGTTGGCTAGCCCGCAAGATTATGGCTTGTGGTAAAGGCAGTGGAAAAACCATAATTGGTAATCAGCTCACCAAAGATAATGTTGATAATTTATCTAAGAGCTGGCTAGTCCAGAAGGGTACGGCTTCTGGTAAAGACAAATCAAATCCGTTGAAAGCTGGTGGTTTGCTCAAAATCACATGGTTATCGGTGTACCATGGTTCTTACTTGAACTGAAACATTTGGCTACTCCAGAAGTAATGGCTTTTGGTAAAGAGACTCAAATCCATTATGTTTTCTCAAAAGATTGCTAGGGACTAGCAATGTTTTAGTGTGGGGGATTTGATGAGTGCGTATTCACTCATCGTTTTAAGTCAAATCTGAACTGCAAAACATCTAAAAACACTCCGAAATGCATCAAAATACTGAAAATATCTCAAAATTGTGTTTTATATGTTTCAGATGCAAAATGTTTAAAATCAGATGAAAAACGAACAAAGTTTGCACAATTGGCAGTTTCAGTCCCCCGATTTTCAAAAATTGACAGAATAGTCCCTGAGCACGCATTTTAAAAAGAAAAGTCACCAAAGGTCCTTTTGAAATCATAAGTTTTCATAATTAGTCCTTTGGTGATAAATTTCAAAAGTTTGAGAAATTACAGTTTGATCCCTGGATTTTTAAAATTGTCAAATTTAATCCTTGGAATTTCAGTTTTGGCAAAAATGACCCTTGGTTTATTTGAGATTCACAAGATTGGACCTTGGATTACATTTTCAGAATTTACATGAGTGATCCCTGGAATTTCGGATTTTACACTTTTGGCCCCTAAGCTACAATTTGGATCTAAGTTTAATCCTAAGTCCATTATACCTAGCCAAGGCCCAAAACTTAAGCTATCCAACCCAATCTTGACCCGGTCAAACCCATATCCCTACCCGGTCAAAGAAGTAACAACCCACCCCTGTCTTTCTTCTTCCCATCTTCCCGCCCAAAACAAGCACACACAGAACACAAGAAGAGAAAAATAATAAAAAAAATGTTTTCCTGTGCCCTTGTTCCCTCCACTTCACAATATCCAGAAGCCCTAGCTTTTACCCAGAAACATCACAACTCCCCAACCCACTATCTTATTCCACCCCCCTCCAAGTCATCAATCCAAGCTACAAAGGACTCCAAAGAACGGCTCAGATTCACTCTCATTTGGTACCTAACTATTGAAGGGTTGAGATTGACTTCAAGAAGCACAAAGGATGATTTCTGCTGGACTTATCTCACAGAAGAAACACATCAAGAGAAGAATGAAGAAGTTGAAGACCCAGTAGTTTTAGTATATATAGTAGTTATTGTAGCCATTCATTGGCACCCCTAGTTTTTATAAAAAATTCAGTTTTAGTTTCTACTTTGTAATTTTTAATTTTAATGAAAAAGCAGTTTTAAGTTTAATTCATTCTCTTTGTTGGTTGATTCTTGTTGTTAGTTACATATCTTAGTTTTCAGAAAAGAAAAGTAAAGGGGGTCAAAACTTTTAAAAGAGTGTTTGGATTAAGTTGGTTGAATGGGTCAAAGTAGTTTTTACCCACTTTGACCAATTAAGTCAAACTCACTTTAGTTTCAATAGTCAGTTTATGCAAGGTTGAGTTAGTGTGAATAAGTCCTGTTGAAATCAAGAAAAAAAAAAGTGTTTTCTGTATTTGTTCTAAACTGCACAGGACATGCAGTTAGCTGCTGTTCTTGTGTGAATTTCATGACTTAATGGATATTCAAAACTTGTGAATCTTGTTTGTCCTTAATCTTCATAAGCTCAACTTAGTTTTTGTCCAACTTATGTACATCTCTGATTTTCTTTAGCTCGATTTAAAGTGAAGTTTAAACTGTCCAACTGCAATTTCTTTGTTTTTCTCAGCAAACAGGTTCCAAGGGACCACTGTGTACAGCTTATTTATAAGCTGTACAGTGTGAAATTACCCTCCCAATCTGCTTTTTGTGAATCTCCACTTGGCTAACCATGTTTTTGCAGCTTAAACTTACCTTGGTGCTCACTGCCTAGCTCAGAAATAAGCTGCAAACAGACCCTCCTTGGCCTGCATCAGTAGCCTGCAAACCTGTCCCACAGGTCACTGTTTGATTTGCTTGTTTTAACTTATGATGTTTTATAACCTGCTTATTAGTATAAGTTGGTTAGTTTAGCTTAGTATAGTTAGAACTTGGATTTTTAGTCTTCCCTTAGTGCTTAGTTAGAGTGAGCTCAGTGATTTTTTTTAGACTAGATTAGTCTTAAGATCTCCTAGTTGCTTAACTGCCAACTGCTATCTTTTCTCTTTTTTTTGTAGCTTACTTCCCTTTTGTATCTAGTTTAGTCTTTAGAACAATTGCTTGCTTGCCCATTTGTCCTTTCCAGTTACTCATCTGCCTTATTATGCTTTTGAAAATGCAAAAGGAGTGTTTGGATTTCAGCTTTAAATGGCGTTTGTTTGTGTTCTGTCAAATCAGTAGCATATAAGCAACTTTACTGCTTATTGCCTAGTTTTTCAAAGCTTAAGTGTTTACAAAATCTCCTTGTTTTGATCTTGTAAACAAGTTTCAAGAAGAAAAAAAAAAGTGTTTTTGTTTTGAAATCTGTCAAAAAGAAGATATCCAAGGAAAGAGTTGTTTTGTTTTAAGCTTCTGTTGGGATAAGCCAATTCAACCAGCTTATTGATAAGTTTGTTGAGGAAAAGTTTTTACAAAAAGTGTTTACTTTGATCTGGTTTATAAATTGCAAAAAGAAAAAGTTTAAAAAAAAAAAATAGTTTTCAAAAAAGGGTACCAAGGGGATTCGAACCCTGGTCCCTAAGCACACGACCTCAACACAACACATGCCAACCATCTGCCCTTGGGACTTTATCAGTTGAAGTTTGCATCATTAAGTATTTAAGTGTCAATTAGGCAGTTTAGCTCATTAGCTCTCTTTGGCTTATTTCGTGCTTATTTTCCTAAGCACCACCTAGTTTTCTTATTTTTCCTTGAACTAGCATTACCTAAAGTAGTTTTCTGTTAATTTTCAGATTTTTCTATAGTAGTTTAGTATTTTTTTATCATTTAATTAGTGTTAAATCGTTTTTAATTCATAGAAATTAATTTAAAAGTCGAAAAAATATTCCGCTTTTTCCAAAAATCATTTTTAGTCGAATAGATCGTAGGAAAATTGGTTTCACGCCCGTAGCCCTTAAATTTCAAAACTTTTACGTTTATGGCTCGGGTTGTTTTACCGTTTTTACGTTTTTGCGTTTTAGCACCCTAGGACTTAGTGTAACTTAGTTTTATCATTCCTTAGGTTTAGTGATAGTTTAATTTTAGTTTATTAGGGTTCCCTTGCCTTAATTACTTTCCCGTTAATTAATTTGTAGAATTCGTAATCAATTCCAAATCATTAAAATTCCAATTCAAGTTCTAATCACGAAACTCAACGAATCCTTCCATTCACACCTCGTTGGGACACGACCCGGGGAAATCACTTTCCCGGTATCACTTTTATCACACCCGTGAGGTTTGGCACGTTGACCTTTTTCCTAAAAGGTTAGTTTGTCGAATTTTACGGTTATTTTGATATACGTTGATATTTGTGTTTTCACACACTCACTTCACAACGAATCATTGCTATAGTTAGCAATTAATTCTACAGGACTTACCTTGCAACGCGGCTTAAACCTTAGGGACTATGTTTGCCAAATTGCTATAGATTGCAATTAATGCCGCAGGACTAATTTTGCAGCGCCACTTGAACCTCAGGGACTATTGTTGCCAAGTTAGGAAAGTTTGCATTTAATGTGTTGGCTTTGGTTACTGTAGAAGCAAGTTTCCTCCCCCTCTTTAGTATATATATAGAATGTATATGAAAAGGGTAAATATCACAAAAACCTCATATATTTTTGTTAAATTATTGAAAAAGGCATTATAAATATTTTCTGTTGATTAAGCTATTCAGTTTTATATTAATTGTTGAAAAACCCTTTGATAGGTTTGACTTATTGTAATGACTAAAATGGATTGATTTTGTTCACATTTTTATCGATAATGTAGATTAGTTGGACATATAGAAATGCAAAAACGATGTCAAATGAGACTCCTATGACAACACAATCAATCTATTCAGCTTAAAAGATAAGCAAACCCGTCACGTACAGTCACTCTTTTAACAATTAAACATAAACGAATGACTTAATCAACATATAATATTTTAATTTAATAAAAAATATGTAGGGTTTTTGTGGCATTTGCCCATATGAAAACTAGTGAGTATTAGGTTGCATTTTATACAACTTTTTAGGGTAAAAACATATCAGTGTGTAACCGTGTTGAAATAACAATCTTATGAAAGTATAAGGACTACTTTGATAAATATTTTATATTAGTTTTTCTAACACTTAATGTTTTTGTCAGTATTGTTTAGTTTATATTGTGCAGAGGTTGAAGTGAATCATCTGAGGCTATAAAAGGTTCTTGATGAGTGTCTAAATACTCATCATTTTTGTACAATCTAAACTGCAAAATCATCTGAAAATACTCAGTAATGCATCAAAATGATGAAAATATCACAAACAAGTGTTTTATGTGTTTTAAATGCAAAAAGATCAAAATCAGATGAAAAATGTATCAAGTTTGCAAAATTGGCAGTTTTAGTCCCCCAAGTTTTAAAAGTTGTCAAATCTAGTCCCTGGAATCCAAAAATGTGGAATTTTATCATTCAAGGTCCCTGAAATATTCTAAGTTGTTAAAATTGGTCCTTGAATGATTCTTTGGTCAAATGGCAGAAAAGGTCCCTAAAGTTTGAAAATTTGCAAAATTAGTCCTTGGATATTTTAAAATGTAATTTTATGCAAAAATGGTCCTTGTACTATCAAAGTTTGTCAAGTTTAGTCCTTGTGATAACATTGGAAAAAGTTCAGTTTCAGTCCTTGAAGTTTGGATAAATTGCAAAATTGGTCCTTGTGCTTATTCTATACCAAACGGATCATATATCAATATCAAACCCAAATCCAATCCAACAGCAGCTGGCCCAAACCTTAGCCCAATCCCACCTTGACCCCTTGTACTTGAGCCATGACCCTCTTGACCCTTGAACCCCCCCTCGTTATTAATATACCGGTCAAATAAGTCAAACCCAGGAACACTGTTCCTCTCCCTCACAGAAAGCGCGCCAAACCAGAAACCATGGTGGTTTCCATGATTTGCTCCATCCCCCCACCTTACCTTGTCCCCCTCCACCTTCACTAACACCCAAACTTCATTTATTGACTAAAACCTGCTCAAAACTGCTCTTGACTATTTTGGCGCCAAAAACTACACTTGGACGGATATGATGATTTTTGAAGATTCAATGGTCAAGATGAAGTGGGATTCAATCAGAGGTCGACATAGAGTCCAAAAAGTCTATAAAGAGGAGAGGGGAAGCATTGTATCAATATATCTAGCATAATTTAGTTTACTTAATGTCGTTTTAGCTTATTTTTAAATTCAGTGTATGTTTTAGCTTATTAAACTCTGTATTTCAAGTTTTTATTACATAATTAAGCTTTTGTGAAACATCAATTCCAGTATCAAGTTATATTTTAGATTATGCAAATTTTCCTTATTTTGAAAATCTCATGAATGATTAAATATTGTTTGTAGATGTTCTTATGGACTGAATAAGCCACATAAGCTCCTATATAGCTTATAAAAGCTATTAGATACCTTAAAATCCAGTTTAGAAGCAAAAAGAGAAAATTACCAAAAATACCAAATAAATAGTTGAAAATTCAAAAATCCCATGGAAATGGTGTTCACAGCTGGAGCAGGGTAGATTGTGGATGGCCTTGGGTTAAAAGCTTAGTGGTAAGCTGATAGGGGTGATATTTGGTCCTTGTTCTCAGATTTGAGCTTGGAAGCCATTGTAAGCCATTTGCTCATTTTGGCATTTCTCTATTTTAGTTATTTCATAGTTTAAATCTTTGTGTTTTATTGTTAATTAGTTATAGTTAAGGATATTTAAGCATTAAAATCAGTTATTTGTTCATTTAAATTTGTAGTTGTTAAAAATCTTATTTTAACAGTTTTAAGTGCATAATGGTCATTTCTTAGTTTCTTATTGTTAGTGTTGTTGTTTTATGCTTCATTAGTCCCATTAAGTGATATTATAAGGTCTGTAATAAGTTTCATGGTTTTAATTTGAGTTTTGTCTTGATAATCACCAAAACTGTCTAAGTAAGTGGTGTTTGGATTTGCTTGTTTTAACTGTATTCTAGGTTTCTTGTGTTATTGCTTGTACTTGCTTTATGTCTCATTAGTCCCTAATAACTCAAACAAACCATAAAAATCAGTACTTATTTAAGCAAAAGTCAAAATTGCATTTGATCTCATCTCTGTCATTAACTGTTGGATTTTCATGATCATTGATCTTGTTTTCATGTTTACAAGTTGTTATCATTGATCAAATCAGTCTTATTTCACCTTAAAACAACATAATCAGTAAGTAGTAGTGATTCAAAGTTCATATAAGTCAACTTAACTAGATTTTATAAAAGTCAAAATTTTCATTTTGGTCGTTTTTGAATTAAATAGATAATTTTAGTGTGAGTTTAATATTGAGATTTAGCCTAAAAGCTTTTGGGATATTAAAGTTTAGTTGCTAAACTTAATTAGAAAAATACTAGTTCATTGTTAATCAGCTTGTTAAGTGCTTTTTGTCCAACTTCTTTTGAGTACCTGTTCTGAAAAAGTGCCATGTGCACCAGTTTTACAAGCTCAATCAAAAGCTCACACAGAGCTTAATTGTTGGTCAAATCCTGTATAACTTGGTTCTTTGGATAGCTGACCAAGCCATCTAGAAGTTCCAGGCTTAATTTTCTATTTTGTAGCTTGTTTGGTAGGGCTGCAATAAGCCTCAACCTTGTCCCATTTCTGTCCATTTCTCAGTTTAAGCTAAGTGCTTATTGTCTTTTTAGTAGCTTATTAGTATGTGTTTTTGTGTCTTTTAGCTTCATTTGAGTAGTACTAGCTTATTTACATCTTATTTCAGCTTTTGTTTCAGTTTGTGAGCTTGTTTAAGCTTAATTCTTCAAGATAAGCTCATAAGCAAATCTGTTAAGCTCATAAGCTTATCAAATAGCTTATTTTTTATTTGTAAAATTTTTGTCTTTGTAAAAGTTTCATATTTTAAGTAGTTAAATAGTTTTCAAAAAGAAAAACCAGAAAAACATCAATTTAAATATAGTCATAGCATTTATTTAATAGGAATTAGCTTTTTGATTTTTCTTTTCAGCTTATTATTAAGCAAATCTAGTTTTTATATTTTTCTTAGTTTTCTGTCACCTTAAGTTATTTTTAGAAAAAGTTTCATAATTTTCCTAATCTGTTTAGTATTTATTATAATTTTAAATAGTTAAAATTCTTAAATAATTAGTAATAAATAATTAAAAGGCATAAAAAATATCTTTTCAGTTTTAAAATTAGTTTTATCATATTTTAGATTTTTCCAAGTTGAAATTTCATTTTTCCAGGTTTATTTTATATTTTCTAGTATTTAAGTGTATTTTAAATAGTAATTAATTAGTAATAAATATATAAAAAGTGTAAAAATATATTTTTAGTTTTAAAATAAGTTTTATAATATTTTAGATTTTTCTGAATCATAATTTTATTTTTCTAGCCTTATTTCATATTTTCTTTTATTTTAGAGTATTAATAAATAGTTTAAAATAGTTTTTAATTAATAATAATTAAATAAATAGTTGTAAAAATAATTTTCTTTTTCTAATAATTTTCTTTTATTTTTAGGATTTCAAAAATGTCATTTTCATATTTTTAGGTCTTTTATTTCTTTAATCTCACTTTTTATTTTGTACGTTTGCGTAGTTTTTAAACGTAAGTTTTACGTTTGTCTTATCTGATTGTTGTGCTTTCCAATTCTGTATCCAATTCCATTCCAATCAATCAGTAGTGTAATTTCCAATCAAAATCTTTACTGATCACTATCCTTAGTGATCATTCTATCATATGAATTAGTGTTTACACACCATTGAGTCTCCGTGGGACTTAACGACCCGGGAATTCATTATATTCTCCTGATCTTCATTGTATTGGTTTCTGAGCAGTTTTAAGTTTATTACGGTTAGCCATTCACAAGTGGCTAGCTTGTGTGATATAGCTTGACTGTTTTCAGCACCAATCAAATTTTGGCGCCGCTGCCGGGGAGGCTTTAGCGTGTGTTAAACCTTTTTCAGACCCATTCTTGCACATATACCATCTTTTGTATAAAAGTTTTTTGTAAAGTTACCAAAAAATCAAAAAGTTCATTAACACTTTTCCTAAAGTGTTAACAACACCAAAAACAATATAAAACAACAAAACAATCGTAACGTTTTCTATCTTGTATTTTCTTTGAGGTGAATCTTAAAGAGATACGATTTGGTTAAACGAGACGATACCAAAAATATTGTCCAAAAGTTTTTAAACCCGTTGCACAAATCCATACCTACGTCTTTTCAGTGGTACTTATATACATAAAAATCAACCACCGCAAATCAAGGCAGTACACCTACTAACTGGGGGTGTGACCATAATAAGTTCCCGAACAACAGATTTAAAACTTGCCTTTGTGTCCTTGTGATTTGGTGTACCTTTTTCAAAGAAGCCATTTCATTTGTGATTATTGGTTAAGTTCACTTGTCGTTTTGCCTCGCATTTGTTTTGAAAATTGATTTTTATACTTAGTGCATGCGCACTCGTTCTTCCAGCTCTACAAGTCCACTTTCTGAGCTTGGAAACATTCCTCGTAGACGTAGAGGACGTTCTGCTCCTTCAGCCGTGACTGAGGAACGTCTACCACCACCACCACCTGTCGTAATGGCAGAAGATAAGCCCATGAATGAGCTTCTCCAAGCACCCATAGAGGGTTACGGAGATGCTATTGTTGTCCCAGCCATCATGGCCGATACCTTTGAGCTCAAAACCGGGTTGCTTAATCTAGTAACCCAAAGCCAATTCTATGGTTTTGAGCGGGATGATCCTCATGCACACATTCGATGGTTTAACAAGATTGCATCTACCATCAAGTACAAGAATGTCCCATATGAAGCCATCAAGCTTCTTCTGTTCCCATTTTCTCTAGAGGGACAAGCCCGGAATTGGCTTGAGAAACAACCCCCTCGTTCTATTGAGACATGGGAAGATCTAGTCACCAAGTTCGTTAACGAGTTCTATCCTCCATCCCGAACTACAAGTATTAAGAATGAGATAATGAAATTTTCTCAGAGATTTGATGAATCATTCGGGGAGGCATGGGATCGTTACAAAGAGTTGCTTCGCAAGTGTCCGCATCATGGTTTTACCGAATTAATGCAAATGGATACTTTCTACAATGGTCTGAACCAGACCAATCAAGACTCTTTAAATGCCTCCGCGGGAGGTAATTTCCTGAGCAAGACCACCAAAGAAGCCTTGCAAATCATTGAGAACAAGTCTCAGGTCCGCCCTTTCCGAGCAAAGACATATCAGTCTCATGCTGGACCTTCTTCTTCATCTCCCGTGAGTACATCTAGCACCGATGCTAAGATTGATAAACTCACGGATATTGTTCAGGCTTTGGTTCTTGCTAACCAAAAGAAATTCACCTTCACACAGACACCATCACATGGTGAAGTGAAGAAAGTCGAGAGTTGTGTTACTTGTGGTGGCCCTCATGCATACTACAACTGTACTGCCACCGATGGTAGTCCGTTTGAAGCCAATGCTCTAGCCGGTACTTCACATCCGGGAGGTAATCAATACCGTCCTCAAAATGAACCACACTACCGTGCTAACACTAATCAGGCACCACCCGGTTTTAACCAGAATCATAACATGCAAAACCGGAATCAGAACCAACCTAGAATGAACCAAGGTTAGCAAAACCAAGGTAATTTCTATCCTACACCAAATCAAGGTTTCCAACATCAAGGGAACCTTAATCAAAACAATTTCAATCGAGGGAATCAATTTCAAGGGAATATGAATCCTAATCAAGGAAATTTTCATAACCAAGGCCCTAATCCTAACAATAGAGGCCAGAATTTTCCTAATCCACCTCCCACCATTGTTCCAACTGGACCATCATCTGATGAGTTGTTGAAGCAATTCATGAAATCCCAAGATGAAATGAACAGGTTGTTGGTCAGTCAGATTGCTGATCTTAAGAAGTCTTTAAATGATCAACCCTCGGGCTCTGGAAAACTTCCGAGCAACACGATCGCTAACCCGAGGGGCGATGCAAAAGCGATCACAACCAGAAGTGGTGTTTCATATGATGGACCTGCTATTCCTACTACCTCTTCTTCTCCTCTCCCAAAGGTAGTGGAAAGTGAACCTAAGACACACAATGGACCTTTGACTCCAATGCCTCCTCCACCAGGAGAAATGAGTCAAGTTACCAAGGATACAACGGACAAGGTGCATTTTTCAAGCCCACGAAGTACCGCACACATCCCACCTTAGGTAGTCCAACCTCAAGTTGTCCAGAAACCCAAATCAAATCCAGGAGTTGTTTTTGAACCACCAGTAGCTCCCGTTGAAAACCAGAAATCCAAATCTTCTATTCCTTACCCATCACGTTTGAATGAGCAAAAGCTCCGCGAGAAAGCCAATCATCAAATGGACAAATTTTTTCAAATTTTCCAAGAACTACATTTTGACATAAGCTTTGCGGATGCTATCATGCTGATGCCCAAGTTTGCATCAACTCTCAAACACATGTTAAGCAATAAGGAAAAGCTGTTTGAAATGGCAAAAACTCCTCTGAACGAGAACTGCTCAGCAGTTATCCTGAAGAAGCTTCCAGAAAAGCTAGGAGATCCTGGAAAATTTCTCTTACCTTGTGTATTTCCAGGAATGGTTGAATGCTTTGCCTTAGCAGATCTTGGTGCAAGCATCAATCTGATGCCTTATTCATTATGGAAGAAACTTTCTCTTCCGGATCTTACTCCTACATGCATGACTCTCGAGCTTGCAGATCGTTCCATATCCCGTCCTCTTGGCATTGCCGAGGACGTATTTGTGAAAGTAGGAAAGTTCCATTTTTCAGCTGACTTCGTGGTTGTTGATTTTGATGCCGATCATCGGGTTCCTCTCATTGTTGGTCGAGGATTCCTGAGAACGGGCCGTGCTCTCATTGATGTATTTGAGCAAGAAATCACATTACGTGTTGGTAATGAAGCTGTCACCTTTAACCTTGATCAAACTTCGAGGTACTCCGCAAACTATGATTCTGAGTCGGTTAACCGAATAGATATCATTGATGTCGTTTCTGAAGAGTACTCTCAAGAAGTTCTTGGTTATTCTCATAATTCTGTGAGTGGGGATCCCACCGCATCTTCTCAACCTATCATAGCCAATTCTACTCATTCTATCACTCCGTTTGAGGGAAGAGACTTCATCTTGGAAGAGATTGAAGCATACTTGGCTAGTGATTATGTTCCATGGGAAATTGATCACGCTCCAATTGACATTGAGGGGGACATACTTCTTATTGAGAAGTTGCTTAATGATGATCCATTATCAACCCCTCACACTAGTGATTCAATTCCAGATGAGATTAATCAAAATGAGATTAATCTGGAGGGAGATATTCTTCTTGAGCAATTGTTAAATCAGGACACTTCTCCTCCTCTCCCTCCCGTCAAGCTTCATAACAAGGAAGTCAAGTCAGTTGAGAAAACTGAAGAATTTCCTGAAGTCGAACTTAAGGACTTACCGCCTCATCTCGAGTATGCATTTCTTGAAGGTGATGATAAATTACCCGTCATTATTGCTAAAGGTTTGAGTAAAGATGAAAAGACTGCTCTCATAAAGGTCTTGAAGTCACACAAGCAAGCAATTGCTTGGAAACTCTCTGACATTAAGGGTATCAACCCTGAGTTTTGTACTCATAAAATCTTGATGGAGGATGACTTCAAACCAGCAGTTCAACATCAGAGAAGAGTAAATCCAAAAATCTATGATGTTATCAAACAGGAGGTTATCAAACTTCTTGATGCAGGATTGATTTACCCGATCTCAGATAGTCCTTGGGTTAGCCCAATTCACTGTGTTCCTAAAAAGGGTGGCATAACTGTTGTCACAAATGAAGATAACGAGTTAATTCCAACTCGGCTGGTTACGGGATGGCGTGTTTGCATTGACTATCGTAAGTTGAATGACGCCACCCGTAAAGACCATTTTCCTCTACCCTTCATGGACCAAATGCTTGAGAGATTAGCAGGGAACGAGTACTATTGTTTCCTTGATGGTTTCTCGGGGTATTTCCAGATTCCCATTGATCCACAGGATCAAGAGAAGACCACATTCACCTGCCCATACGGAACTTTTGCCTACAAACGTATGCCTTTTGGCTTATGCAATGCTCCTGGCACGTTCCAACGATGTATGATGGCCATTTTCCACCACATGATCGGGGAAACAATGGAGGTGTTTATGGATGACTTCTCGGTCATTGGGGATTCTTTTCAAACATGTCTCTCCCATTTAGATAAAATGCTTCAAAGGTGTGAAGACACCAATCTTTGTCTAAACTGGGAGAAGAGCCACTTTATGGTCAAAGAAGGCATTGTCCTTGGCCATAAGATTTCAAAAAACGGGATTGAGGTAGATAGAGCAAAAGTCGATGTTATTGCTAAACTGCCTCATCCTACTACCGTCAAAGGTATTAGGAGTTTTTTAGGTCATGCCGGTTTCTATCGTAGATTCATACAAGATTTTTCTAAAATCGCCCGGCCTATGACTCATCTTCTTGAAAAAGATGCTCCTTTTATCTTCTCACCCGAGTGCATTGAAGCTTTTGAAACATTGAAGAAAAAGCTTACTGAAGCACCCATTCTCGTTGCTCCCGACTGGGACTTGCCTTTTGAGCTCATGTGCGATGCAAGTGATTTTGCTATCGGTGCAGTCCTAGGGCAACGTAGAGCTAAGCATTTTCAGCCTATCCACTACGCAAGTAAGACTATGACTGAAGCTCAAACTCATTACACCACCACAGAAAAAGAGCTACTAGCTGTGGTGTATGCGTTTGAGAAGTTTCGGCCATACTTAATCTTGACCAAATGCGTGGTGTATACGGATCACTCGGCTCTCAAATATCTCTTTGCAAAACAAGATGCAAAGCCGAGATTGCTCCGTTGGATTCTCCTCCTGCAAGAATTTGATATCAGCATACGTGATAAAAAAGGAGCTGAGAATCTAGCTGCTGATCATCTGTCCAGATTAGAAAACCCTCACCAAGATGTTTTCGAGAAAAAGGAAATAAATGAAACATTTCCTCTCGAGACACTCAATGCGGTTTCTTTTCATGGAAATTCTTCTACCCCATGGTTTGCTGACTTCGCAAATTACCATGCGGGTAACTTCATAGTGAAAGGGATGTCGACCCAACAGAAGAACAAATTCTTCAAAGATGTTAAACATTACTTCTGGGACGACCCCTACTTGTTCAAAATTTGTCCGGATCAAGTCATCAGGCGATGTGTTTATGGACAGGAAGCTATTGACATTCTCACAGCTTGCCATGCTGGACCCACCGGGGGCCATCATAGTCCAAACTACACTGCCAAGAAGGTGTTTGATTCCGGGTTTTATTGGCCCACTATCTATAAGGATGCCCACGATTTTGTCAAAACATGTGACGCTTGTCAACGTCACGGAAATATCTCGCAAAGAAATGAAATGCCGCAAAACGCCATTCAAGTGTGTGAGATATTTGACATCTGGGGCATTGACTTTATGGGGCCATTTCCATCTTCTCGAGGTAACAAATACATACTCGTGGCTGTTGACTATTTATCAAAATGGGTTGAAGCAAAAGCTTTACCTACCAATGATGCCCGAGTTGTTGTGAAATTTTTGAAATCTCTTTTTGCTAGGTTTGGAACTCCGAGAGCTATAATCAGTGATCGTGGTACACATTTCTGCAATGACCAATTTGATCGTGTCATGCAAAAGTATGGTGTTACCCACCGTCTCTCAGTCTCTCTACTGCATACCACCCCCAAACAAGTGGGCAGGTGGAAGTTTCCAACCGTGGTATAAAAAGAATTCTTGAAAGGACAGTAGGCGAAAATCGTGCATCCTGGTCGGATAAACTGGATGACGCACTCTGGGCCTTCCGTACAGCTTACAAAACACCCATCGGGTGTACTCCATACAAGCTAGTGTACGGAAAGGCATGTCATCTTCCGATAGAGCTTGAGCACAAGGCATACTGGGCCTTAAAGCATGCAAACTTCGATATTCAGACAGCTGGTGATCATAGAAAAGTTCAAATGAATGAACTAAATGAACTCCGTGATCAAGCATACGAGAACTCTTTGATCTACAAACAAAAGACAAAGAAGATTCATGACTCTAAAATCAAGAACCGCGTTTTCAACGTTGGTGATCGAGTCCTTCTTTTCAATTCAAGATTGAAGATTTTCTCGGGAAAGCTCAAGTCCCGTTGGTCTGGTCCATTTACTATCGCTAAGGTTTATCCTTATGGTACCATTGAGTTATCTCAGCCTGATGGTCCTAATTTTAAAGTGAATGGTCATCGATTAAAGCACTACTTTGGAGAGGACATTCCTCCTGTGGTTGTCCCTGATCTACAAACTTTCCCCATGAACCAATGAATGCGGGGATCGAGTCAAGCTAGTGACTCGGGAATCAAAAACAATAGCACACACACCATATGGGTTTTCACCCATATTTCTGTCTTCTTTCTCTGTTCTACCACCCTAGTGTGGGGGAGTTGCCCCATGCTGTTGTATATAAACCTTTTCTAAAAAAAAAAAAAAAAAAAAAAAAAAAAAAAAACTTTCCAATAATGGTCGTAGTATTTCCCTTTTACGTTCTTTGTTTCGGCATAACCGCCGGTACTTTGAATATTGAGGGCAATATTCGTTTCTAAGTGTGGGGGGGAATTCTCACGAATTTTATCATGTAATTATCCACCCAATTCCCCCGTTTTTGGCCGAAATGTTTTTTTGGAGTAAGTGTTTTTCACTCACTCAGCAAATGGTAATCAATCCGCCATGTCTAACACACATAAGGATTGGCTAATCCAGGAGCAAACGGCTCTTGGTAAAGATTTCTCAAATCCGTTTATGGCTTGCAATTTGCCCAAAATTGTATGGTATTCAACTCACCATATCCTAAAAAGTGAAGAGTTGGCTAGCCCGCAAGTTTATGGCTTGTGGTAAAGGCAGTGGAAAAACCATAATTGGTAATCAGCTCACCAAAGATATTACTGATAATTTATCTAAGAGTTGGCTAGTCCAGAGCAAACGGCTTCTGGTAAAGACAAATCAAATCCGTTTACAGCTTATGATTTGCTCAAAATCATTTGGTTATCGTTGTACCAAGGTTCTTACTTGAACCAAAACAATTGGCTACTCCAGAAGTGATGGATTTTGGTAAAGAGTTTTTCAAATCCATTAAAATTCTAAAACATTGCTAGGGACTAGCAATATCTTAGTGTGGGGGATTGATGAGTGTCTAAATACTCATCATTTTTGTACAATCTAAACTGCAAAATCATCTGAAAACACTCAGTAATGCATCAAAATGATGAAAATATCACAAACAAGTGTTTTATGTGTTTTAAATGCAAAAAGATCAAAATCAGATGAAAAATGTATCAAGTTTGCAAAATTGGCAGTTTTAGTCCCCCAAGTTTTAAAAGTTGTCAAATCTAGTCCCTGGAATCCAAAAATGTGGAATTTTATCATTCAAGGTCCCTGAAATATTCTAAGTTGTTAAAATTGGTCCTTGAATGATTCTTTGGTCAAATGGCAGAAAAGGTCCCTAAAGTTTGAAAAATTGCAAAATTAGTCCTTGGATATTTTAAAATGGAATTTTATGCAAAAAGGGTCCTTATACTATCAAAGTTTGTAAAGTTTAGTCCTTGTGATAACATTGGAAAAAGTTCAGTTTCAGTCCTTGAAGTTTGGATAAATTGCAAAATTGGTCCTTGTGTTTATTCTATACCAAACGGATCATATATCAATATCAAACCCAAATCCAATCCAACAGCAGCTGGCCCAAACCTTAGCCCAATCCCACCTTGACCCCTTGGACTTGAGCCATGACCCTCTTGACCCTTGAACCCCCCCTCGTTATTAATATACCGGTCAAATAAGTCAAACCCAAGAACACTGTTCCTCTCCCTCACAGAAAGCGTGCCAAACCAGAAACCATGGTGGTTTCCATGATTTGCTCCATCCCCCCACCTTACCTTGACCCCCGTTTATTACTAATACTCGGTCAAAAAAGGTCAAACGCGCCAAAACCACCATGCACTGTTCATCTCCCTCTCTTAGCCTGTAAAACCAAAAACCAGAGCTGGTTTTCCACTTTTTCAACATCCCCCCACCTTACCTTGTCCCTCTCCACCTTAACTAACACCCAATCTTCATTTATTGACTAAAACCTGCTCAAAACTGCTCTTGACTATTTTGGCGCCAAAAACTACACTTGGACGGATATGATGATTTTTGAAGATTCAATGGTCAAGATGAAGTGGGATTCAATCAGAGGTCGACATAGAGTCCAAAAAGTCTATAAAGAGGAGAGGGGAAGCATTGTATCAATATATCTAGCATAATTTATTTTACTTAATGTCGTTTTAGCTTATTTTTAAATTCAGTGTATGTTTTAGCTTATTAAACTCTGTATTTCAAGTTTTTATTACATAATTAAGCTTTTGTGAAACATCAATTCTAGTATCAAGTTATATTTTAGATTATGCAAATTTTCCTTATTTTGAAAATCTCATGAATGATTAAATATTGTTTGTAGATGTTCTTATGGACTGAATAAGCCACATAAGCTCCTATATAGCTTATAAAAGCTATTAGATACCTTAAAATCCAGTTTAGAAGCAAAAAGAGAAAATTACCAAAAATACCAAATAAATAGTTGAAAATTCAAAAATCCCATGGAAATGGTGTTCACAGCTGGAGCAGGGTAGATTGTGGATGGCCTTGGGTTAGAAGCTTAGTGGTAAGCTGATAGGGGTGATATTTGGTCCTTGTTCTCAGTTTTGAGCTTGGAAGCCATTGTAAGCCATTTGCTCATTTTTGGCATTTCTCTATTTTAGTTATTTCATAGTTTAAATCTTTGTGTTTTATTGTTAATTAGTTATAGTTAAGGATATTTAAGCATTAAAATCAGTTATTTGTTCATTTAAATTTGTAGTTGTTAAAAATCTTATTTTAACAGTTTTAAGTGAATAATGGTCATTTCTTAGTTTCTTATTGTTAGTGTTGTTGTTTTATGCTTCATTAGTCCCATTAAGTGATATTATAAGGTCTGTAATAAGTTTCATGGTTTTAATTTGAGTTTTGTCTTGATAATCACCAAAACTGTCTAAGTAAGTGGTGTTTGGATGTGCTTGTTTTAACTGTGTTCTAGGTTTCTTGTGTTATTGCTTGTACTTGCTTTATGTCTCATTAGTCCCTAATAACTCAAACAAACCATAAAAATCAGTACTTATTTAAGCAAAAGTCAAAATTGCATTTGATCTCATCTCTGTCATTAACTGTTGGATTTTCATGATCATTGATCTTGTTTTCATGTTTACAAGTTGTTATCATTGATCAAATCAGTCTTATTTCACCTTAAAACAACATAATCAGTAAGTAGTAGTGATTCAAAGTTCATATAAGTCAACTTGACTAGATTTTATAAAAGTCAAAATTTTCATTTTGGTCGTTTTTGAATTAAATAGATAATTTTAGTGTGAGTTTAATATTGAGATTTAGCCTAAAAGCTTTTGGGATATTAAAGTTTAGTTGCTAAACTTAATTAGAAAAATACTAGTTCATTGTTAATCAGCTTGTTAAGTGCTTTTTGTCCAACTTCTTTTGAGTACCTGTTCTGAAAAAGTGCCCTGTGCACCAGTTTTACAAGCTCAATCAAAAGCTCACACAGAGCTTAATTGTTGGTCAAATCCTGTATAACTTGGTTCTTTGGATAGTTGACCAAGCCATCTAGAAGTTCCAGGCTTAAGTTTCTATTTTGTAGCTTGTTTAGTAGGGCTGCAATAAGCCTCAACCTTGTCCCATTTCTGTCCATTTCTCAGTTTAAGCTAAGTGCTTATTGTCTTTTTAGTAGCTTATTAGTATGTGTTTTTGTGTCTTTTAGCTTCATTTGAGTAGTACTAGCTTATTTACATCTTATTTCAGCTTTTGTTTCAGTTTGTGAGCTTGTTTAAGCTTAATTCTTCAAGATAAGCTCATAAGCAAATCTGTTAAGCTCATAAGCTTATCAAATAGCTTATTTTTTATTTGTAAAATTTTTGTCTTTGTAAAAGTTTCATATTTTAAGTAGTTAAATAGTTTTCAAAAAGAAAAACCAGAAAAACATCAATTTAAATATAGTGATAGCATTTATTTAATAGGAATTAGCTTTTTGATTTTTCTTTTCAGCTTATTATTAAGCAAATCTAGTTTTTATATTTTTCTTAGTTTTCTGTCACCTTAAGTTATTTTTAGAAAAAGTTTCATAATTTTCCTAATCTGTTTAGTATTTATTATAATTTTAAATAGTTAAAATTCTTAAATAATTAGTAATAAATAATTAAAAAGCATAAAAAATATCTTTTCAGTTTTAAAATTAGTTTTATCATATTTTAGATTTTTCCAAGTTGAAATTTCATTTTTCCAGGTTTATTTTATATTTTCTAGTATTTAAGTGTATTTTAAATAGTAATTAATTAGTAATAAATATATAAAAAGTGTAAAAATATATTTTTAGTTTTAAAATAAGTTTTATAATATTTTAGATTTTTCTAAATCATAATTTTATTTTTCTAGCCTTATTTCATATTTTCTTTTATTTTAGAGTATTAATAAATAGTTTAAAATAGTTTTTAATTAATAATAATTAAATAAATAGTTGTAAAAATAATTTTCTTTTTCTAATAATTTTCTTTTATTTTTAGGATTTCAAAAATGTCATTTTCATATTTTTAGGTCTTTTATTTCTTTAATCTCACTTTTTATTTTGTACGTTTGCGTAGTTTTTAAACGTAAGTTTTACGTTTGTCTTATCTGATTGTTGTGCTTTCCAATTCTGTATCCAATTCCATTCCAATCAATCAGTAGTGTAATTTCCAATCAAAATCTTTACTGATCACTATCCTTAGTGATCATTCTATCATATGAATTAGTGTTTACACACCATTGAGTCTCCGTGGGACTTAACGACCCGGGAATTCATTATATTCTCCTGATCTTCATTGTATTGGTTTCTGAGCAGTTTTAAGTTTATTACGGTTAGCCATTCACAAGTGGCTAGCTTGTGTGATATAGCTTGACTATTTTCAGCACCAATCAGTTCTTATCTTTCTAGGGTTTCAGAACTTGACATACATCTCTGGTTTTCATCTCTCTAGTTTCTCTGGCGATTATCATCTTGATATTGGTTTCTGGTTTATTGTTTCACTAGTTTGTCATTGTTAGTCTGGTTTGATATTAAGATCCTCTTGATCTTGGTTAGTAGTTTGTTTCAGTTTCTGGGCTGTATTGGGTTCAGGTTTAGTGTGTGAGTTTTGTAGACAACACCTAATAGAGGGACTGTCATATTGTTTCAGTTGTATTGTTTTGCTTGCATCCGTGTTGGGGACAAGCTATCAGTGTTTATTTTTTGGGTAAAGGGGAGTAATCCTGCACCCTGGTAAATGTATTAACCAAATAAACGTTTAAGAACAATGGATATGAGTGAAATCCCATATCTCAGCCCGTTACATAGGCATAAAGCTTACATAACAAGATACTTCCTATTCTCGAAACAAGAAAACAAACCACTACTCAAATGATAACATATGACACAACAAAATAAAATTACTTCCTAGGACCTTGAAACTTTGTGCCATACATAGCATTAAAGGCATCCAAATTCCCTGGAAGATCACAAACCTGTTTCGCATAGTCATCGAAGTCATAGTCATCATACTCATCTTCAAACTCTTGGCCACCACCAAATATATTAGCAGACTCATCAAATGGGTTAGCAACAACCTCATCTTCAGAATCAGACACCTCAATCTCTCCCACTTTAGAAAAAGGGTTAACTCTCTTAGTAGAAGAGGTAGACGGAATAGGTTGACCATCATCATCCACAAGAGTAGCTTTCCCATCAATAATTAGCTTTTCAAGCTTACCAATTTTCTCAACTATGGGAGTAGAACCAACATCCATTGTTCCCATTGAATCACTCACAAGCGGTACATGTGATGTAGAACCAGTCTTAATCAACTCATCCTCATTAACCTCCATTGTACGACCAGTATCCACATCTGTAGCTTCCATATTAAGAGCATCAAACTGATTAGACGTAGTGATCCTGGTTCCACTCGTACTAGCCACATCAGAAGCCATCTTCTTACTGACATTTACTTTCTTGGGTTCAGGAGGAGGCTTTTTGGGCCGATATTCAAACTGCTTGCCCACCACAGATTTAGTAGAACCTCCTCGACCCGGATTCGGCCCAACTTGCTTTCCCTTCTTCATATTGTCAACAGTCTGAAAACCATCACTTACATTCTTATGAGGTTGAGCAGTCGGAATCACAACCTTAGGAGCTATCAGTGTTTATTGTTATAATAAAAGATTGATATCACCAAGGGGTGGTTGGTTGGGTGATTACACCTTGTGTTCTTGTTGTTTTGATACCATTTTAACATGGTATCAGAGCCAGGTTGTGGTTAATTGGAGTTTTTGAGGTTTAATTCAAGAATTAGGGTTTTCTCTTGAAACCCTAATTTTTGGGGGTTTTGATTCTCGTGGTTAATTGGAGCAATTGCTGGTGGTTTGTGGTGTTTCTTGATACCAATTGTTGATTTCTTGGATCAATTGTTGGTTTCTTGGTTTGATTGGAAAAACCATAATTGCTAATTTTAGGGGTTTTGCTGTACTGGGAATTGTCTGGTTCTTGGGCTAATTTCTTGGTAGTTTTTTTTCCGCTGCTGGTTTTTTATAAGCACTGTAAGTATATTTTCTTCTCTTAGATATTTCTGAGTTGAGTGTAGTGGGCGTAAATGGACTGGTTAACATCTTGATCTGCCACCAAGAGTGGTATGAATACCTGCTCTGACCAGTCACAGTCTACAAGCTTGACTTAGGAAGTATATGGGTGTGTGTTGGGTTTAGTATAGTTGTTTTTGGTTTTTAAGTCGAAGGAGGATAGGTTTTGATTATTGGAAGTTGTGATTGGGATCTTGCTGTGTTTAGAGTTTTAAGTTTTTTGTTTTCTTGATTGGTCTGCTTGTTTAGTATATTGTTTTTGCATCATGCCTATTATGATTAGTAGTTTGGATCAGAGTAATCCTTTGCATCTTCATCCTAATGATTCTAATTGTGCACCTATTGTTACTGTGAAATTTTCTGGTGTTGAGAACTATAGGATTTGGTCTAATGCTATTAAATTGGCTATGCAGATTAAAAATAAAATGGGATTTCTTTATGGTACTTGTGTTAGAACTGATTATGCTGCTAGTCAATTGTTATTGGCACAATGGGATAGATGTAATGCTATTGTGTTGAATTGGTTGTTGAGTTCTTTATCTCAAGATGTGTATCTTGGGCATGTTTTTTCTGATTCTTCTGCATCTGTCTGGAAAGATTTAAAGGATACTTATGATAGAATTGATGGTTCTGTGGTTTTTAATTTGATGCAAAAGATTAACTCCTTTAAACAAGGAGGCTTGCCTGTGTCTGAATATTTTCACAAATTGAACTCCTTATGGAGGGAGTTTGATACTTTAACTAAGCTTCCTGACTGTGTTTGTGATGCTAGAATAGAGTTAGTTGATCATGCTAAACTGTTAAAACTTATGCAATTTCTAATGGGTTTGGATGATATTTACCAACCTATTAGAAGCTCTATTCTAACTAGAGAGGTTTTGCCTGAGGTTAAAGATGCTTTTGTGATTATTTCTAGAGAAGAATCCCATAGGGGGATTCCTTCTACTTCTGCTAAAATTGAAAAATCTCAAATATCTGCTTTTGTTTCCAGGCCTAATGGTAATAACAGGAACAATTTTAATAATAATAGGCATGGAAATAATAATGGTAATAACAGAGGAAATTATGACAATCTGTTGTGTAAAAATTGTGGTTTGAAAGGGCATACTATTGAAAGATGTTTTGAGCTGATTGTTTATCCTCCTGGTTTTAAAAAGAATCCTAACTTGAAACCTTCAACTGGTTTTAATGTTGGTAAAACAAATAATTCTGAGGTTAAGTGTATGCCCATTCTGAATGATGTTGTTAAGAATACTGGAACTGTTTCTTTCACTAATGAGCAGGTTATGAAGTTGATGAATCTTTTGAATGATAAAACTTGTTCTGCTGCTCATACTAGTATGTGAGGTAGTGATTCTTGTTCTTTTTTAAACTGTAATGTGTTTTTTAATCAACATTTTTATAAGTTTTTCTGTGCTAAGATAAATGTTAAGGGTATGACATATCATTTGGGATGGATCATAGATTCAGGAGCTAATCAACATATGACTAATAATACTGATAATATGTTTGGTTTACTTGATATATCTGATCTGAACTTAACTGTTGGTCATCCTAATGGTACTCTTGCTAAAATTACTCATGTTGGTAATCTAAGACTTAACAAGAATGTTGTGTTATTTGATGTGTTGGTTGTGCCTGAGTATTGTGTTAGTCTTTTGTTTGTTCATAAAATGATTAAGGATAGTAAGTTGACTGTTGGGTTTGATGAGACTAAATGTTATATTCAGGATTTGAAAAAGCAGAGTGTTCTGGGGACTGGTAGTGAGTTTGGTGGTTTATATCTGTTTGATAGAGATTTTGATAAGTCTACTGTGGTTAATCAAAGTGAGTTTTTTGCTTGTCATGTTTCTAAAGAAGTTTCGCATAATAGACTAGGACATCCTGCTAACCAAGTTTTGAAAATGCTTAATCAGTCTTTAAATTTAACTAATGTTGATCATGAAGGACCTTGTGAAGTTTGTCATAAGGCAAAACAAACAAGGGATTCTTTTCCTTTAAGTGAAAACTAATCTTTGGTTTTTGGACAGCTCATTCATCTTGATGTCTAGGGTCCTTATAAAGTGGTTAGCAGAGAAGGTTTTAGATATTTCTTGACTGTTGTGGATGACTATAGTAGATTTGTTTGGGTGTATATGCTTAAAACTAAAGATGAAGTTTTTTCTATGTTTGTAAGTTTTTATAATCTGGTTCTTACTCAGTTTAATAAAAAAATTAAAATGATAAGGTCTGATAATGGGACTGAGTTTTTGAATAATAGAATGTCAGATTTTTTAAATACCATGGGTATTATACATCAGACAACTTGTGCAAATACACCTCAACAGAATGGTATAGCTGAGAGGAAACATAGACATCTGCTAAATGTTGCTAGAAGTCTTATGTTTCAGGGGGGAATTCCTCTTGTTTATTGGCCTGATTGTGTTCTTACTGCTACTTATTTGATTAACAGGCTTCCTTCCTCTATTTTAAAGGGTAAGTCACCTTTTTCTCTGGTCTATAATAGGGAACCTAATTTGTCTCATCTTAGGAGTTTTGGATGTATGTGTTTTGCTGCTATTATAAGAGGGTCTGATAAGTTTTCTGAAAAGTCTGAAAAATGTGTTTTAATTGGATATGCTACAGGAAAGAAAGCTTATAAGCTTCTTAGTCTTGAAAACAGAAGTATTTTGTATTCTAGAGATGTTAAGTTCTATGAAACTATTTTTTCATATAAAATGAATCAGGATACTGATGTCATAAAAGACTTAGAAGTGTCAAACTTAAACTTTTTTGATTTTGTTGATTCTGAGTATGTGTGAAAAACCAAAACTCCTATCCCTACTCACAATGATGATAATGTGAATAAGGAAGCATCATCTGTTGGTAGAGATGGTAGGATCCATCAACCAGATGATGTGGCAAACAATGATCAGAATGTAAATGTAGAACAGATACATCATTCTGATAGTTTGCTACCATCTGGAAAGGATGTGATTTCTGCAACTCCTTTAGATGAAAATATAACTTCTGAGGGAAATGTTGTTCCAAGTCTAACAGATGAGAATAGGTTTCAAAGTGTTTTGCAAAATCAAGTTGAGGAAGGGTCTGTTAGTCATAGGAGGTCTTCTAGATCTTCTAAGTTGCCTGAAAAATTGAATGATTATGTGTTAGACACTAGGGTTAAGTATGGTTTGAATAAATATGTTAATCATGTTGTTTTAAGTACTGAGAATTGTTGTTTTGTGACTAATCTGAATAAGACTATTGAGCCTAGTTGTTATAGTGAGGCTAGTAAAGATCCTAAGTGGGTTAATGCTATGAATGAAGAGATATATGCTTTACATGAAAATGACACTTGGGAAGAAACTGATCTGCCTATAGATAGAAAACCTATAGGTAGTAAATGGGTTTGGAAAATTAATTATAAGTCAAATGGTGAGGTTGAAAGGTATAAAGCTAGACTTGTTGCTCATGGCTATGGTCAGAAAGAGGGTATTGATTATGAGGAAACCTTTAGTCCAGTTGTGAGAATGGGTACTGTTAGATGTTTGTTGAGCATTGTTGTTAAGCATGATTGGTGTATACATCAAATGGATGTTAATAATGCATTTCTTTATGGTGATCTTAATGAAGAAGTATATATGCTTCCTCCCCCTGGTTATATTACTAAAGGACACAATAAAGTATGCAGATTGAAAAAGTCTTTGTATGGGCTTAAACAAGCTCCTAGACAATGGAACCATAAATTGTCTAAAGCTTTGTTTGAAGCTAAATTTGTTCAATCCAAAAATGATCATTCATTCTTTATTAAAAGAAATGGTAATACAGTTGTATTTCTGTTGGTATATGTAGATGATTTGATTATTACTGGAAATAATGTTGAAGAAGTTGAAAAAGTGAAACAGTTTTTGAAAACTAAGTTTAAAATAAAAGATTTGGGTGAATTAAAGTTTTTTCTGGGAATTGAGGTTTTAAAGACTAAAACTGGTCTTTGTTTAAATCAGAGGAAATATTGTCTTGAATTGTTAAATGATTATGGATTACTTGCATGTAGACTTGTTATGACTCCTTTACCTGAAAATTATGTTCTGGCTCATAAAGAAAGTGATTCTGATAAGCTTCTAAAGAATATTACTGGCTATCAAAAATTGGTAGGAAAGCTTATTTACTTGACTATGACTAGACCTGATATTTCTTATGATGTTCAATGTTTGAGTCAATACATGCATGCTCCTCTGCAGTCTCACATGAATCTTGGTTTAAGGGTATTGAAATACTTAAAACTTGCTCCTGGTAATGGTATTGCATTTAATAAATCTGAGAATAAGCTTGGTGTTGTTGCTTATTCTGATTCTGATTGGGCAAAATGTCCAGTTACCAGAAGATCTATTTCTGGTTATTGTGTTTTTGTAAATGGAAATCTTGTTTCTTGGAAAAGCAAGAAACAAGCTACTCTTTCTAAATCTTCTGCTGAAGCAGAGTATAGAAGTATGGCTTCAGTTACTTGTGAAGTTATGTGGATTTTAAAAGTATTGGAGGATTTGGGGGAAACTGGATTGTTACCAGTTAGTTTATGTTGTGATAATAAGTCTGCAATTCAGATTGCTGCTAATCCTGTTATGCATGAAAAAACTAAACATTTTGACATAGTTGTTTATCTTGTTAGAGAAAAAGTTGCATCTGGTTTGATCAAAACTGTGCATGTTGACTCTAAAAGTCAAACTGCTGATATTTTAACTAAGGGTCTTGGTTCTGTACAACATAGTTTTTTGGTAAAAAAAACTGGGAATGGTAAACTTATTTCTTTCATGAGATTGAGGAAGGGTGTTAACAATCTTATGAAAGTATAAGGACTACTTTGATAAATATTTTATATTAGTTTTCCTAACACTTAATGTTTTTGTCAGTATTGTTTAGTTTATATTGTGCAGGGGTTGAAGTGAATCATCTAAGGCTATAAAAGGTTCTTATCTTTCTAGGGTTTCAGAACTTGACATACATATCTGGTTTTCATCTCTCTAGTTTCTCTGGCGATTATCATCTTGATATTGGTTTCTGGTTTATTGTTTCACTAGTTTGTCATTGTTAGTCTGGTTTGATATTAAGATCCTCTTGATCTTGGTTAGTAGTTTGTTTCAGTTTCTGGGCTGTATTGGGTTCAGGTTTAGTGTGTGAGTTTTGTAGACAGCACCTAATAGAGGGACTGTCATATTGTTTCAGTTGTATTGTTTTGCTTGCATCCGTGTTTGGGACAAGCTATCAGTGTTTATTGTTATAATAAAATATTGATATCACCAAGGGGTGGTTGGTTGGGTGATTACACCTTGTGTTCTTGTTGTTTTGATACCATTTTAACAAACCGTCGTCCTTCATTATCCCGTTGTCTCGTTTGTCTAATTTTCTCATCTTCGTGGAAGTATAATCATTGGATGGGGGAAACATCAATCACCACCAACCGTACACTTTATCAAATGCGATGATCATAATTTTTGCCAATGGCACCATATATATGTGATACGTGCATGAAGACCGCAAGCAACCATGATCTCTTTACTTTCCACATGCACAATTAGACTAGTTTAATTTGTTTCATGCAAAATTTTAGGAACCACAGGTCTACCACTTTAGCACGTATTTAACTTCCCATGTAATCTGTTCTTGTGCCTTAAAATTAGGATACCACTACTAGTTCTATTTTGCTTTGTTAATGAGAATAGAGAAGAGAATATGTTGAAAGTAGTCTTGTTCCTTCGTAATTTTTTGGCGAGTTGCAAACTCAATTAGCTATTTATCTTGGGAGATTGACCTCCTCTAATTGGTCTCTATCAATATGTCTAGCTAAACTAAGTTGTAAATTATTACCATCAACAGTGTAATCAAAATAGCAACAAATAGAATTGAATACTATCAGAAGATATTAGTTTTCGAACCAATATATGAAACCACATCACTTCATAGTTGATTACTAGAAAAACAGATAAATCTTACACACTAGGTTGTTTATTATTGGAGCACGGACAAATATAGTGTACGTAGCTAGATACATATTTAGATTAACACGTACAAGTGAAACCACCGCCTTTATTAATGAGTCGATAGGAGAAGACGACGATCATGCTGCTTCCAACAACCATAACAACCTCCCCACGTACTATCCGTATGAGCTACTTTTTCTGATTCAAAAGTTGTGTCTCCTGCATATGTAATTAAGCATTATCATTAATTAATGAAGAGTATATATAAGCATTATACCAGGTGTATTGATTGATCGTACCTTTTTGTTTTTGAGTTTGCGGCTGGTTGGTAGGTTGATGGGTTCTTGCGGCAGATGAAACAAGTGCAATCGTAAAGAGCACAACCAAGACAATAGTAATAATACGATTGAGCTTCATTTTATGAAGTAGATGTGTTTTATGCTAGAGTGGTGTGTTGGTTTATATAGTGAGGGAACGTGTGATGGTTTGACTTTTCTCATGCCACTAACTTAAAAGTTCTTATATAATAAGATGTGTAAAACATGCGGTTTGATTATCTTTGGATGCATGAATGTTTCTCATTAATGTTTCAAAAACTGTAACAAGATACTAATATAAAACTTTTTAAATAGTGGCATCCTCAATCCTCAATACTCGTGCTCCTAACTACACTTACTCATGGAGAAGGCGTGTTAGTTGGTAAAAAGGAGAATTCGGTCTGAAGACTGAGTTGTACGTGGAGGTGTGTTTTTACTGTTGTGTGTTTGATTTTGATGTTTGTAACGTATATTTTTGTTGAAGTTAGGTATGTTCAGGTAATGTTGTTAGTTGTTTTATTATATTAATTTGGTAATAAAATTAGTCGTGAAGAAAGAAAATAACATAACCAGTAAAATGGCAGTGGTGAAATTATCTGTTGTTATCATTGGACTATATTTATCAACAACCCAACCCAAAATAATATAAGTATTAAAAATAAAAATATAAAGTAAAGAAAAAAACAAATAGCCATTAAATTAAAAACATGTGGCAGATTAGAGTTGTAATCTTGCGTTACCATACGATTTAGGTTTGAAAGGAAAATCTGAATGAAAGTATTAAAAAATTATTAATTTGTATAAATAATATACTATTTAGATTGAAAACATAGCCTTAGATAGGGCTGTAAACGAACCGGACGAACACGAACGGAGCCTTGTTCATGTTCGTTCATTTAATTTTAACCGGACAAATAAACGAACACGAACGCTTAAACGGACAAAATTTCTTGTTCATGTTCGTTTATTAAGAAAATGAGTTGTTCATGTTCGTTTATGTTCGTTCATTAACACTAAATGAACGTTAAACGGACATAAACGATCGAACATAAATAAACATAGACAAACAAACATAAACTTTATTAAATTATGCATCTAATATTATTTTATAAGTCTTGTTTTGTTTAAACAAACTAATTTTAAAATTATACAATTAAAAGATATAATATACGAACATAAATAAATAAATGAACGTAAACGAACGTTAACGAACACATAATCGGACGTTCACGGACATAAATAAACGAACGTGACTTTTGTTCATGTTCGTTATTTAACTAAACGATCGTAAAATATTGTTCTTGTTCGTTCATTTAATAAATAAACGAACATAAACGAACTTTTTATCGAACGGTTCATGAAATGTTCAATGAACGTTCAGTTCATTTACAACCCTAGCCTTAGACATTACTCATTAGCCTTAACTTTTTCACAGAAGGTTAGGTTTAAATAATATAGTTGGCAATAGTTGACTCAAAAATGTTTTTTTCTTTTTTCTTTTGGCAGTTGACTCTAAAGTCTAACAAAGATCCAAATTTGGTTACGGCTTTCGATGGGAATCTATATAAAAATGTATACGACGAAAACTCGAATTTTAAATATGCATTATAACAAACGTTGGCCATTTGAGCAAACATGAACAGGATGTGAAATCGTTTAAGATTATTTCTATCCGCAAAAACTCGCCGGTTGCATACTTGCATGAAAATTTGAAGAATGATAAATTTTCAGCTAAAAAATGACCAAGTTTAGCTTCGAAAATTAAGGAAAAATACCACACACATGTAAATGCCAATCATCGACTGTTAGTTTAATATTTAAAAGAAAGACTCCGCCAACTTGTATATAAATATGCTCGATTACATGCCAGCGGATTTCCACAAAGCAACACATACTACTTAAGTCCTAAATCGTGACGAGTTTGGCACTAAAAAGTCCCATCAAAATAAGGAACAACTTGCAGTCGTTGACTAATGCATTCACTTTTGGGTCATTTAGGTTGAAAATATCAAATCTAAGAGTGCAACGCAATTATACAAAAAAGGTCATGTTATACAAACCCGTTTGTGGGTCAACCGTACAACCCGCGAAGCATATAGTACACCACCGCGATGCACATAATACAACTCTCCGATGCGTGTAATGATTGGAAACCCCCTATAGAGGGGTCTATATAAACGGCCCCATACAAAAAATTACATGCATACTAATTTGCATGCATAACATATATACAAACTTGACGTATGCATGTATCATGCATGCACGTATAGTAGTATACTAGCAGAGTACCCGCGCCTAGAGGTAGCGGTATCTAGTTTCGACCAAGTTTCTATGGCGAATTATTTTTTCAACCGACTGTTTTTGAAGCGTAAGGGAATATTTTGTCAGCGGTGTAAAGTTTTTGAAGAGTTCTGTTTACATCGATTATTCTAGTTTGATTTTCCAGTAGTTCAACGGCAGTTTAGCGGTGATTATCCAAGTTATTTTTATTGCCTATCACCTTTTTCTAATGTGCATTGAGTTCACATGTTGTTCATAGAGGTGGCAGGGTTACAATGGCATAGTTTAAACACGAACATATTTTATATCAGGGTTGCTAAAATGAATCTCATAAGTCATAACCATCATTTATATTTCAAAGCGAGAAACATTTTTTTTTAAATCATTTTTTGGTCGCTACAAATAGGTATGAAACTTGATTTATAATTTGGTTGCTACAAATAGGTTACTTGTCCATTTTAGTTTTTTTGGTGTTCTTTGATTCTAGGAACATTTTACTTTCTCGGTTTAGCTACTTTTTACTTTGTTATTCTCACTTTAAAATTTTTAAATTTTGAATTAATATCATTTACTCATTTAATCAAAAGATTCTTTGGTTTGGCTTACTACTTGTCTCGAGCCCAACATCTTTTAGATAAAAGTAATAAACAATCAATATTTGTGTATGCTTGTTTGGTTCATCCATGTATATAATTGAGGTTACACCGGTTATCCATAATAGTAGTTTTGTGTCCTCTTCCGTGGTTTGAGACAAACTATTTATTAAAGAGGTATGCTAGAATCACCAACTCTCTTCATTCATAACTCTCTTTTTTATAACACATCATTGTCTGAAAGATTTTTTGTAAATTTTGTGTGATTATAGTATTTCTCTTTATTAAATGCTTATGGACTGACTATTTAATAGTGATAGTTGTCGATCAAGTGTATATAACTTTTTGAGATGTGATTTGCACACTCTTTAAATTGATTGGCACATTCTAATTTAAATGTATTGACAATTTAAAATGTATTGACATTTATACCCTCACATGATAAAATGTGTAAAAGTAATATAAAGGTATAAATGTCAACACATTCTAAATTAAAGTGTACCAATATATTTAAAAAGTATGCAAATCACTTCCCTAAATTTTTCCTTCATTTTCTCTATATATCTTGTCATTATATACTTTTAACTATGAATTTATGATTCAATTTGAACAAATTACGCCAAGTCTTTGAATTGCAAAAACTATTAAAAACGTCCAAATTATAACTTTGAAACTTTCAAAATTTTTAAATGAATTTAAAACTTACATAACTTTCCAAAAAAAAAAAAATAATAATAATAATTTTTCAAAAAAATTGATTCTTTTAACAATTTACACATTTAATAATTCACACATATCAACTAAAAATGTCCAAAAATGTAATACTTTTGCCGTCTTGTACTACGGAGTGTCATTATCTTGTCATATCTTCTCTTTATGCTATGGAGTATCATTATCTTGTCATATACTCTCTTAACCTTTTTATCTTTTGAAACTTTTTTTTTTTCATGACACTCTACCTTTTGATACTTCTCCTTGTTGTGTCAACATCATCAGCGCTCTCCTCAAAATACCAAATTCATGTTCAAAATTTGAACTTTTATTGAAGCGAGAACATGCAATTTTAAATTGCAATAATTATGAAAACCATGAATAACAAAAGTCAGTTCCAATAAGAATCAATCTAAATTACTATGAATATTTCAAACTAAAAAAGTAACAGAGAATTAAAAAAATACGGAGCAACAGAAAACTTCAACCATCCTTTTGATATTACCTTTTTACGTTACAAAATTCTTTATTTGGCAAATTTCCGGGCAGCCATTTGGAAACCCGTTTCCGACATTCGTTTCTTAAAAAAATTACAAAAAATTAAAGATGAACCAAATCATGAAAAAAAAAATCAAGCACAACCAAAATATTGCAACTGGTTACCTTTCGGATGTTATGATTACCAACAAATTTACACACAACAAAATTTACTAAAAAAATTTCGAAACTAAACTTACCAACATTAAAAAAAAAAAAAGTTATACAAACTCACACAAATAGACTACTTAGTAGTCAGATCTGTAAATAAAATAAAATTAAAAATAAAATATACCAACAAATTTCATTTTGTTTGATGCAACTCATTGTTTGATGCCTAGCAAACTCATTGTATATTTTAAAAAGAAATTATACAAACTCAGACTAATAGACTACTTAGTAACACACTAATAGACTACTTAGTTTAAAAAGAAATTATACGAACTTACCAACAACTAAAGTTTCCTGCGACTTCAGCCATGACAAGCAAGTGAGCAACAGATCTGTAAATAAAATATAGATGTATAATAAAATTAGTAAAAAAAACTTTAAAAGCATGAAAAGTACATAGATCTATAAAATAAATATATCAATCCATAAAATAAAGCAAAAAAACATGAAAGACATATAGATCTATAAAACAATATATCAATCGGTGGTGGTGTGGTTTCGGTGGTGAGGTTCCTGTGGTGGTGAGGTGCGGTGGTAGAGTGGTCCGGCGGTGGAGTGTTTCGGTGGAAGAGTTGGGCGGTGGTGGAGTGGTGCGATGGTGGTGGGATTGATTTGGTTTGTGTGTTTTTTGTGTGATAGGGAGATGATAAAAAAGTAGGTAGTGTTTTTTTTTTGGTAAGAAGTTTTTATATCCAGTAGGTTTGGAGCATGGTTAGGATGGCTGAATCTTAATTTTTAGGTTCGGAGTTAGGAGGGGGATATTCATGCTTTATAAAAGGGTTATAGATTATAGATATGTATGTATGTGTCAATGTGTGCTGTGTGTTGACATTTTTTTTTCAAACAGCGATTTACATATATTACAGTCCTACCAAGAAGTTTTAGGAAACCTATCTGAAATCCAATTAAAGATGAACAATTTTACATTATTAATTAAGGATGAGACATTTCATCGGTCTCTTGGAAGAAAAAAGGTACGTAGACTTGTTACGAAAAGCCAAATCATCAATAGGGTTGATTGAACCACTGCATCAAAACACCTTCATGTGTATAAGTTTTGGGGTTGCATGGTGTTTTGATGGATTCTTCTGCCAGAAGAAAGAAAGACAAGTGCTAAGTTATTAAATGAACAACTTGCATTTAGTAAAACAGCAAATACCAAAGTAATTAAGACCGTACACCATTGAACTTCATTTTCCAATATTTTATTTTGAGATCGATATGGTTTTATACACACAATACACTTCTCGTGACTTTGTTGGTGAAAAGAGACGAATTTGCTAGAGAAATTATATGAACAACTTGCAATATGTGACTCAAAGTCTAACCAAAATCCGAAACCAGGAGAGATGGTTAGACCATGTTTTCAGCGAGAATCTTTTTGAAATTTTGTTAGATATGTATAGTACTCCGTATTAACTATTAAAAAAACGATATGATAGTGTTAGTATCCGCAATGTAGTTACGCGTAAAAGTGGAATTTTCATCTTGGGTTTTGTTTGATTTCTGTATAATTTGTTTCTTTTATAACTAATTAAATGGAATTGACAAGTGCTTTTATGGATTTGATACAGAAACCGAAAAAACGAGACTACGGGAAATGTCAACAGGATAAGAGTGCTAGGTGCAATTAAGGTTATAGAGTGACTTATTCGCCCGCTACGTTAGCTTTAATCCTATAACATTTATGTAACACAAAATCAAAAAAACACACTCCCTAGCCTATAACATTTTTATCACCTAAAAACCCTCTCTCATTCCACGTTAAAAAAAAAAAAAAAAAAAAAAAAAAACGTATAACTCTCTTTACATTATAAGGTTGCACCTATAACATTCTTATGACGCCATCAACCGTGCAGTTGGTGGTATTATAGGTACCAAACACACACGAATAACGCTTCTATAATGTGTTGCAGGCCAGCACTCTAAATAATTAAAAATGAACCATCCACGAAGCGGACCATTCCAAGTTGTTTGACGAAACTTTTGTGGGTTTAATAATTGGCTTGTCATTCCATTAATCAATAATTACATTAGTCATGTTTGGCAACAAGCGTTAGTGAAGCTTTTAAGAGTGACAAACAGTAAGCATTTAAATGAAAAACTTGTTTGATGTGTAAAACCTGTAATACAAATAACGTCTAACAACTTTGAGGCTTAGAGCTTACCTCTACGACTCAACCCCGTGGCCATGCATAAACTCATTCTCCCATACTTTATCCATAAGTAACTCAGAGTTAATAGTTCGGAAGGAATATTTAAGTACGAAAAAAAAATTAATTATTATTTAAGAAATATTTACTTTAATAAATGTTAGTTATCTAATTCTGGAAAATTTATACAACACTATGTTAAGTTTTATTGTATTTTTTTTCTTAAATGGGTCAAGTTTAATAATTAGCTAAAGAATGAAACCGTTTAAATAAGCTATACAGGTTGAATGAAACCATTTCACCACAATATTCTACCGACTCCTTTAACAAATTCATGTACTCAGATACAACAGCATTATATTACACTTGACAACAAAGAAGAACTAATATTGGAGTTGGACAACAGTCACATGCTTGGTTATGTTGAGTGCGACGGTTACATAGCTACATACATGCATAGATACACACGTACAAATGTACAATCATACGCACTGCCGCATTCGACTAGACTACCTTAGACGGCGATATACATGAAGTGGCCAACAACCCCAAGAGCCATTTCAATTCTATCAGCATCTGTACGTATGAGCTACTAGCATTTACTGAGTCAACAGTTGCTTCTCGTACACAAACAAATTAATACAGTAGTAGTTTAGACACTAATTTATCTTGTGCTTGTGCACCCATGTCATATTATGAACTGATCCATGATCTTACTTGTATGCTTATCGATCAATTTGTGGTTGGATTGTGACTTGATGGTTTTTTCCAGCCAAAGAAGCGATTAATAATGTTAATATGATTTTGTCTATCTCCTTATACATGAATCAAACACATCTTGCAATAGCTCTTTTCTGATATTATCAACTTAATTAATTGCAAGAGTTGAGAGTAGCTTGAAGTATACCAAAATTCCGTAAACCCTAAAAATTGGGTTAGAGTTATCTGTCAATAAAATATTTCTACTTCTTTCAACAAATTCTTAAAATGATTCAGAAATATAACTTTTAATCTTACTACACAACCAAGAGAACTAGGTATAAGAATATCAAAATAATCAAAAGCATTCCATTTTATAGCATACTTAGATTATTCAAAATACAAAATAATCAAAATGATAAAACGCTACATTATGCCATCAAAGATCATGTTCAAGACACCAAAGGCACGACCCATAAATTTAACTCTCACCAATCACAACACAACGATACAAATTACGATCACCAATTATAACTATTCTAACGCAGCAGACGACGATCATGGTTATGCCAGCAACCCCAACATCCACCCCAATCGTTATTAGTATGAGCTACATTTTCTGTTTTAGCGGTTGCATCTCCTGCATATAAACGCAAACAAATTAACATAAACGTACTCAATCTTGAAATGTATGTAAATACACATGTACTAATCAACGTATAGCAAATTCATATAAATGTGCATGTGATTGATCTTACCAGTTTGTTTACGGGTGTGATGTGGGATGGTGGTTTGATGGGTCCTCGCCGCAGATGAAACTATGATGAGTGTAAAGAGAACAACCATGAACAAAGTAAGACCATTGAGCTTCTTCATTTTCTTATACTTTTGCTTTGAACTCAATGCTTTATGCATACACACATGCACTTATATCTTGTGATTTAGAATTTTAGATAATTGTATCTTTGGATTTATATGTAATTTTGTATCTTTTGAAAGCAAATGACCCAAGATAATAAAGAAGACACATTTGCAAGAGATATATATGAACTAGACAAAACTTGCAATAGTTGACTCTAAAGTCTACCCGCACTCACAAAAACAGGTATGATTGTATTCTTTATTCTAAAAGTATGAAAATTTCGGTGTACCTTATTGATGATTAAAAATAAAATATAAAAATGTTTTAATTGAAAATAAGTTGATCTTTGTTATCTTACTACACTACATTATCATACATGTTAAATTATATATTTTTTTCTCAACGGCAATTTATAAAAAGCAACTAGCAAGGCTAGAAAAAGATTACAATATGTTCATATAAGATATAACTGGATCGTAGAGCCAGTCAATCCAATTAGGATGAGAATTCCTACTTCTATTTGAGATCCAAGAGTGAGATAAAACCTTTACTTACTCGCCGAATTGTCCTTCCTAGGGGGATTTGGATCGAAGCATACACGGTTACGGTATCTCCAAAGGACCCAATTAGTTGTTTGAATAACATTATCAAAACAAAGCTCGGTGGATTTGTTGACATTCACAGAGTCAAGAGTAAGTTAGGAAGATCGTTTGGATATGATGTAAAACCCCACCAACCTGAGATGAACTTCCAAAGGTCACAAACAACCAGGCAGTCAACGAAGAGGTGTTGAGAAGTTTCGATGTCATCGTCACACAAGGGGCATCTCACTGAGTTTATATCGATCCCACACAATTCAATGTTGTACCGAGTTGGAATTCGATCCATCCGTAGTCTCCAAGAGTGGATGTTTACCTTAGTAAGGAGAGTCTTATTCCAACTCACCTTGTAACTCGAGAAAGGTAAGATAGCTAATTCAACACACTTGGTCATTGAGCGAACATAGAAGGTGTTAGATGCATCCAAACTATACCGCTAAGAGTTTGGAGTGTCGACAGGTGAAACATCATGTAGAAGCTGTTAGTTTTATGGATATAAATTAGTAGACGTGAGTTAGGATCGAGCTCTAGACCACGGGATTGCACACTTTACGTACGAGAATTTAAAGTTAATAATTAAATATAAACATTATATTTATTTATTGATTAAACGAAATAACTAACGGACTTTAAGTAATTAATGTAATGGACTAACGGGCGTTAAATGTATTTGAAAAAGGACCAAGTTGTAAATAACGGTAAGGTTCTGGAATCCCCTTGGGATACATAGAACCGATCGGCCAAGGGATCCCAACCCAACCCAATTACAACTCCAACTTGTTCACCAAGTTTGCTTGAGTATATATACAAAACCTAGTGTGTTTGTAAATTATCTCTTGTGCTCATTAACTAAACCTAAAACGTGTTTTGTGTGTTTTTCTAGTCCAAACTGATCGGCCACCCTCTCTTGGGTGTCGATCACCATAACTTTTCCAAACCAAGTTATTTGTTTTATCAAAACTAGCATTACTTTAATTCGGTTTAGTACGTGTGTAAAAGAACGTGGTAATAACACAATATTGTTATTATTCTTGGATTGAATTACAAAACGGTAAGGGGTAATTCATATAATCCTAATTAAATCAAATTAGGGTTCTTCCATTGCTAGTTTGTGGATTTGATTCTTGTTCGGCTAGAATCAAGAAAATGTACGCATATTCTTTTATGTTAATTAATTGTTCATTAATAAATCCTATACGCTTCCGCTTGAATACTTTGATGTTTTGTGGTTATTTATTTGATTGTCATGATATATAATTCCAACAGTGGCATCACGAGTCATTGGTTTTTAATGAGTAATTAATTACATAAACACGTAATAAAACAAATACTTGTATGTTGTTTGATATGTTTATCTAGGGTTTATGTTTAATTTTTTTTTGTCGATTTTTAATTAGGGGCGTACCCCATTATTTTTTAATTCGACTCATAAAAAAAATTTAGGATTTTGAAAATTGTTTGCTAACCTTATCGAAACCTAGAATTAATATATTAGTTACGTGATTAATTCATGAATAAAGTTGTTATGTGTCATGGAATTTTGATATGCGATCTTGTGACTATTTGTATAATTGTTATGATATATCCATGATTATACATGCATGTTAGTCATGGATAAGTTGCTTTGATATTTTTTAAATTGTTTAGATATATTTATTTACGATAAATCTTGAATTGGGGAAGACTCCAATTATATATTATGAATCAATTATGTGCTAATTGGTATATTTTAATTATGGGTTTACGCAATCGATTCATCGATGTATGTGGCTCACTTTCTATCGCTGGAGTGAAAGCCCTAATTAATATATACATTAATTTAACCTAGATAATGATTATTAATAGGTTTTATCGAATAAGTTGCATGTGGCTACTTGTTTACACGTATAAATTGTTTATTATGTGCGCATTGTTTTTTAGTAGTTTATTTTTTATTTGTTACTTGTTTGTTTATCATGTATGACAGTTTTAAGCAAAGGGTAATTTTGAATAGAAAAATAATACGGACTAAACAATGGTGAAATTTGATTTGTTTTGGAATAGTTAAGTTTTCAATAGTTTAATTGATTGGTGATTTTGGTACAAATGGTCTGAACGGCTCACCCAGTAGAATGAACTATAAAGGGGTTAATTAAGAAGTGCGAACAGTCACACTGAAAGGATGTCTAAGGTTATGCTTTGCGCTTACCTGGTCCTCTGCCCCCTGTAAAGTTCGAATGGAGCTACTAAGTAAGCCATATAATGTACAAACTCATCTTAAGGGCGAATTAGTTTTAATTCCATGCACCACTTCGGTGGTAATTACCCGAAACACTAAGTGTTTACACTTATGCAAAAGTACGGTATAATGGACGATAATTAACACTAAATTCCTTGATTGGTGAACCCAATACCTCAGTCAAAACTTTGATAATTTGATCTTTATGAATTGGTAATAAAAAGTTTTTTATTAAATTTGTGCTACAAGATGAATGCATGACATCTTTGTACATATTTGATTTGACCACATAAAATCAAAACTAGTACCCTTTTAAATTAAGTTATATGCCATCTAATTAAAATGAACACTTGAAGTTGCAATTTACGTCATGACAGTACTTGGCTAGATTGTGATGGAGAGGTAAATCTCTATGTAACTGAAAATAAAGATCTGTAAAGTGTATCTTCGTAGGATACCCTAAGGAAACTATGGGTTACTACTTTTACTATCCAACTGAAAATAAAGTAATTGTTGCTAGGTATGGAGATTTTCTTAAAAGAGATATCGTATCTCAAGAATTCAGTGGGAGAGTTTATGATCTTGAAGATGATCAAGAAGATGCATTACCTTCTGAAAACACTAACCTACTTCCGGTAGAACCTGATAGTCTGGGTCCTCCACCAGAAGTTGATGTGATTCCCGTTCGTAGATCCGTAAGGTCTACACGTGCACCTGAACGTCTATGTCTTAACATAGAAGTTGAGGAAACTATGTTAGGAGATCTTGGACAGCCTACTAGTTATAAAGCTTCCATGGCAAGTCCTGATAAGGAAAAATGACAGGTTGTAATGAACGGGGAAATGCAATCCATGAGAGAAAATGAAGTCTGGGAAGAGGTTGACTTACCTCCAAACGCCACGGTGGTTGGAAGTAAGTGGCTCTATAAAATTAAGACTGGCATGGATGGCAATATACATGTCTATAAAGCTCGTCTAGTTGCGCAAGGTTTTACTCAAACTTATGGCATTGATTACGAGGAGACCTTTTCTCCTGTAGCGGACATTAGAGCTATTAGAATTCTTATAGCTATAGCAGCATACTATGACTATGAGATATGGCATATGGATGTCAAAACCGCCTTCTTAAATGGTCGCTTAGATGAAGACATCTATATTAAGCAACCTGAGGGGTTCGTGAATCCACAATTTCCAAACCGTGTATGCAAACTTCAAAGGTCCATTTATGGATTGAAGCAAGCATCAAGGCAATGGAATAAAAGATTTGATGAAGAAATCAAAAGGTATGGATTTATTCAAAATCTTGATGAGCCATGTGTATATCACAAAGTTAGTGGGAGTGATGTAATTTTCCTAATTCTTTATGTCGATGACATATTAATTATGGGAAAAGACATTCCAAGTTTGCAAAATGTTAAGGCATATCTTGGGAAGTGTTTTTCCATGAAGGATTTAGGAGAAGCTGCATACATTCTGGGAATCAAGATCTACCGAGATAGATCAAAGCGGTTAATTGGTTTAAGTCAAAGCGCTTACATTGATAAAATATTGAAGAGATTCAATATGCAAAATTCCAAGAAAGGATATTTGCCGATGAAAGTAAAGCATGGCTTATGTAGCGATATGTGTGCTTCAACACCTGCTGAAGTGGCACGCATGCAGAATGTTCCTTATGCTTCGGTTGTAGGATCTATTATGTATGCTGTGAGATGCACAAAGCCAGATGTGGCGTTCACTCAAAACATGACCAGTCGATATCAACAGAATCCGGATGAACTTCACTGGATTGCTGTTAAGCATATTCTAAAGTATCTTAGAAATACTAAAGATATGTTTTTTGTGTATGGTGGAAATCCAGACACAGAGCTTGGTGTTACAGGTTACTGTGATGCGTCCTGGCAGTGTGATAAAGATGATACGAAGTCTCAGACGGGTTATGTCTTTGTCATCAATGGAGGAGCAGTTGACTGGAAGAGCAAGAAGCAGACTACAATTGCGATGTCTGCAATAGAAGCTAAATACATAGCTGCTTCGGAAGCTGTAATGGAGGCTGTTTGGATTAGGAAATTCTCTTCAGGGCTTGGTGTTATGCCTTCAATTGAATCGCCTATTGATATGTATTGTGACAATTCTGCTGCAATCATATTTACCAATGAACCTGGAGTCATGAAGGGCACCAGACATTTTCTACGGAAATATCACTATGTTCGGGAACAAGTCCGTGAAGGTGAAATAAATCTACTGAAAGTTCACACAGATGATAACTTAGCTGATCATTTCACTAAGGCTTTAGCTAAAGAAAAGCTTATTGGACTTGCCATTGGAATTGGACTTCGTTTAGCTAATAGTTTCATGCATAACTGTGATTAGTATTTGGATAAAGGATATTGTAAAACATTTATTATTTTGATGAAATATAGTTTGGATTATGTTTATTTTCATTTATAATATTGTTGTCCTATATTTGCATGTTTAATCCATGAATAACTAAGTTATTCTAAATGTCCGTTGTCGATTAATGATATGGGAGTATCATTAAATTAAGAAAAATCTGAGAGATGTGGTAGAATATATTTGAAAGTATATTGATGAGAATGCATACCAATTTCAGATGATATTCAATGAATTGAATATAGGACTTATCCCAACTACATAATTTACTTTGTGGATATTGTTATAAGTAAATTATGAATAGTTATCCTCAGACTTGAGATACCAGATAAGTGTCATGAATGTAGTGCATATCTGTGAAGCAACTTAACGCTATACATAACTGGTAGTCATAAGGGTTGTTTTCAGAAATGTTACAAAGTTTGTGGGTTATTCTTGTAGTCAAGATATAATTTGTTCCTTCAAATTTATTTGGAGTTTAATACTGCTGGGCCCATCGTAGGGTTGACAAGATGTTTGTGCGGCCGCACCCAAATCTCCCCTAAATATGTTTAGATGATTCGGTAATCTTAGTCAATCACTTACAACGAGAAACATAATAGTTTTATAAAGAATGACTTAATTCCATATCTTTATTTAACGTGGTATTAGAAACAAAAGGATAATAATAATGAGAAATCATTAAAAAGTTTTTCCATGAGCCTTACTCGAGTTGTACTAGAGGCATCGAAGTGTTGCTAGACGCTAACCGATGTGATCACTCTATTAAGATATATCCAAGTGGGAGCTGTTAGTTTTATGGATATAAATTAGTAGACGTGAGTTAGGATCGAACTCGAGACCACGAGATTACACACTTTATGTATGAGAATTTAAAGTTAATAATTAAATATAAACATTATATTTATTTATTGATTAAACGAAATAACTAACGGACGTTAAGTAATTAATGTAATGGACTAACGGGCGTTAAATGTATTTGGAAAAGGACCAAGTTGTAAATAACGGGAAGGTTCCGGAATCCCCTTGGGATACATAGAACCGATCGGCCAAGGGATCCCAACCCAACCCAATTACAACTCCAACTTGTTCACCAAGTTTGCTTGAGTATATATACAAAACCTAGGGTGTTTGTAAATTATCTCTTGTGCTCATTAACTAAACATAAAAAGTGTTTTGTGTATTTTTCTTGTCCAAACCGATCGGCCACCCTCTCTTGGGTGTCGATCACCATAACTTTTCCAAACCAAGTTATTTGTTTTATTAAAACTAGCATTACTTTAATTCGGTTTAGTACGTGTGTACAAGAACGTGGTAATAACACAATATTGTTATTATTCTTGGATTGAATTACAAAACGGTAAGGGGTAATTCATATAATCCTAATTAAATCAAATTAGGGTTCTTCCATTGCTAGTTTGTGGATTTGATTCTTGTTCGGCTAGAATCAAGAAAAGGTACGCATATTCTTTTATGTTAATTAATTGTTCATTAATAAATCTTATACGATTCCGCTTGAATACTTTGATGTTTTGTGATTATTTATTTGATTGTCATGATATATAATTCCAACAGAAGCAACAACATGTCATCAAGTTGTGATTCATCAAGCTGTTGACAAAACATCTCTAATGTTTCTACGCCATGTCCAGTTAGGAGATAAAATATCATTAGTGAAAGTGCACCGTTCTATAATTTTGCAATCCTTGTTAACTTCCAGTGAGAAAAGTCTAGGAAAAAGACTTAAATTTTGATTCACCAATCCATATATCCACCCAGAACCTAAAAGTGTACCCATTGCCCACTTTTCTAATATGATCTTTAGATCTCTAATAATAGAAATGATAAAGATCTTCAACAAAATGTGAATACTCAAGAACTAGAAAAGAGTATTGGACAAATTGATGATTTGTTATTAGGATAGTGAATTTGTTACAGAGAGAATATTGTTTTTACAATTCAAAGAGATGATCTAAAATGATTACAAGTGAATGATTTATACAAGGAATGGAATAACTGATTTTCCCGCCAAAACGGCTTTATGAAAATCAGTTGTGATATTGTGTTGTGTTGACTTTTTGACTTTACTTAAAACTCATATCAATACTTCCTCCTTCAGTAAGTGCTTGTCCTCAAGCATCAATGTCAAAATCAGGAAAGCGCTTGACCATGTCACTATGTAGTTCCCATGTTGCATCATCTGGAGTTCCATTCGACCATCTGACTAGAACAAAGACTTTAGCTGAAGAACCCACTTTGCCCAATCTTCTGTCAAGTATCTGCACTGGAACAACTTCCAATTCACCTTCAGTGTTGCATCTTGGTAACATGGGGTTTGTTGTAGGGACTGAACCTTTGTATTTCTTAAGCTGAGAAACGTGAAACACTGGATGTATCTGTGAACCTGCAGGCAATTCCAATTTGTATGCTACCTGTCCAATCCTTCCAATAATCTGAAATGGTCCATAGTACTTAGGATTAAGCTTGTTGTATTTCCCCATTCTCAGAGTGACTTGCCTATGAGGTTGCAATTTCAGGAGTACCCATTGCCCAATATCAAACTCCCTTTCAGTTCTTTTAGCATCAGCAATGGCTTTCATTCTATGCGGAGACCTTTCCAAATGGAACTTGATCAACTGAACAGTAGCTTCTCTTGCAGCCAAGGATCTATCCACACTTTCCACTGAACTTTGGCCTTGAACATAAGCAATTGGATTGGAAGGTGGTTGTCCATACAATACTTCAAAGGGTGTAACTTGGGTTGCAGTATGGTAATTGGTATTATACCAATATTCAGCCAAAGAGATCCATTTTGACCATTCCTTAGGCTTTTCCCCTGACATACATCTTAAGTAACATTCCAGGCACCTGTTGACTACTTCAGTTTGTCCATCAGTTTGAGGATGGTATGAAGTAGACAAGTGTAGACTGACCTTTAACATCTTGATTAGCTCCTTCCAAAATAAACTGATAAAAACCTTGTCCCTGTCACTTACTATCACCTTGGGAAGACCATGGAGCTTGTACACATTATCCAAGAAAGCTTGAGCTACCTAAACAGCTGTGAAAGGATGGCTCATTGGAATAAAATGACTGTACTTACTTAGTCTATCCACTACCACAAACAAAACTATCTTTCCATTAGAAGGTGGAAGACCTTCTATAAAATCCATTGAAATTTTTGATCAAACTTGTTGAGGTATAGGAAGAGGCTGCAATAATCCAGGATAAGCAGACAAATCAGGTTTATTTGCTTGACAAACTCTACAATTGGCCACATATTCTTTGACTTTTTGTCTCAACTTCTTCCAATAGCATAAACCACTGATTCTGCTGATAGTGGCTTGTACTCCTGAATGTCCACCACTTGGATCAGCATGGAAATAATGAAGTAACTCCTGTCTTAACTGCTCATTAACACCAACTACTATCTTCCCTTTCCTTCTCAACTGCCCATGTACCAAACTGTAGTGCTTGTGTGATTGAGCATTGGCTTCCAAGTCAGAGGCAAACTTCTGTAATTCCTCATCTTCCTTACAAGAATCAAGTATCCTTTGCATATAATCACTGGAAATTGTAGAAAGGGCTAGATGTAGTAACTGTGCACTGGTAGGTACCCTGGACAAAGCATCTGTTGCCTTATTTTCACTTCCTTTCTTATACAAAATCTCATAGTCAAACCCCATCAACTTAGGTAACCACTTCATCTGTGTAGGTGTTGTAATTCTTTGTTCCAACAAATACTTCAAACTGAAATGGTCTGTTTTGATTTTGAAATGCCTATCCAAAATATATCCTCTCCATTTACCCAAAGCTTGTATAACTGCCAACAATTCCTTCTCGTAAGTGGACAATGATTGGTGTTTAGGAGCTAGAGTTTTACTGTAATAGGCTACTGGATGACCACCATGTTGCAACATTGCTCCAATTCCTCCTTGGGAAGCATCTATCTCAATAACAAACAACTCATTAAAATTTGGCAACTTAAGAACTGGAGCTTGAGACATTGCTGATTTCAACTTATCAAATGCCACTTGTGCTGCTTCTGACCAAACAAACCCATTCTTCTTAAGTATTTGAGTTAGAGGATGACTGATAACTGCATAGTTCTTCACAAATCTTCTGTAGTATCCAGTCAAACCCAAAAATCCCCTTAATTGCTTGAGGTTAACAGGCACTGGCCAGCTTTTCATAGCTTCAATTTTAGAACTGTCAGTAGCAACTCCTTCTCTAGTGATCACATGCCCCAAGTATTCCACTTTTTGTGCACCAAAAACACACTTAGACTGCTTGGCATAGAGTGTGTTGTTTCTCAGAATTTGCAAAACCAATCTTACCTGTTGTACATGATCTTCCAAAGTAGGACTATACACAAGTATGTCATCAAAGAATACCAACACAAACTTCCTCAAATATTCTTTGAAAACAGAATTCATTAAAGCTTGAAAAGTAGAAGGAGCATTTGTGAGACCAAAAGGCATTACCAGAAATTCATAGTGTCCTTCATGTGTTTTGAATGCTGTTTTCTCTATGTCAGGAGGATACATCCTAATTTGATGATAGCCAGACCTTAAATCCAACTTGGTGAAGTACATGGAACCCTGCAACTCATCAATCAATTCCTCTATGACTGGTATTGGAAACTTGTCTTTGATGGTAGCACTATTCAACTGTCTATAGTACACACACATCCTCCAAGTTCCATCTTTCTTTTTAACCATAACCACTGGAGAAGAAAATGGACTTTGGCTATCTCTAATTGCTCCAGTGTCAAGTAACTCCTTCACCATGATTTCTATTGCATCCTTCTGTGTGGGTGGGTGTCTGTAAGGTCTAACATTAATGGGTAAAGTTCCTTCTTTGAGTGGAATTTTATGGTCAAAAGGTCTAATGGGTGGAAGGTTAGTAGGTACTGCAAAAACATCAGTGAATTCCTTAACTAGCTCAGTTACTTCTTTTGGTGATTCTGCTGAACCTTTGTTGGTTGCTGCTGAAATCATGTTTAATGAGGTGGTTGGGTAAACACATAACATCATAGAGGATAATTCAGCTTGGGGTGTTTGAATTTTCATTTTCTTTCCTTGTTTCCATTGCACTCCAGTCTTTTGTGTTCCCCTTAACAATACAGTTTTCCCTTTATGCTTAAACTTCATTCTTAATTCCTTGAAATTAGGTAGTATGTTACCTAATGTAGATAACCACTGAATTCCAAGTACCATTTCACATCCTCCTAAGGGCAAAAGCATCACATCAGTTTCAAACTCCCCACCTTGCAACTTCCATTTAAACTCTTTGCAGACCCATTGACTAGTCAATTTGCCACCACCAGCTATGTCAACTTGAAATGGACAAGTACTACTAAGTTTGCAGCCTATTCTCTTAGCAGTATTGACATCCATGAAATTGTGAGTACTGCCACAGTCAATCAAAATATGAAGCTTATGATTCCTTACATTACCATAAACTCTCAAAGTCTTGTAAGTAGTGGTACCATTGATATCATTTAGAGAAATTTGTGGCACATAGTCAATCAATTCCCCTGTTTCCTCTGTTTCAACTGCCAAGTCACCATCAGTACCAACTTCTTCCAACACTTCTTCATTATTTTCTCCTAAAACTTCAAGAGAAAACACTTGTCCCCCACATTTGTGCCCTGGTGTGTATCTTTGATCACAATAAAAGCATTGGTTCTTTTGCCTTTTCTCATCTAACTCTTTTTGTGTTAATTGTTTCCTGAATGGGGTGTTTGGCACAGTCACAGCCTTATTTCTCCAATTTGGATTTGGTGCTGGTAAAGATAAAGGTTTGGGGCCAGTATTTGGAATTGAGTTTTGGAATCTTGGTGTTGGTAAAAGTGATGGCCTCTGCTTCTGTTTTAACACATTCAACTTAGCTTCTTCCAGTTTACACAACCCATACAAATCTGCAAGAGATCTTGGCCTAAACATTCTCACAGCCCACTCAATTCACTTTGTAACCCAGCCATAAAGAAACTCATACATTGTTCTTCAGGCAAATCGACTCTACACAACAATCTGTCATAAGCATCAATGCAATCTTGAATATTGCCTACTTGTTTAAGTTTCTTGATTTCACCCAAAGGATCATCATAAACAGACCCAAATCTTTTCAAAATTGCTTCTCTATACACAATCCAAGACACATCTTCCCCAAGATACCTTACAAATTGTCTATGCCACATTAAAGCTAAATCATGTAAATGAATTGAAATAAGATTTACCTTATAGTCATCTTGGATATTGTCCACTTTAAAGAACTGTTCGCACTTGAATAACCACCCTCTAACATCATCCCCTCCACCAAATTTTGGGAACTCAATCTTGGTGACTCTACTAAACTGCATATGCTGATTACCACCTTGACTCCCATGAATCCCATTTCTTTGACTGGTGCCTTCTCCATTATTCAATCGATTCTCCAAGGTTCGGATTGTAGTACCCATTTCAGTGATGGTACGCATGAGATCTTCCATTGTAATCGGCCTATCAAGTTCACTTCTAGCATTCTCAGTGGATCTTGTACCCACCATGATTAGTGTTTTCAAAACAACAGAATTCAAGAACTGGTTGTGTAACTCATGATGGAATAACTGAATTCTAACAAAATTCAGTTGGATATGGTGGATAGGTGCAGGATTGTAGGCTCTTGATACCACTTAATATGATCTTTAGATCTCTAATAATAGAAATGATAAAGATCTTCAACAAAATGTGAATACTCAAGAACTAGAAAAGAGTATTGGACAAATTGATGATTTGTTATTAGGATAGTGAATTTGTTACAGAGAGAATATTGTTTTTACAATTCAAAGAGATGATCTAAAATGATTACAAGTGAATGATTTATACAAGGAATGGTGATAACGCTACACGCGTCGTTCGGGGTCAAGGAAACTTCCTTTTCTTTGAGCAAGTTTTATAACACCCTAGGCAGTGAACCTAATCGTTGTAGTGTAGTAATTAGGGTAAGCCACGGGTATTGATATCGTTCTCTAGGGGAATAGGAATGCTAGTGAGAAGTTACTACGCTAAGGTTGAGGTTGAGGAAGATTATTTTTTATCTTTTTATGTTTTTTTTTTAGAAAATGAAAAGGTACGAATCTCGGGTATTGGATTTGGGGGGTTGGTATTGCTACCGATTACTCTACTATTATCTAATTATCTAAGCTAAGGTTGTGATAGTCTATGTCTAATTAATGTGTACTCGTATGATAGTTTAAAGATGTGTTTACTTAGGTTTTACTACTCCTTAATTATCTCCTATTGATGGTTGATTTGTCACGTCCTTATTCCTAGTTGCGTTGTGATTCTAAGGCTATAGGGCGTGCTTATTTCCCTAACTCTTTGAAATTACCAAAGGGTCTTGTTTACAAATCCTCTAGTGATTTATAGACGCCTACTCTACGGTTGTCCTTGAATACTTTATCCTACAATTACCTAGATAATCATATTCTAAAGTTCACAAAGAAATGTCAAGCATTAAGTACACAACGAATAATCTAGCGCACTCTAGATCATTAGTCAATTAAGATAAGTATCAACCAATCAATATTCAATAATTAAGTTTCATATTCCCTAAGCAAACACACAAATAAATTAGGCGGACATGGAGAACATGCAAGCATACACACAAATAATCAAAGACATAATTAAATTAATGAAGTAAATACTTATCTTGATGTATAATAGGGTTTAGAACCCTAAAATACTGCACAAGAAAGCCTTGGTTCGGTTTTAGGTTTTTACTCCAAAAGACTACCCATCAAAAACTGAAAAATTCGGATTCTATATATAAGATTACATCTGCGACGGCGTCACCTTATGTTTCGTGACGCCGTCGTGTCGCCGTCATTAGGGTTTCGTCTTGGCCACGTAAACCTTTCGACGGCGTCACCTTATGACTGTGACGCCGTCCCCTTCAGCTCTGACGCCGTCATGGCTGCATCTAGGCCGTCTGAGTAACGACGGCCTACTCCTTTAGAACCTGACGTCGTCCCTTGAAAACATGCAATTTCGCTTCTGACCCGTCGCAAAATTCCTTCCCGACGGCGTCGCAGATATGCAGTGACGCCGTCGCCTTGTGTTTCAGCAGCTTTGAGTGTCTCGATTCTGACTTTGGCCATTTTCTTCGTATATTCGCGCCTTTTCGTCCAAATAAGCATCATTCCAGCATTTTGCCTTCAAGAGACCTAAAAAGTGAAAAGGAACGATATTAAGCAATAACGGATACAAAAGTGATCGAATAAGGGCTTAAATGACCCCTCAAAAAGGTACCTTTTAAAACCTTATCAAATATCCCTACACTTGGTATTTGCTTGTCCTCAAGCAAATGTGCTTTTAGCCAATTAATTTATAAGTTAGGGGTCATGAAGCATCCATTCAAAACGGTCCACAACACATATAAGCCCCGCAAAAGTCATAACAAGCACGGAAATTACATACTAGCACCTCACATGGGGTGTTTGGATACTCACATCTCTCTCGGGTGTATATAAGAAATATAACAAATCGGAAATGGAAGATAAACACTCATTAACCGGTCCTAGTACATAGATTACCATAGGCTTGAGAATAGATCAAACCTCCATCGCTTTGGCGTAAGCACCTAGGAAAGACTATCAAAGAGGTCTTTAAAGGGTTGTAACGTTAGGCTTACGGTAGGGAAATAAGGGTTTGGTGGGATAGGCTATATAGTGGTGGATAGTCAAAAATCTCTATGTTGCAAGTATACGAAGAATGGCGTTGCTAAGCCAAGACTCGACACTCTAAAACTCTAGGCAACGAAAATAAACAAACATAATTTAAAAGATAGATGTAGGATGGTAGCCCGTATGGCTTTTTTTTTTTTTTTTTTTTTTTTTTTTTTTTTTTATAATTTTTTTTTTTTCGAAATTTTTTTTTTTTTTTTTTTTTTTTTTTTTTTTTTTTTTTTACATACACTTTTACTCTACCATCCTCTACGGTACATCAAAATGATAGGGATTTATAGACACATCCCTACACTTGAGTTTTTATTACTCTAACACTAATTTGACCCGAATTGAAAAGATTAAAACACTTGGAGTACATTATTATGCAAACAAAGGGAATTTGAGTTTAACGTTCTCTTTCCTATGTTTCATAAACTTTAACTTTTCCCATGAATCCCAATCATCCCAAAACTGTATACAAAGGATATGACTCGACTTAGCAACTCATGCAAGCAACCAGATAATTGAACTAAGGGTTTTGGGTGATAACATAAATTTGCACTAAAAGTGAGTGCAATAAAGGTAGGCTAAGGCGATTTGGGTGTATATTTGGGGGTGGGGTGTAAACAATGCTCTTCATTGATATTCCGGAAAAACCGAAACATCACGAGAACCGCGAAAAGGATAGGCTCTGAGGGGTTAACTAGGGGTATCGTGTACTAAAGATGAGTACAACGCAAAGGGTATGGGGGAATTACTCAACCGATATGGAAGAAGTAATTATATTACAGGTATCAAACAAGGGTTTATCCTAATGCCTCTTATCATTTAGTTAATCCTAACTACACAAGTGTAGTCTCACTAGTGATCTCGGAATGCATCACAAAACAAGTTCTAGAATCTAATATACTACCGGTTCACACTCTAAGCATTAAAGATGAATGCTGCATTAAAGATGAATGCTTTAATTCCTACTAATCTAAGGGCGATCCTCACATTTTGGGTGGAATTTAGGTGGTAAGGGTTTTTGTGCTAGTCATGCAACTTCCTATCCATGAGACGCTTTTGTTAAGACTAATGGCCCACTCTTATATGTCATGAAAAAATTTTAAATTTGGCTAAAATTACCCTAACCTACATTTTCTCATGGTTTATTACACAAATACACTTGGACAAAGCAAACAGTCAAGGATAAGCATAGTTTCAAAGTTCCCGTTTATTTTCCCTCCCTACACTTAAACTGAACATTGTCCCCAATGTTCCCCGAAAGTATCAAAGTTATGATAATAGAAGGTAATTAAAAACGAAAGAAACTAATACTCCCCTGATTAGCTCGGTAGGATCCGTAAAAAGTGGTGGTTAAATCTTTTCCAAGAAGAGTTTTTTGCGTGAAAGGCTCCTTCCAAACTTGTGTAACTTCTTCTTGATAAACTAAACCTGCACACTAGAAGAAAACAAACGAAACCTTCGCGTAAAATCGGCGGTAATAATATACATAAGACTCGATTTAAACTAGGATATAATGCTTGTGGAATGGATGTTTACAGAATTTGTTTTGAAAGTTAAGATCTGGAAAATTCCAAAATTTTACAAGTAGCTCAGAAAACGAGAAAAAGTAAGCTGATGTTTTTATTCCTTCCTGACGCCGTCAGGTTGCAATCCTGACGCCGTCAGGTTATCCTGACAAAAACTGGTCTGCGATTTTCTGGAAAAAATTCTGGAAAATTTACATCTTTAGAATCTGGAAAAACTTCTGCAAAAACATCCATTATGACTCGATACAAGCATTTGACTCGAACAAACAAACATATATATCTTTTAGTTAATTGTTATTCTCATGGTCACGTTTCTTATGAAAACGTGTGTAATCCTCCCTACACTTATCCTTTATGTAAAATACCTTTATATGTAATTAAGACGAGGTTAAAAACAAAATAAAGCATTTTTACAAATTTAAACATGAGGACAAACAATTAATAAAAGATATATGACACTAACAAGCAAACAATTAAGCATGGGTTGCCTCCCACGAAGCGCTTTTCTTTATTTAAGAGTCTTGTAGCTAGACTCGTAGTCCTACCCCTACGTTTTCTTAATCTTAAGGGCCCATTCGATCTCTTTAACTCTTCTCTCATCACGAATATATTCAGGCCCCAGTTCAAGACAAGCAGTGTAGTAGACTTTGTTTTTCCAATCAACCTCGAATGCCGGAATGTTATCTACATCTAAATCATCCATGCCCTCATAATTCTTATTTTTATGGGGCATTATATATTTAACACTCTCGGCTTCATTTGAGAACTCAATTATCCCTGCCTCTTTATCATAAACCATCTTAGACTCTTCTATAAATGGTTTCCCAAGGATTACATCTCCTAAAAACCCATCAATGATGCCCTTAACGTTTTCCAAAATCATGAAATCACACCTATATGTGAAGTTACCTATGAACACATGTAATCCCTTAATCCTCCCCACATAGTTACTTGCTTTCCTAGGGCGAAAGGGGTCCCTCATAGGCTCTAGCTTTTTGCTCATGATCCAATTATAATAGAGCCTAGACATTACATTCATGGGTGCCTTATAGTCAATGTAGGTGTGATCCCTATATAAGTATCCAATCATACACGGTACCTTGATGTTTTTAGGGTTTCCCCTCCTTATGCGGGGCTCGAAGGGTGGTCTTGGAAAATTAACCACGTTATGGTGATAGGCGGTTTCTTTTCCTTTAGGGTATGAGTCAAAGTACCCCCTAAGTTCTTCCTCCTCCTTGTCACCCTCCATAATTTCTAATACCTTATAATCTCCTTCCTCTAGATCATCATCCGAATCACTTGTGGTCAAATCACTATCTAAAGGGCGATCAGATTCCTTAAGGACTTCTTTGAGTGTATTTTCAATTATCATATTTAATTTCCTAAGCTCTCCGATTTCGCTCATGATACGGGCTCGAAGTTGGTTAGCAGAGGCTGGGTCAAGCAGTGGGTATTTGTTTTGTGGTGAAGTATAGTTTGGTGGTTGGTTATCACCTTCCATGGTGAAAAGTGATGGGATTACTAACAAAGGTCACGAAGAAGGGGGATAGACTAAGAGAAAGCTAAAAAATGAGAAAAATTTACTTGATAGGAATCAAGCAAAGAAACCTAAACGAGTTGGACTACTAACTAGCTATTCTATTCCCCGGCAGCGGCGCCAAAAACTTGATAACGCTACACGCGTCGTTCGGGGTCAAGGAAACTTCCTTTTCTTCGAGCAAGTTTTATAACACCCTAGGCAGTGAACCTAATCGTTGTAGTGTAGTAATTAGGGTAAGCCACGGGTATTGATATCGTTCTCTAGGGGAATAGGAATGCTAGTGAGAAGTTACTATACTAAGGTTGAGGTTGAGGAAGATTATTTTTTATCTTTTTATGTTTTTTTTTTAGAAAATGAAAAGGTACGAATCTCGGGTATTGGATTTGGGGGGTTGGTATTGCTACCGATTACTCTACTATTATCTAATTATCTAAGCTAAGGTTGTGATAGTCTATGTCTAATTGATGTGTACTCGTATGATAGTTTAAAGATGTGTTTACTTAGGTTTTACTACTCCTTAATTATCTCCTATTGATGGTTGATTTGTCACGTCCTTATTCCTAGTTGCGTTGTGATTCTAAGGCTATAGGGCGTGCTTATTTCCCTAACTCTTTGAAATTACCAAAGGGTCTTGTTTACAAATCCTCTAGTGATTTATAGACGCCTACTCTACGGTTGTCCTTGAATACTTTATCCTACAATTACCTAGATAATCATATTCTAAAGTTCACAAAGAAATGTCAAGCATTAAGTACACAACGAATAATCTAGCGCACTCTAGATCATTAGTCAACTAAGATAAGTATCAACCAATCAATATTCAATAATTAAGTTTCATATTCCCTAAGCAAACACACAAATAAATTAGCCGGACATGGAGAACATGCAAGCATACACACAAATAATCAAAGACATAATTAAATTAATGAAGTAAATACTTATCTTGATGTATAATAGGGTTTAGAACCCTAAAATACTGCACAAGAAAGCCTTGGTTCGGTTTTAGGTTTTTACTCCAAAAGACTACCCATCAAAAACTGAAAAATTCGGATTCTATATATAAGATTACATCTGCGACGGCGTCACCTTATGTTTCGTGACGCCGTCGTGTCGCCGTCATTAGGGTTTCGTCTTGGCCACGTAAACCTTTCGACGGCGTCACCTTATGACTGTGACGCCGTCCCCTTCAGCTCTGACGCCGTCATGGCTGCATCTAGGCCGTCTGAGTAACGACGGCCTACTCCTTTAGAACCTGACGTCGTCCCTTGAAAACATGCAATTTCGCTTCTGACCCGTCGCAAAATTCCTTCCCGACGGCGTCGCAGATATGCAGTGACGCCGTCGCCTTGTGTTTCAGCAGCTTTGAGTGTCTCGATTCTGACTTTGGCCATTTTCTTCGTATATTCGCGCCTTTTCGTCCAAATAAGCATCATTCCAGCATTTTGCCTTCAAGAGACCTAAAAAGTGAAAAGGAACGATATTAAGCAATAACGGATACAAAAGTGATCGAATAAGGGCTTAAATGACCCCTCAAAAAGGTACCTTTTAAAACCTTATCAAATGGAATAACTGATTTTCCCGCCAAAACGGCTTTATGAAAATCAGTTGTGATATTGTGTTGTGTTGACTTTTTGACTTTACTTAAAACTCATATCATTTTCTTTTGAAAATTGATTGGAGATAGTAGTTAGCATGAGAAATAGGTTTGTTTAGTTCGATGATTTTTTTTTCAAAGGCTCAAGGGCATGCTCTGCATAGGAGAGTCAATTGTATCAAACCCCCTCCATTAGACCCGTGAATGGATGTAATTACGCTTTTCCAAAGGGACTTAGGTTCCGAGTGAAAACGCCAACACCATTTAACTAACATGACTAAGTTAGCCGCATAAAGACTACCAATTCCGAGACCTCAACAATTAGTCGAAGAGCAAATTCTATGCCAAGCAACCTAAGCCATTTTATTTGTATCAAGTGTGCCACCCCAAAAGAAGTTACGCCTAAGCTTTTCAAGATAGTTGATGAAACATTTAGGAGCCATAAAAATGGAGAATAAGTAAGTTCCAAGATCGCCAAGTACTCATTTTAGGAGGGTAAGGGGGTGTTTGATAGGCACTTATTGAGATGATTAAGCATGAATTGAGGAATCGGTCAGTGCAATTGCCGTTTGATAAAAATTTGCAAACGCTCTGAACGACAATTTTTACACTGGATGGGACATGGCATAGGTGGCAGCCTTTTCATTCAGAGGCATTGATGTCCAATTTTTTTGTTCTTTTAATGAATATTATTACTTTAAGGTAAATGAATTTCTTATGTCCACAATATATAAGTTTAAAACTAATTGATATAATGACAAGTACACGCTAAAATAGTTCGTCTCCATTACAAAAGATGCCCAAATATTGACACTTTAAGAAAAAAATTGGTTATTTAATGTCACTAACCTTTTTATTTGCACTATAATATATCAATTCTTAACAATTATTGAAAAGTATATTCACTTACTGGATTGTATAAAAGATTAAAATGGTAATATACTATGTTTCAGGATATTATTCAAAACAGATATCAAACAATCATTTTTATTCAGAGTCAGGCTCATTCAGCACCTATAAATCATTCAGTGTCTTTAATTCATTCAGCGCTAAATCACAATATTTTATCAAACGGCCCCTACCTATGATAGTGTTCTTGCTTTCCAAGAGATAAGTCTTTTGTGGAATTTATCAATAATAGGTTTCCAATTACAAGCTTTGATCATATTGGCACTAATCGGAAGACCAATATAAGAACATGAGAGAGTAGATGGCTAGCAATTAAGGAAAGAAGCAAAGTTTTGTGATTCGAAAGCGAAAACGCCAATACCAAAAAACTTGCTTTTGGAAAAGTTCACTTTTAGTCCGGAAGCCGAGTTAAATCATCTCAATAAACGACAAAGGGTTTTAGCGTTGTCTCGGGACCACTAACCCATTATGAGAGAATCATCCGCGAAATGAAGATGAGAAATGTCAACTTTGTTTGAGCCTACTTTCACTCCTTCAAAGATTTGTTTTAATTTGGCTTCTTCAAAAGCAACATGTAGTGCTTCCATTGCGATGATGAAGAGAAATGGCGAAAGTGGGTCTCCTTGGCGAAGACCTTTTTGAATCTTAAATTCCTTAGTAGGACACCCGTTAACAATTGCTGACCCGAATGCCGATTTTAGACACCCTTAATCCACATTATCCATTTATCACTAAACCCCATTTTTTCATTGTGTTGTCAAGGAACTTCCAATCAAGCGAGTCAAACGCCTTTTCAAAGTCAACTTAAAGTAAAAAAAAAAAAAGGTGTTCTTTTTTCCTTAAAGCCCAAGATAAAATTTCATTCATCATAAGCGGGCCATTGGTTATTTGTCTACTTTTCAAGTAAGTGGTTTGAACATTGCTAACAACCGTGTGAACAACTTGTTGGAGCTTTATAACAACTCGCATTTTTCAGGTCCTTACTCAACCTCAAACTCAAAATCTATTCTATTTTGGAAGATTTCACATTCACCATTTCGTATAATTATTTAGTTGAATCGCGTAAAACAAGTAGCACCCTCTTGCGCACTATGACTTTGGACTAAGATTTAGTTTACATATTTTTAGTACATTGCCACTACTACAATTCACATTTAATTACTATCACAATTGCATTTTATTTGCGTACGATTAATTGAATTAATAAACGTTTTTCACAATTTGTATGAATATGTAGTGTACCCAATACTCCCAACAATTATTTTAATACATTCTTACACTACTTAAACCCTACAAACTTGCAAAAATATATTTTCTTACACTTTATATAATTCTTTTATTATAAACACTTAAATGAGTATATTTAACTTTAAATACAAAACTAATACGCAATACCTGATTATTACTACCCAATACACTTACAAAACACATAATACATAAAAAAAAATACCATGTTTCTTCTTCTTTTCACCTATTAGCCGTCCCCCCCCCCAACCCTTTAAAAAGTAAAGCTAAACTTTTCTTTTGCTTATGATAATCTCAAGTGCTTTATTTTGTCTAACTTTGACTTGTTTAACCACTAAAACCAAACATTAGAACCATGGCGTAATTGAGAAAATGAGGAGACAAAACATTCTTGCTCCCTTCCCCTTGCTTGTCGGCCAACATACCCCAAAACACCAACATTTATGTTTTTTTGGTCTAAACTAGTTCAATAAACAATTATACCTTGGTTCACTATATAAAGAAGGTTTACTTGTAGTTACCTGGCACATATAAAACTAAAAACTCTCACTCACTAATACATAAAGAAGGGTTACTTGTAGTTATTTATGTTTACTTGTAGTCAATTTCGGTGGTATACCACTGGTATTTCGGATTTCGGATGTTCCCAAAAATTTCGCTCCAAATTTCGTTTCAAATTTCGTTTCCGAAATATTCGGCGAAATTGACCGAATCGTTGACTTGCAAATTTCGGTGGGATTTGTGGTTTTACCAGTCCATTTTTTTTTTGCCCAAACCCAATAAAACCCCAACCCAATTAAACCTACTTATTATACAATAAACCCACTTATTATGCAAGAAATCTAATTTCTTTTCAAGCAATCAAGCAGCCGATCTTTCTTCTGTAAAGATGGATGGTGACAATGGTCCAACAACTCCATCCTCTCATGCTTCTGCAAATCCCTCAAACACTAATACAACATCTTTTTCCATGTGTAAATAAAGATATGGCATGGGAATGGGCAGATCAGAGAGATCCCTTGAAAAAAAGCAAACGTTTGGTGCAAATTATGTAATAAGAAGATAAGTGGAGGAGGAATTACACGACTGAAGCAACATCTTGCTCATATTGGAGGAGACGTGACGGGTTATCCAAAAGTGACTGTGGATATCCAGAAGAGAGTATTGGCATCAATGAGAGAAAAAGACCAGAAATACCTACAAAAGAAAAGAGAGAGAGAGAGAGATTCTTAGAGCAAACACGGTTGATGTTACTGATGTAGATGAGGAAGAGGAAGATGAAGACGATGTTCAAGAAGTTGTATCAAGAAAAAGTGTTTCAAAGAAAAAGAAATTTGTGGCTTCTAGCAACACGCGTGGTTCTATCAATGTTATGTTAAAGATTAATCTTAACAAAACAAAGAAAAGTTCACTGGCTAGAAATAATCCAATAAAAGAGAAGTTAAAGATGGTAGCTTGGGATAAATTTGCAACTTGGGCTTATTCTGTTGGGTTACCTTTCAATGTCGTGCGTGGCGAAAATTTCCAAGAGATGATCAATGCTATTGGAGATTATGGAAGTGGTATTTAATTGTTATTATGATTTATTGGTTAATGGTTATTTGATATTTTGATTATATCATTTTATTTTATTTATTAGTTATCATTTTATGTTAGGTATGCCAGCTCCATCTTATCATAATATCCATTTTACATTGTTGAAAAAACGTTTAGAAGAGACGAAAAAGTTTGTGGATTCATATCGGCCACATTGGGAAGAATATAAGTGTAGCATTATGTCTGATTTTTGGACAGACGGGAAAGGAAGGTGTTTGATAAACTTCTTAGTCAATTGTCCTCTTGGAACTGTTTTTTTTAAATCAATTGATGCATCGGAGCATGTGAAGAATGCTCAATTGATTGTGGATATGATAAATGAGGTGATAGAAGATGTGAACAATGCTGAATTAAATTTTTATGATAGTTTATTATAGATAACGGGTCAAACTTTAAAGCTGCTGGAAAGATTCTAGAAGAACAACACCCTAAGATGTTTTGGACTCCTTGTGCAGCACACTGTGTGAACCTTATGATTCAAGACATAGGTGAGAAAATACTGAAGATAAAGAACACTTTGGCTGATGCACGAGCAATTGTGGTTTACATTTACAACCACAGAAGGATTCTTAACATGATGAGGAAGTTGACAAACAACAAGGAGCTACACAGGTCTTGTGTAACTAGGTTTGCAACCCAGTTTTATACCGTTCAGAGTATCCATGAGAATCGACATCATATTCAAGTATTGTTTGTTTATGAAGAATGGAGGAAAAGTGATTTTGCAAAGAAGGCAGTTGGAAAGAAAGTCGACAGAATAGTTGCAAAGACAGAATTTTGGGACAACATACACCTAGTTTGTCAAGTGTTAACTCCTTTGGTGAATGTGGTTAGATTGGTTGATACGGAAGAGAAGTCATGTATGGGTTACATATATGATGTTGTGCAAAGAGCGAAGGACCAAATCGAGAAAAATCTAACAAATGCAAGACTGATCACTAAAGTTTTGGGTATGATTCAATCAAGATGGTCTGACCAACTTCATCGTCCGTTACATGCAGGTGGTAAACTTTATATTTGTCGTTTTAAAATTAAATTAATTAAATTTCTTAGTTTTAATTTTAACTCTATTGAATGTGCAGCTGGATATTATCTGAACCCCGCTATCTTTCATGGGGAAAAATCAGCAGAATTAAAGAATAATAGGGAAATTCTAACAAGCCTTTATGATGCTATTGACCGTCTAGTGCCTGATGAGGATGAGAATAATAAAATGAGGCACGACTTGAATTCCTATATTGATTCAACTGGGCAATTTGGATCTGCAGCTGCTATAAGGGGTAGAACGAAAGTTGCACCGTGTAAGTATAACATTTTAACATATTCACATGTTTTTATAGATACAATTGTCATTATATCACTTCATTTATTTATAAAATGCAGATATATGGTGGCGTAGTTATGGGATCGACACACCTTTGCTCCAAAAATTAGCTATTAGTGTCCTTAGTCAAATTTGTAGTGCTTCACCTTGTGAACGCAATTGGAGTACATTTGACAATGTAAGTTCTTTCTAACAAGTAGATTTTTAAAAATTGTAATACTTTGAACTTATTTGCTTCATTAAGTAAATCGTTTATTCTTTATGTTTAGTTACATTCGAAGAAAAGAAATCGCCTTTTGCAACAAAAACTCAATGACCTTGTATACATCAAATACAACTCAAGGTTACAAAGGCGCTTCAACTCGTTAAAAACCAACAAATCTTTGGATCCTATTTTGTTGAGAGACGTAGAGGAGAATGATGATTGGGTTGTACCAACTGAAGTTGAGCTTCAAGAGTTTGTTGATGGGAAAAATGGTCTTCTTTTATCTGTTGCGCATGAGGCAATGGGAGGAAATGAAGATGTTGGGCTGAGTCTTAAGAGCAAAAGAAAGCGCTACAGAGATGATGATGAAGATATTGCCATAGCTGATGTAGATGGCTTGATTGATGTGGATTCGGAGGAAGATTTTCAAGACTTGTGATTTGATTATTTATGTTGTACCTTGCACTCTTAATAGCTATATAAGACTTATGTTTGAATAATAAAATTACCGAAATTCCAAAAATTTCGTATCTCGGTCCTTGACCGAAACACATAAATTTCGGTCATTAACTACATAAGGAGTGTAAGACAAGAAGGAAATTTGGTTTTACTAGTTCAAGTGCTATTTGGGTGTTCTAGTTAGTAACAAAAGGTTTTGGAGTAGTAACTGAAAGGTTTTATGGATATTTAAATAATAGTATGTCCGGATTCGAACTCGAGACTTCGGGATTGCACACATTACGTATGAGAATTGATGTACATAATTAATATAAATAAAACGTTATTATTATTAATTATCAGTTGCTAAATAAAACATAACGATAGTTAAATAATTAACGAGGTTTGGTTAACGGTCGTTAAATATTAACTAGAAGGACTAGAGATGAAATTAGAAGTCGGGAAAGTTCTAGAATCCCCTTGGGATTGACTAGGCCGATCGGTTGGGTATTCCAAACCCAATACCACACAAACTTGGTCACCAAGTTAAGTTAACTATAAATACAATCCCTTGTATTCATTCATAACTTAATCTTGGATCACCAATAACCTAATTTCTCTTCTCCTCTCCTCCCTCTTTTCCTTGGCCGATCGTTCACCACCCTCCCCACAGGGTTTTGATTTTCCAAGTGAAAGAAACAAGTGTTTGGTTTATTTGTGATTCAAGGAACTAGCTTTTCCATATCAAATCGCTATTAGTACGTGTGTACAAGAACGAAGGACAAGCACGTTTGAGCTTGTGAATCTTGGTTGTCGATTTCTTTGTTGGGTCGATTTGGACAAACCCTAATTTAGGGTTTTTGGTTTTGGTTCTTGTTAAATCAACGTTTGATTCTTGAATTGCTAAAAGGTACGCACTTTCTTGTTTGGTTAATTAATTACATATATTATTCCTATTGTCTTCCGCTGCATGCTTTGATGATGTTATTTGATTTATATATATAATTGTTATGAGTATTAAATTCCAACAGTGGCATCACGAGCCGTTAATATGATGTAATTAATTACCGAAACACATAAAAATTGGATCTTTATGATTATATGCATGCTTTTTATGGTCTCTAGGGTTTTGAATTCGAAACCCTAATTTTATTTATTATGGGTCGATTACCCTAAATTTATTTAATTAGGTTTTAATTTTGTAAAACTTGTAGAAACCCTAGGATTGCATGCTTATTTTATGTGGTTAATTAATGAATAATTGTTATGTGACATGTAATATGCGTATCTTGGGTGATAATTGTTATGCGGAATCCATGGTGGAACATGCATGTTTTGCCATGGAGTATTGTTTATTGTTTATTGATTAATTGTTAAGTGATACACACATGTTTTATTTATTTAATAATTATTGAATTGGGGAAGACCTCAATTATAACTAATAAAATTCGTTATGTGCTAATTGGTATACTATTAACTTCGGCTTACGCAATCGACTTGTCGATGTATGTGGCTCATCTTCTTGCGAGATGAAAGTCCTAGTTAATGTATGCATTTATTTACGCCTAGAATTGTTATTAGAGTTTATTGAAATAATTATGCATGTGGCTAATTGTTTTTACATATGTTAAAGTGTTTAGTTATATGTTTATATTATTTGAGTGTGTTTATTTTTTATTAAAATGCTTTTTTGTTTATATATTGTTTTGACATGTTAGTAAGCAAAAAGGGTTTTTTGGAATAGAAAATTAAATGGACTAAATAATGGCGAAATTGATTTGTTATCTAAGAATTATTCTTGAACTTTTAATCGATTGATGCGACTGTACTAAATGGTTAGAACGGCTCACCCACTAGAACAAACTATAAAGGGGTTGTTTAAGAAGTGAGCACAGTCTCACTGAATGGATGTCTAAGGTTATGCCTTTGCGCTTACCTGGTCCTCTGCCCCCTGTGAGTTCGATTGGAGCTACCTAGTATAACCATTCTATGTACGAAGCATCTTAGTGCAAAGTTGTAAGTTTCTCAACGCATCGATTAAAACTTTGTAGAATTCAATCTTAGCAATTAAAATCTTAATGTAAGTTTTTTCGAAAATTTTATGTTATAAAGTTGTATGCATGCTTCTTTATACATAAGTTTTGATTACACATCAAAAATTGTACCCTTTAAATTTAAGTTTATGCCATCTAATGATATGAAACACTTGAAATTGTAATTTAGTTATGTGAGACCTTGATCTAGATTACAATAACGAGGTGAATTATTTTGTTATGTGAGACCTCAGCTTTATGATTTGCAGTTTCTAAATTAGACAACTTAATTAAGTTAGTTAGTGAGACCTATAACTTAAGGCATAAGATGGGATAAAACATGCTTACGTTTTGCATTAATTGTTTTGGCAAAATTGTAAATCCCATAATTTTTGGAATTGAAAACTTGTTTGTCAATTATCGTTTTTCAACGATTACCTAGTCTATACTTTCACCACTCGCAGATCAACTGATGTGGTGAAACTATGATAATGAGGATCCAATATTCAAGGAAAATACTATGGTTAATATGAATATTGACCAAAGGGTATTTTATTTTCTTGAATGTTTACTTATCGAAAGTACTAACTTTTGAACTTTTATTTCTGTAGAAATGGCTCAAGCTGAATCTACTGCACTAGCCTCGTCGTTCAAATCTATGTTTGATCGAGAGAAATTGACTGGTAGCGCGAATTTCAATGATTGGTATCGGCAACTCAGAATTGTCTTGAGGGTTGCCAAAAGACTCAATCATTTGACTACGCCTTGTCCTCCTGAACCTGCAGCTGATGCTACTGCTGAAGCACGAGCTGCATGGCAATCTGAGTATGACAAGTATAATGAGGTCGCCTGCATTATGCTCGGGAGTATGAACTCAAGCTTGCAAAAGCAATTTGAGAATTACTTCCCTAATCTCATGCTGGAAGAATTGCAAAGGTTGTTTGAAAAGCCTGTGACTGTAGAGCTGTATGACTTGATTGATGCTCTTCATAGTTGCAAGCAAGGAGAAGGGAAACCTATAAGCGCCCACTGCCTGGAAATGATGAGTTACATGGACCATTTGGGGCGTTTGAACTATGTCTACCCTAATGACATACAAATTGGCCTGATCAACAGATCCCTTAACAAGGAATTTGATGGTTTCGTGCGCAATTATAATATGCATTGCACGGGGAAGACATTCAGTAAGGTACATGCAATGCTCATTGATTATGAAAAAGGTTTGCCCAAGAAGGCCTCTACACCTGCGGTTTTGACCATCCAGAAGGGTAGAATTTCTAAGCCTAATAAGCCTCTAGCGAACAAGAAAGGGAAAGGTAAGGGTAAAGCTGATAAGGGAAAACAAGTTATGACTTATCAGCAAGAACCCAAGAAGTACCCTCCCAAAAAGCGTGAGAATCCGAAGAGGGATCAGGCTTGTCATCACTGCACCGAGGTTGGACACTGGAAGAGGAATTGTCCACTGTACCTTGATGAGTTGCGCAATAAGAGGTATAAAAATACTGGCACTGTGGCCAGTACTTCAGGTACTCTTTTGATGATAGAATTATTTGATTTTTCTCATAAAATAAATTCCTGGGTATATGATACTGGATGTGGTATTCACATATGTAATACACTGCAGGGACTTAGAGGAGCAAGGAAGCTTGCTGATGAGTGTCTAAATACTCATCATTTTTATACCTTTTAAACTGCAAATTCATCTGAAAACACTCAGAAACGCATCAAAATGATCAAAATATCACAAATCAGTGTTTTATGTGTTTCAAATGCAAAAATATCAAAATCAGATGAAAAACGTATCAAATTTGCAAAAATTGCAGTTTTAGTCCCTCAAGTTTCAAAAGTTGTCAAAAACAGTCCCTGAGCACATAATTTCAAAAGATAAATCACCAAAGGTCCTTTTAAAATCAAAAGTTGTCAAATTTAGTCCTTTGGTGAAAAATATAAAAAGTTTGAGAAAATTGCAAAATTGGTCCTTTAAGTTTCAAAATTGGCGGAATTAGTCCTTGGAAAATTGCAAAGTGGCAGTTTTGGTCCTTATACTTTTTGAGAATGTCACTTTTAGTCCTTGGAAGAAACTTTGTTGAATTGGCAGCCCAAGTCCCTGAATTTTCAGAAGTTACACTTTAGGCCCTTGAGTTATAAACCCTTTAATACACCTTTTTGGACCCTTGTCAATTCATGTGACCCCAGCCAACAAACCTTTTGGACCCCTCCTATTTTGAACCCTCCCCTTTTAATAATCCTGCCCTAGTCAAAGCTTTGGTCAAACATCCCACTTGCCCGCCAAATCCTCCTTTCTTCCCCACTTCCATGTCTGCTTCTCTCAACACACCATCCCCTAGCTCACCTTCACCTTTTCCTTGTCCCCCCACCTCAAAACAATTCCAAGAAACATTAAATGCACCTCAATCTCCCACACTCAACCCACATCTGCTTATACACCTCTTTGGCGCCAAAAACAATCAAACGGCCAAAATTCACTTGACTCATCCAATGGTCTCAATTCCTAGTGGGATTTGCTCAGAAAGTCAAGGAGAGAAGTTTTGAATATAAAAGAAAGAAGAAAAAGAGAGAAACGAGAGCTAGTAGTTTTTTTTAGTTTTTATCTTAACATGTCGTTTTTAATTTAAAGTCTTTAAATTAGTGTAAAACCTGTAATATCTTGTTTCTTTGTATCAATCTAAGGTATTTGTATCATTATAACTTGTTTCCAAGTATCAATTCAGTTTATGATTAGAATTCCTAGTTTAAAGTCTACTGTTGAAATTTTCATTTTCAATTCTCACACAAAAGCTTCCAATAGCTTGTTTCTCAGTTCCATTAAGCTTATATGAGCTTAGCATAGCTTTTTATAAGCTTAAGTTGAAGTTTCAATAATTTTTGAGTTTTGGTCAACTAAAGTCAAACTTAGCTCAAATTGATCATGGAAGCTGTTTTGGGGTGATCCAGTGGTGAAATTGGGTGGATATAGGATAGGTTAGCTCAGGTTTTGATCTGGTTTTAGCCTGCATAGCAGTTGGACTATGGTTAGTGAACTTATCATTTTCAGTTTTCAAGTCATTTTGTAGTTATAGTTGTAACTTGTATCTATGGTCATAATTGCTTTTAAAGTGTTTAAATAGTTGCAATTAAGTTATATAAACTCAGTTTGATCATTTGAACAAGTATGCTCAGTTGTTATCTTATTTTAAGTTTGTATATCAGTTTTAAGGTGTGTTTGGATTTTACATGTAAACTGAGCTAAAGGCCTGTACATTGGTTAAAACCTGTTGGATTATGTTTGTGTTGTTCATTGGAGCTCATGTGAGTCATCAAGTTGTATGTGCAACTCACAAAAGTCAAAATCTTAGGAAAATAATCACCACAGTTAACTGTGGTGATTTTTGGGTCCAAAATCCTTAAAACCTTTTCATAAGTTTGCACTTTTACTTAAGTTAGCTTTCATATAGCTTAACATAACATTCCAAGTCCTTAAATCAGCAAGCAAAGTTCATAAAAGTCAAAACCTTAATTTTTCTAAAAAGTCAAATTGCAAAAACTTGTTTTGGGGTCAGTTAGCAGGAATTTTCATGGACTCATTATTGGGTCATCTTAAGTGAAACTTGTTGCTTTGAAATCTTCCACTGGTCTACTTTCCTATGGTCATTTTAGTAGATTTTTACAATTTTTTCTTTAAGCTCAAACTAGCTTGTCAAAACAAGCTTGATTCCCCTGTGCAGGGCCTGTTAACTGCACAGGAGTTATGCAGAATTTGCAGAGCCTGCACTGATCTCATTTTAGCTCCTCTGGGTCTGTAATTTGGTTTAGAAGCCCTCACCTAGGTCTAGTGTTAGTTCCAAGTATTTGTTTTCTGTTTACAGCTTATTTAGGTGCTTAATTTTCAGCTCAAAGTAGCCCCCTAATTCCTGTTTTAAGCTTAAGCTCATCACCTCAAATCTGTTCCATTTGCTAAATCAGAGGTTGTAGCTTGTTGGTACTTGCCCCATTTTGGTTAATTTAGCTTATTAGAGCTTCATCATCAGTTTGGAAGCTTTTGGTTAGCTTTTGGCTTATCTAATGCTTATTTCCATAAGCTCTTGCACATCAGTTTCATATTCTGCCATACAAGCCCATGTTTTTCCATTTTTCCTAGCTTCCTAGTATTATTTTAGAGTTATCTTGAATTTTTCATATTTTTCCAAGCTTATTTACTATTTTTCTTAATTTAAATTAGTTTTTAAGCCTTTTTAAATAGCATTTAATACAAAAAATTAAGAAAAGTCTCAAAAAAATAATTTTTCATTTTTCTTAAGTTTAGATAAATGTAAAAAGCTTAAAAAGTATTTTTCCCTATTTTTCTCCTTTTAATTTGTATTTTTAAATAATTTAATTAGTTTTAAATAGTTTTAAATTAATAATAAATACATAAAAAGTCTAAAAAAATATATTTTCAGTTTTAAAATTAGTTTTATCATATTTTAGATTTTTCTAAGTCTTAATTTTATTTTTCTAGTCTTATTTCATATTTTCTTTTATTTTTGAGTATTATTAAATAGTATAAAATAGTTTTTAATCAATAATAATTAAATAAATAGTTGTAAAAATAATTTTCCTTTTCTATAAATTTTCTTTTATCATTATGATTGTAAAAATGTATTTTTCATATTTTTAGGATTTATCTTGTGTAATTTTCACTTTTTATTTTGTACGTTTACGTTATTTTTATTTAAACGTAAGTTTTAGGTTTTAAACGTTCATCACTTTAAAAATAGTGATAGCGTTTATTTAATAGATTTTAACTTTTTAATTTTCTTAATTTGCATTTAAGTCGCTTTTATTTATAACCTTTATCAGTAGTGTAATATTTCTAATCATAACCTTTGCAGATCACTATCCTTAGTGATCATTCTATCTTCTGAATCAGTTTTACACACCATTGAGTCTCCTTGGGACTAAACGACCCGGGAATTCACTATATTCTCTGATCTTCATTGCATTTGTGTCTGAGCTGTTTTAAGTCTGTTAGACTTGACGGTTTAGCACAGATCACTTGCCTATGGACAGCAATACCTGCACGTGGGTAATGGAGCACATGCAGTCGTTGAAGCTATAGGCACGTTTGATTTAGTTTTACCTTCGGGTTTAGTACTGTCATTAAACGATTGTCATTACGCACCTTCCATTGTTAGGGGTGTCGTTTCTGTTTCCTTGTTAAAAGATATTGGTTTCGTTCATACATTTACTGATTATGGAATTTCTGTTTCTTTAAATGATGTTTTTTACTTTAATGTTATTCCAGTAAATGGTGTGTTTGAAATTGATTTGCATGATAATGTAATTGATAAAAATAATTCTGTCTTTAGCATCAATAATAAAAGAATCAAAGGTGATTTGGATTCTTCATTTCTTTGGCATTGTAGACTTGCCCATATAGGCAAGAAACGCATGCAACAGCTGCAACACGATGGGCTTTTGCAAGACATCAATGATGAATCATTTGATAAATGCGAATCTTGCATATCTGGGAAGATGACCAAGAAACCTTTTACAAATAGTTTAGAAAGGGCTTCTGATCTTCTTGGTGTGATACATACTGACGTATGTGGACCACTAAGACATGTGTCAAGAAAGGGTGCTAGCTACTTCTTAACCTTTACTGATGATTTCAGTCGTTATGGTTATGTTTATTTACTTAAACATAAACATGAAGTCTTTGAAACATTTAAGGTTTTTAAGAGTGAAGTAGAACTGCAACAAGGAAAGAAGATTAAAGCTCTTCGATCTGATAGAGGTGGTGAATATTTAAGCCAAGAGTTTAAAGATTATCTAGCTGAGTGTGGTATTGTCCAGCAACTCACATCTCCATATACTCCACAACAAAATGGTGTATCTGAGAGAAGGAATCGTACATTGCTAGACATGGTGCGATCAATGTTTAATCTTACAACTCTTCCCTTATCCTTTTGGGATTATGCTTTAGAAACTGATGTTCGCATATTGAATATGGTTCCAACTAAGAAGGTTGATAAGACTCCTTATGAAGTGTGGTATGGGAAACCTCCCAACTTGTCTTACTTAAAGGTCTGGGGTTGTGAGGCGTTTGTTAAACGTGACTCTGCTGATAAGCTGCAACAAAGATCTGTTAAGTGTGTCTTCGTAGGATACCCAAAGGAAACTATGGGTTACTACTTCTACTTTCCACCTGAAAACAAAGTAATTGTTGCTAGGTATGGAGACTTTCTTGAAAAGGATCTCATATCTCATGAATTCAGTGGGAGAGTATATGATCTGGAAGATGATCAAGAAGATACAACACCTTCTGAAAACACTAGCCAACCTCAAGTAGAACCTGAAAGTCTGGGCGTTCCACCTGAGATTGAAGTGGTTCCCATTCGTAGATCCGCAAGGGCTACGCGTGCACCAGAGCGTCTATGTCTCAACGTAGAAGCTGAGGAAAATTTGTTAGGGGATCTTGGTGAACCTACTAACTATAAAGCTGCCATGATGAGTCCTGAAAAGGAAAAATGGCCAGTTGCAATGAATGGGGAAATGAAATCCATGAAAGATAACGAAGTCTGGATAGAGGTTGACTTACCTCCAAATGCTAAGGTAGTTGGAAGCAAGTGGCTCTTTAAGATAAAGACTGACATGGATGGCAATGCACACACCTATAAAGCTCGTCTTGTAGCTCAAGGTTATACTCAAACCTATGGGGTAGACTACGAGGAGACATTTTCTCCTGTAGCAGACATTAGAGCTATTAGGATTCTTATAGCCATAGCTGCGTACTATGACTATGAGATATGGCAAATGGATGTCAAAACTGCCTTCTTAAACGGTCGCCTAGATGAGGACATCTATATGGCGCAGCCTGAAGGGTTTGTGAATCCAAAGTTTCCGAAGCATGTATGCAAACTTCAAAGATCCATTTATGGGTTGAAGCAAGCATCAAGGCAATGGAACAAGAAGTTTGATGAAGAAATCAAGAAATTTGGTTTCACTCAAAATCTTGATGAGCCAAGTGTGTATCACAAAGCTAGTGGGAGTAATGTTATTTTCCTTGTCTTATATGTCGATGACATATTGATCATGGGAAAACACATTCCAAGTATGCAAGATGTAAAGTCTTATCTTGGAGAGTGCTTTTCTATGAAGGACTTAGGGGAAGCAGCATTTATTCTGGGAATCAAGATCTACCGAGATAGATCAAGGCGGTTAATTGGACTAAGCCAAAGTGCTTACATTGATAAAATATTGAAGAGATTCAGTATGCAAAATTCCAAGAAGGGATATTTTCCAATGCAAGTTGAACATGGCTTAAGTAATAAACTATGCGCGTCAACACCTGCTGAGGTGGATTACATGAAGAAAGTTCCTTATGCTTCGGCTGTAGGATCTATCATGTATGCTGTGAGATGTACAAGGCCTGATGTGGCGTTTGCACAGAACATTACCAGTCAGTATCAACAGAACCCAGGTGTGAAACACTGGCAAGCTGTTAAGAACATTCTTAAGTATCTAAGGGCTACTAAAGATATGTTTCTAGTGTATGGAGGAAATCCAGATGCAGAACTTGATGTTACAGGTTTTTGCGATGCGTCATTCCAAACTGATAAAGATGATACGAAGTCTCAGACGGGATATGTCTTTGTCATTAATGGAGGAGCAGTTGACTGGAAGAGCAAGAAGCAAACAACGGTTGCGATGTCTATTACAGAAGCTGAGTACATAGCTGCTTTAGAAGCTGCGATGGAAGTTGTTTGGATTAGGAAATTCATTTCGGGACTCGGAGTAATGCCCTCAATCGAATTACCTTTAAATGTGTATTGTGACAACTCTGCTGCAATAACATTTGCCAATGAGCCTGGAGTCATGAAGGGCGCCAGACATTTTCCTCGTCGATATCACTATGTTCGAGAACAAGTCGACATAGGTGAAATCAATCTACTCAAAGTTCATACAGATGATAATCTAGCTGATCCCTTTACGAAGCCTTAGCCAAAAAAAAAACTTACTGACCATGCTGATGGGATAGGACTTCGTTTAGCTAGTAGTTTCATGCAGATCTGTGATTAGTATTTGGATAAAGGATGTTATGAACAAATATTACTTTAATGAAATAAAATAGTTGTTTATGTTTATTTTTCATTTTCTTAATATTATATCCTATATTTGCATGTTTAATCCGTGAGTAACTTATGTTATTCTAAATAGTCCGTTGTTGATCAATGATGTGGGAATGTCATTGAATTAAGACAAATCTGAGTTTTGGTAGAATATACTTTTAAAGTATATTGATGCGTGGGACATACCAGATTCACATGATATTCAATGAATTGAATATAGGACTCATCCCAACTTTACATGAAGATACTTTTGGATTTTTGTCATTAAGTATATCATGAAGTGTTTATCCTCAGACTTGAGATACCAGATAACTGATATGAATGTAGTGCATTTGTGTAAGATAGTCTAACGCTATCCGTAACTGGTAGTTATAAGGGCTATTTTCGGAAGTGTTGCAAAATTCATGAGTTATGTTTGTAGTCAAGAGAATTTGTTCCTTTGAATTTGTTTCAAAGCATAATACTATATTTGGGGCCCTCGTAGGGTTGACAAGATGTTTGTATGGCCATACCCAAGATCTATCTGGAATACGTTCAGATGATTTGGTAATCTTGTTCAATAATATATAACGAGAAACAGAATATTAACTTATGAAATGACTTGATCCATATTCATAGTTAATGTAGTATTAGTAACAAAAGGATAAGTAAAAATGATGAATCATTAAATGGTTTTTTCCAGGAGACCATGCTCGATTCGATCTGGGGGCGTTGGCGTATGAAAGCTAGACTAACCAATGTCATTACTATATTTAGTAATATCCAAGTGGGAGCTGAAAGGTTTTATGGATATTTAAATAATAGTATGTCCGGATTCGAACTCGAGACTCGGGATTGCACACATTACGTATGAGAATTGATGTACATAATTAATATAAATAAAACGTTATTATTATTAATTATCAGTTGCTAAATAAAACATAACGATAGTTAAATAATTAACGAGGTTTGGTTAACGGTCGTTAAATATTAACTAGAAGGACTAGAGATGAAATTAGAAGTCGGGAAAGTTCTAGAATCCCCTTGGGATTGACTAGGCCGATCGGTTGGGTATTCCAAACCCAATACCACACAAACTTGGTCACCAAGTTAAGTTAACTATAAATACAATCCCTTGTATTCATTCATAACTTAATCTTGGATCACCAATAACCTAATTTCTCTTCTCCTCTCCTCCCTCTTTTCCTTGGCCGATCGTTCACCACCCTCCCCACAGGGTTTTGATTTTCCAAGTGAAAGAAACAAGTGTTTGGTTTATTTGTGATTCAAGGAACTAGCTTTTCCATATCAAATCGCTATTAGTACGTGTGTACAAGAACGAAGGACAAGCACGTTTGAGCTTGTGAATCTTGGTGGTCGATTTCTTTGTTGGGTCGATTTGGACAAACCCTAATTTAGGGTTTTTGGTTTTGGTTCTTGTTAAATCAACGTTTGATTCTTGAATTGCTAAAAGGTACGCACTTTCTTGTTTGGTTAATTAATTACATATATTATTCCTATTGTCTTCCGCTGCATGCTTTGATGATGTTATTTGATTTATATATATAATTGTTATGAGTATTAAATTCCAACAGTAACTTGGGTACATTAGTGTTCTTAGTTCTTCACATACACCTTCTAAGTTCAAGTAAGTCACTACACCATTGTTATAAACTTCACACACTTTGCATTATGTGAATTTCATGACTTATGATTTACATACACTATGATATCACCATGTACATGTTTGCGTAATTTTATAACTATGATGAATTAAACTTTACATATTGCTAACCAAGTTGTTAAATCACTATTTTTAATTATTGAAGGATTGGTGAAAGAGTTAGGATAGTTTTGGGATTGATATGGAGTTGATTTTGGTATTTGGAACTAGGAAAAATACGATTTAGACACTAAAGGAATAGAGATTGTCACGTTCGACTCAATACAGAAAAATTAGTGGTTTTTGAGTGATATTTGACTAAAGAAATAGTGAATAGAACTTAAGAACTTGTTAGTATACTAAAATACCTTCGCGGGGATATATAGAACTTAAGAAACGGACCTAAAGCGAGAAAGTTATGGCCAAATGAAGTTTTTGACGAAATATAGATTTTTGACAGCTTTTCACTAATATAAAAGCTGATAGAATTTTAAAAAGTGAATTTTGGACATTTTAGGAGCGGTTTTAGCCAAAATGACTTGATCAAAAGTAGTAGCATGTTGTATATATTTACTAGACGTATTAGAAGTTTTTCAAAATACAATTCGTTGAGTCAAGTATAGTATAATAACGGAAACAACTAGATAAGTCTTATAAAAAGTGTGTTGAAAACTTATAAATGAGCACATTAACGTAACTACATTTTTCACAACTAAACTTTCATGTAAACATGCACGGGTGATATAACATTTTATAAAAGTTCATATACAACGATTTTGTTGAACCTAAGACATATCATTACTTTAGGTTGCGGTTAAAGTAGTGTGCCTCGAATTTCGTGCACACACTTGATTGCATCATATTACTCTGTTTAAGGTGAGTTTCTCGTAGCCCCACTTTTAACATGTTCTCCTTGGGGAAATGGTAATCAAATGATATTTTAAACTGTTTCAATGTTGTGATTTACGGTTTTACTTGATTTTGGACATATTTGTGATATGATGCGATTATATGCTGTAACGATGTTTTGCTTGTGAACACATGACTGCGTAACCGTTAACTCTCTGTGGAGGGCCCACTTGATGATAGATCTATCGGGGTAGCTTCCCACATGGTTTTGGATATATGGACATATTAGGCTCAGTTGATGCGATATTGTTTTGTTTTGTGACTAAGTGCATGTATATTGTCATCATTTTCACTATTGTCTTACACTATATTATTCACAACTTCGTGGTTTAACTCTCAAACCTACGAGCTCACCAGCTTTATGTTGACGTTTTCGAGTAACCATTTCAGGTGTTAACAATGAAATTCCACTAGGAGGTTGAGTATTGGTCTGGCTTAGCAAGACTTAAATAAAGATCCTCCCGGGTTGTATCCGTGGAGTTGGATTAGGTTATTTTTCTTATGATGTAGTTTGGCTTCGAAGACTTATGTTCGGGTTTTCAGACTTAGTACTTATCTCGGTTGTGGGAGTTTCATGACTATTATCTTTAATGTATTGCATTCGGTACTTCTCTATTAGACACCCTGTGTTCTTTACTATGAAGCCATACCCCGTAAATGCTATTCCGCTGCGTCATTTTTGGGGTGTGACAAGCCTATTAGCAAGGACTTTGGCGATCAATTTATATCGATAACCAATAAGACTAATGGGTGTATAGTCTTGTATGCTGAGAGGATCTAGTAGTTTAGGAAGTAAGACAATAAAAGAAGGGTTGCAACCTCTTGGAATATAGCCATCAATTTCAAATCTCTTGACCATGTGAATAAAACCGAACCGAAACTTTTTTTTTTTTTTTAAACCAAGACTAGGGGTGCAAACAAGCCGAGCTTTTATCAAGCAACTCGAGCTCGAGTTCGAGCTTGGCTCGATCGAGTCGAGCTTTTATCGAGCTCAAGCCGAGCTCAAGCCCAATATATTGGCTCGAAACATCTAATGAGTCGAGCTCGAGCTTTTGATGGCTCGGCTCGAGCTTTTATCGAGCTTTTTTGAGCATTAAGTAAATAAGGGTTAATTTGAATATTAACATAATTATAAATAAGTATTCAAGTTATGGAAATCATTTTGCTCAAGTATTCAAGATCTATGAAGCTTATGACGTTTCGCGAATAATATTTTGTTGAACTATTTTAGACATTCGAACCTTAACTAGTATTTACTGATTATGTTTCATTTTAATGTTAGACTTGTTTCATCTTCTTGACTCTTGAATGTGTGGCATCAGGTGACAATTTAGTCACATTTTGTCCAAATTAGATACAATTCATTGGTTCAGGTGTACGCCCCCTTTTGTAGGGTCTTTATATGGTTTTATTCATTGGCTACTGTGTTGTATTTGTTCATTTTTTCGAGTTTCAAGTCTCAACTCCTTAATCAACTTGTTCAGGATTTGGAATAGGGGTGTAAATGTGTAATCATGTATTCATATACATATATTTGAGCTTTTCAAGCAAAGCTCGAGCTTTGCTCGAAACTGAATCGAGCCGAGCTCAAGCCTAGATGATTAAAGCTTGACGAGCTATCGAGCCGAGCTTGAGCATAGTTTTTTTTTTCCGAGCCGAGTTCGAGCCTTGTCAAGCTCGGGCTTGGCTCGGCTCGGTTACACCCCTAACCAAGACTGTACCATTAGTTTTAGAGTTGGTTCATTTCTTTTTGGCGTTTTTTTGATTTTTTGTTCGATTTTTAGTTTTGTTGCTCTTCCCTAGTGATTTTTGCCAACTCTATTAATGTGACTTATGCCAAAAAAGTGCAACCACATGAGGTACTAAAGTTATTTTCACACCAACTCTATTAATGTGACTTATGCCAAAAACGTGCAACCACACGAGGTACTAAAGTTGTTTTCATTATAAAAAAAGTTTTTCAGGTAGATTTAAAAGAAATACATATAAATAGTTGTACACGAGGTACTAAAGTTGTTTTCATTATTAAAAAAAAAGAAAAAGAAAAAAAAAAGTTTTTTCAGATTTGTTTTTATTATAAAAAAATGATTTAAGATCATTTGAGGACAAAAGATTCTTTACATACCAAGGGATCAATCTCCGCCCTTCATTTTTATTTGATCTAATGGATGAGATTAATCCCAACAATTTAAAAAACCCACTTTCATCATTTTTTTTCAAATATTAATATCTTTCAAACCGTTAATCGTTAAGCGAAAAAAAATATATCATTGCGACGAGCATTTAATTATCTTTCTATAGATAGGCACTCTGATATACTTTCGACAAAATTTTTTTTTCGTATTTTTCACGTTTTTTTAAGTTTTTTCCTTTTTTTACCTTACTGAAATTTGCATTAAAATATTATATATGATAAAACACTAATTAGTGTTAAATCATATATGATATGTAATATCACATGTGATATTAGTGTAAAATCACATATGATATTACACATCATATATGATTTAACACTGATATCACATTTGATATTAAATTTAGTGTTTTATCATATATGATTTATTTCATGCAAATTTCAGTAACGTAAAAAAAACAAAAAAAATGACGAAAAAAACGTGTAAAAAACGAAATTTTTTCTTTTTTCGAAAGTATATCAAAGTGCCCGTCTATAGAAAGATAATTAAATGCTTGTCGCGACGGCGTAAATATTTTCGTTTAACGATTAACGGTTTAAGAGATATTTAAATTATAAAAAATAGGCGAAATAATAAAATGTTTTTAATTTCATCAATTGATTTCTTTTTAAATGGATGGTCGAGATGAGTCCCTTGATATGTAAGAAAAGTTTGGTATGTAAAATAACTAAAAGTCTTTTTAGATAGATTTGAAAGAAATGCATATAAACAACTCTACACGAGGTACTAAAGCTGTTTTCATTATAATAAAAGTCTTTTCAAATAGATTTGAAAGAAATACATATAAAAAGTTTTACTGAAAAGCCTTCAAATTGTTTTCATTATAAAAAAGAGTCTTTTCAGATAGATATGAAAGAAATACATGTAAACAATTTCATAATTCCACTTCAAAACTACTGAAAGGCTTTCAAATTGTTTTCATTATAAAAAAAGTATTTTCAGATAGATATGAAAGAAATACATACAAATAGTTGTACACGAGGTACTAAAGTTGTTTTTCATTTAAAAAAAAAGCATTTTCAAGTAAATTTGAAAGAAATACAAATAAACAATTTCATAATTTCACTTCAAAACTACTGAAAATCCTTTCAAATTATTTTAAACGAAATGACACTTATAAATTGGCTTTCATTTTGAGGACCGATCAATGTGGGATAGCATCAAAACACAACTTACTCAAATGAGACCAGATATCCAATTTTTATTTTTATGTAAAACAGAAATCATTAAATATACTTTAACACTTTGTTGGATTTAATTGCATCTTTTTCAACTCTGGAAAGTATTCTAGTAAAATTAAGTGTTCTAATATTGCATATGAATAACAACGACAAACATGGTAACCTCCTTGTCTCCATCATGTTGCCATGTTAGTTCGAAAGAATGCAAAGCCATTACTTAAATATAACAACGATATATTAACAACTATGAAGAACTCAGATGGAAATTCGACAACAATCAGATGCATTTTGCTTTCCAGCAACTCATGGTTGAATACTGAAAGAAAAATGAAACCTAAAGACTTTATCTGTTATTCTATCAATTATTTCAAACACAACGACAACATAACTAAACACGTTTATCAATAGAATCATACAAAACGCCTAGAGGAGACGACCACGATCATGGATTGTTATGCCAACAACCCCAACAGCTGTACTCGTCATCTGGATGAGCTACTTTTTCTTTTTCTGATTTATAAATCACATCGCCTGCATATAAACGCAAACAAATTAATATGTAGTCATATCGACATTACTTTGGACACTCAGATAGTATTGATTTGTACACACAACATATGTATGTGTGTATAAAGTATATATGAGTGTGATTCATGATCTTACCAGTTTGCTTGTGAATTTGCGGTTGTATTGTGGGTTGATGGATTCTCCTAGCAGAAGAAACAATGACAAATGTTAATAGAACAACCAAGAACAAACTAAAACCATTGAACTTCATTTTGAGTAATGTGTTCTCACGTTTGGTGCCAAATATATAACTAGAATAAATTACTTTAATGGTCCATGTGGTTTAAACGAGCAAGGTTTTATCAGTTGGAAAAACCCCTCTCCTTTGTAGATAGAGGCGAGGGTTTGATCCTCACTCCCTGCAAAAAGGCCGGAGGTCCTCTGAAGCAGCTTTTTTACCTTCAGGTAGGGGTAAGGCTCTCTACATCTCACCTCCTCCATACCTTGTGGAAGATGGGATCGGGCACCATTCATTTGATTTGATTTGGTCCATGTGGTTTTATGAAAAACTACATATTTTATTCCCCTCATATCAAACTTACTGTGGACGTATAGTCTGGACTGGGCCAGGAATGGGTCAGGCCCGGCAGACAACGGCCTACTCTACGCCTAAACCCTAATCCATGCCCTATAAATACATGGCTGGATCTCCTTCTCAAGAACACACACATACACACACAATACACAAGATGACAGGTTACTCTAACCCTAACTCATCACATCGCACCAATACTAACTTGACCTTCGGAGGTGGACCTCGGGGCTACGGCCTCGGGTCCACTCCTAACGGGTTCTCTTTGTTGACAGGTCTACTTAGGGCTCGAGAAGACGACGAACGGCCAAGGGAGAGTCGTCGAATCCAGCCCGCGCCAGATTATGCATCAACAAGTTGGCGCCATCCGTGGGACCACGAATAAACTATGCTTCGTGTTCTCATATTACCGAAAAGCAAGAATCAATTTCCAAACACGAATTGACTCAAGAAAAAGGTTTGTGTTAATAGGACAAGATTCGGTCCATTGAATATCTAATATTACTGATACTACGAGAGGTTAGATTACTACTGATTTCGCAATAATAAGGTTTATTGATCTGCTCAAAAAGTTAATTCTTAAACTTGTGATCTATCCTAATAATTAATATTATTATCTTATGCTTGGAACGTTATTGCATAGAAAAATTTCAATAAACATTATGCAATTTTGTATCATCCTTGCTGATATATGTAATAACATTTTTTAACCTTGACGACATTAAATCTGTATAACAAAAGAATTATGTCGAAAGTAACTAAGAAAAAGTTCGCACGATCGGACCTATTTTATCTTTTAGTCCGCACGATCGGACCTAAGAAAATATCCGCATGATCGGAGCTATTTTATTTTTTAGCCGCGAATTAATTCGCGCATATACTGTTTTTACGGTTGGTTTGCCTGTTCGCGCTCGAACAACGCAGTCGCGATAAATCTACCCGCATTAGGCCGTGCGTTCAGACATCTTCGCAGAGAACGCGTACGCGCAAACACCACGATCCTAGTCAATCGCCATGAGCGCACTGGACAAAGGCCGTGGTATAAACATCTGCGATCATCCACAAACGTTCGAGTCTATGTGGTTACGATAAATCCATCTGCGTCTATTAGTCGCGGTCACGATACGTCCATCCGGATTTAAAAAAAAAAAAAAAAAAAAAAACAATTAAATTGTTTATGTAATTTGTAAAACCTCGCGATAGGGGTAATTCGCACTATCATCTCTCTTATGTCTTAAGCTCATATGCTATGTGCTATATATTGCTTCACTTCATTAGGTTTTATATGCTGCGATTTGCGGCATATACTTTTAATATTTGCATTAAGTGTTTTACGCAGGCATAACTAAGTTTAATGCTCCTACACGAGTAGCACCATCAAACTTGGGGGGCTACCAGGGTATATAGTACCACTGTTTTCGTACGCGTCACGCAAGTATATTTGGAAGCAGATCGTATGTAAGAGGTATTGCAAGCCCGGTACAAAGACGGATTTAAATATTCGCACCATCTTGCCGCAGGGGAGACGTTCTTTGTCGGTTGTAAAGACGGATGTAATGCGCGCAGAAGCACATCTTCTGTCGCACCTCTTTGTCGCGCACAGCGCGAACTTCTGCTACAGAAGCACGTCTTCTGTCGCACCTCTTTGTCGCGCACAGCACGCACTTCTGCTACAGAAGCACGTCTTCTGTCGCACCTCTTTGTCGCTCACAGCGCGAACTTCTGCTACAGAAGCACGTCTTCTGTCGCACCTCTTTGTCGCGCACAGCGCGCACTTCTGCTACAAAAGCACGTCTTCTGTCGCACTTCTTTGTCGCCCACAGCGCGCACTTTTGCTACAGAAGCACGTCTTCTGTGGCACCATGTTGCGTCGCTACTGGTACAAAATGTACGCTCTTACCCGGGATGCAGCATACGGGATCCACTTTCACCATTGTGAGACTCTCACAATCGCAATGTCACTGTTACCCCAGCTATAAAACTACGTATTCTTGTTATGGGGTCTTTAATGTCACACTGTGGCGGGAAACCTAGCATATGCGCTAGACAGGACAGCGCCATGGGCCAAATGCGCATTGTCGCATTTGGGCTGCGCAGTATGGTCCGTCCCATGTGCACACTTGAGTTGTGCACATATGGGCCATGCCGTCATGATTGATTAGGCCTACGCGGCCATGAACAGAACTTAAGTCTAGCATAACATATCCATGCGCTATCTCATACTAAACTTGGGGGGCTTGTGGACGTATAGTCCGGACTGGGCCAGAAATGGGTCAGGCCCGGCAGACAGCGGCCCACTCTACGCCTAAACCCTAATCCATGCCCTATAAATACATGGCTGGATCTCCTTCTCAAGAACACACACATACACACACAATACACAAGATGACAGGTTACTCTAACCTTAACTCATCACATCGCACCGATACTAACTTGACCGTCGGAGGTGGACCTCGGGGCTACGGCCTCGGGTCCACTCCTAACGGGTTCTCTTTGTTGACAGGTCTACTTAGGGCTCGAGAAGACGACGAACGGCCAAGGGAGAGTCGTCGAATCCAGCCCGCGCCAGATTATGCATCAACACTTACTGACATTGTCCCTCGGATGAAATCTTATTTCACAAATGGCCTGTCTTGGTATTGATCAGTCGTTGAGGGACGATCTCCGTAAATTTATAGCGAAAGAGACAAAATCACAAAAGAAAGTACTTTGTGAACCACATGGGACATTTAAGTAATTGTGCTCAAATAATTATATAATTTGCTTAAGTTGAAAATGAGACACAACTTGCAATAGCTGACTCAAAGTCTACCCAAAATCCAAAAATACTAAAAACAGGTTTTGGCTGTCATTTGTTAGTATTTTTTCAGGACATATTCCAACATTGTTTATAGAAATATACACTTTTTTATGCGTTTGCTTGATGTATTATTTAGCACTAGTTGGATACCCGCGCATAGCGGCGGCGATAAATATAGTTATATAATAAATATAGTAAATGAATTGCTAACCCAACTCTTCTCGCAATTCCCTACCCGCTTAGTGAATTCATTTCACAACACTCCAAATGTATATGTGTTAGTTGTATGTGTTTGTTTGGGTTTTCCGTATCTTTCCCGTGACATCATTATTCACGCATGTAAAAAGACCTTCACAATCTCTTACTCGTCAAACATTTTCCCAAAAGTAAATGATTTTGATAAATAAAGTTTGTATTGATTGAAATAAAGGTTAAAGTTATAAAAATTTGAATAAAAATAAAATAAACCTACTAAAAATGTAAAAACTAAAAACTCATAAAAATATATCAAAATGGATGTTGAATTAAAGAGCACAAAATTTTAAAAAATATGGTGAAATTAGATCATAAAAAAATTAAACGAATTAAAAAATATTTAAATTTAAAAATAAATGTGATTAATTAGTTAAGAAGTGACATGTGTCAACCCATTATTGGAGCTCCTTATTTTAGTTTGTTAGAGCTCATCCCTTTTTGTTATTTTTTAGTTAGAGAAGTGACACATGTCACTTAGAGCTCATTATCTTAATTTTTTGTGGAGCCCACAACTTAAATGTTTTATATAGTAGTATAGAAGTATAGATAGATGGTAATTTTAACAAATCACTAAATACTGGTTCGTAGGTTATATTATTTCTCTAACAGGCCAAAGTTAGCATATGTGTGAAATAAGTTGAAGTCTCTAAAATTGTATTCAAATGTAGACCTCATTGACATAACAAAATGAAGGCATAATTTTATTTTACGAATTGGGTTGTTGGGTCGATCACCTACAATCACTAATACCAAAAGAAAGAAGAAAAAACTAGCTGCTGTGGCCTGTGACTAATTTCTATGCCCAACTTGGATATTGTATTCAAATGTTAGTGTACATTCTTTCTTGTGATTTGAATAGTAAAGGAGACAAATTTGCAAGAGATATATGAAGTATGAACCACTTGCAATAGCTGACTCAAAGTCTACCCACATTCCAAAAACAGGTATTTATTCTTTATTCAACGAATACTGAAACTTTTTATAAAATATAAACATTATGCAGTGTGTTTATTAGTATATTGTTAGTAGGTAAGAAAATCTTACCAAATGGCCTTTACCTAATGGTATCAAAAGTGTAGTTTATAATATTTGTGGATTTTTTGTTAAAAAAAGATATAAAAATCTTGCATAGTTGTATACAATGCAATTTTTAATTTAAAAGAAAGACAAAAGGAATTTACTTACATGTAACTCGCGATACACAATTAGCTAAAAGCCCATGAGCGCCCATGATCCGGCCTGCAACTGGTCCCCCAAGTCTTGGTGGTTCATATAGGCCCACCTAACAAGTTAAGGTGAGGTTAGAAACCGGTGTTATCTTAGTCAAACCCTGGTAAGGACCTGCGGATTTCAAAGCAGACATAATATAAAGAAGATTTCAATACATGAAACCACAATATAGCCAATTCATAGTTGCATACTCTTATTATACCTCAGACCGGGTGTAATTGTCATCAAACCCATCCTCTCCACGTCAGTGCCACATCAGTGCATCACCATTCAACATACCACCAAACATGTGTAATGGTGACCACCAAACCAAACACAAATACCCGCTTTATACAAACATACCCGAAAATATAACTCACCAACACACAAAACAAAAACAAAAAGAGATGCAAACCGTTCGGTGGTTTGCAACACCAAACCAATGCAAAAAGTGGATCTTAGTTCGGTAGGGAGGTATGGGGATGGCGCATGGTGGTGGTCCACAATCCATTAGGGCAGACGGAGTGGACGTCGGGTTGCCCATCGAGCTCGTGAACCCGCTCGGCTACACCATTCCGTGTAGTGCGGGTTAGGGGGGCGGGTTTGAAATTCGAGTTGGGAAGCCGAAGGTTTACGTTGGAAAAGTGAACGTTGGAAAGTGTATGCCGTTAATAAACGGCTATTTTTCAGCCAAAAAAAAAAAAAAAAAAAAAAAATCACTCCTATTTAACACCTAAACTTCACCTCATTTTTCAAAATAAAAACACACAACACAAATTTAACACACACTAATCTTTCAAAAACACCAAACTATGGATCCAAGGAGAGGTAAAAAACCTTTCACCTCGCGTCAAGGTCGGTCTCAACCATCCCCGAATCAACCAAAACAAACTCCGTTAAGATTTAGCCAATTTTATTCTCAACCATCCCCGAATCAATTTTATGTTCCACAACCCCAATCTCCACAATTTTTCCAATATAATATGGGTCCTCCTCAATTGAATCCACAACACAACAACATCACTGCTACAAGCGAGTTTTCCCCGTTCGAAAACCTTAGTCAAGACGTAGAGTACGTACCCGAAACACAACCACTACCAAACGAAGAAGTTCAAGAAGTCGACCCGAGAGGGAAGAAAAAAGCTTTCGCCGGGAGGAGGCCCCGTGAAGTTTGGACGCCGGCACAAGAGGAGGCTTTGGCGAAAGCATGGGTTCAAATCTCCAAATGTGGTGTTGTCGGTAATGAACAAAAGTCCGACGGTTTTTGAAAACGGATTCATGAGCATTACGAGGCAACTTTGGGTTCGAGTTCACGAACATTTCATGCGTTGAATACCAAGTGGAGATCAATGAACACGGCCATGGGTATTTTCAACGGCTACTACCTCCAAGCGGTACAATTACATAATCTATACTTTATTATTTACAATTACATTATTTTGTTTTTAGCTATACTTTTTTATTTTACGTAATCTGTACTTTTTATTTACAATTACATTATTTTGTATATAATGTAGAAACGTGCTAAGGCTAGTGGGTGCAACGACTTGGACGTGGTGAGGCAAGCTGAAATGGATTTCTATACAGCAAGAAAAAAACAATTTACTCATAGCAGGGCGTGGGAGATTGTCAGAGGTCATGACAAATGGTTGGAGCAAGAATGTTTTCAAGATATTGCCGGTGCTGCAAGCAATTCTTCAAAAAGGAGGTCGGGGGAGTATGACGCGGCAAACAACACCATTCCCGACATGAATGAAGACCCCACCCCTCCAATTGAATCAAGAAAAATGAAAAAGAAGCAAGTTGCATCCTCCTCGTCTATCTCAAGCGTTGCGGATGAAATCAACGCCTACACACAAAAGAAGACACAATATTTGGAAGAAAAACGCGAGATGGCGAAACAATTGTTGGCTACACAACTCGAGGGGGCGAAGTTCAAGAATACACAACGGGAGTTGAAGTTTTTTTTGGAGCCGCATGATCACATTCGCGATCCCGCTATGTTGGAATTACTTCTTACCCAGAAACGTGAACTTGCGGCCAAACACGGATAGGATTGCAATTTTTAAATTGTAGTTTCAAGTTATTTTAATTTCAACTTATGTAATGTTTTTTTTTTTTTTTTTTTTTTTTTTAAGTTGTAGTTTCAATTTTTAAGTTGTAGTTTTTTTAAGTATTATGTAATGTTTTTTATTTTTAATGAAATGGTATGTGTTTATTATAAATATTGTATGTGATTTTATGTATTTAAAAAAAAAAAAAAAAAAAAAAAAAAAATGAATTCGGGTACTAGGGTACCACTCCCACTAGTTAGGGTAGTGTTAGGGTAGTATTGGGGTAGTTTTGAGTTGGAAGGTTTTTATTGGATAGAGGTGATGTGGCACCCTCATGGTATTAGGGTATTAGGGTTCCACTCCTCCCTCGCTTACACCCAACCTTATAGATTTTGATCCTGATATCATTGTTCATTATTAATTAATATTTTGTTATGATCTCACATCGATCAAGTAAAGGATTGGTTGGTGATTTATAAAGTCTAGGTGTACCCTATTCATTTGAACTAGCTTTTGGAGTGAGTTCTACACGTCGCATATGGAATGATGTGGGCCTAATATGGGATGAGTTCGCATCATATTTGCTTGAATATTAATAATTTGATAAGAGAGAATATTCATTTATGACTATATTCCCTAATTCCCATATGCCGATATGCGTGGAATTGTGGATGAAACGTCATATTATTCTATAGGGAATATGCACATGTCAGTCTCACCATTAAGTTATTAATTAGCTTAAATTTGAAATAAATATACAAAAATTTGGACCCGGTTTTAACCGGTTACAATGGCGGTCCTAAAAGGGCCCTAAGTTAGGGTCTTTTACCGGTTATAACCAGATTGTTTAACCCTTAAAACCAGGGCATCAGATTCTTTAACCACAACCCGCCCTACAATATGCAAGGACTGGGTTTTGGATCAGTCCAAGTGCAGCTCTACAACACAAGCAGACCCGGTTTTAACCGGTTACAATGGCGGTCCTAAAAGGGCCCTAAATTAGGGTCTTTTACCGGTTATAACCAGACTATTTAACCCTTAAAACCAGGGCATCAGATTCTTTAACCACAACCCGCCCTACAATATGCAAGGACTGGGTTTTGGATCAGTCCAAGTGCAGCTCTACAACACAAGCCTGGTATGGGAGCAAATAAAGAGTCCATACGTATGGTATGGGAGCTTGTCTGCTTTCAGAGATAAAAAAGAAAAATCACAGGTAGAAAAACAATCATGAAACGGCTATTCAGTTTCATTAATGGTGAATAACAGAAATATAGTTTACTGCTCTACACTGGTTCTAGAACCTTTTATACACTGTATGGCCAAAAACTTTAGTACCAACAAAAGATGTGCAATAAGTATGAATTTTGCACAAGTGGATACCTGATTCTCTGTCGCATATGTGCAACCTTGGTGTCAAGTTTCCCTACATAACCGCATCCAAAGAAGCAATTTCAGCTTGATTCTATTGTTTTCTAATATGAATGATGCAGCAACCTTGGTGTCAAATTATGCGGGTGATATTACTATGTAGGTCATCAACTATAGCATTCATTTCCATCACAGTGATCTTGAGATACACTTGTAAGCACTTTCTGAGATGAATGTCCTAATTGTCCACATGTCTGAAATCTAAGCAACAAAGCTTCTGTATATGCATCTAAATCGAACCCATTGCTCCTCATCTTATTAATAAAATGAAATGCCTTTGATATCTCACTGTGTAAAAGAAAACCTTGAATAATAGTATTATAAGTACAACCATCAGGTAAACAACCACTCTCCTGCATCTGTGTAAACATCTCATTCGCTTCACTAAGTTCCGCACTCCTACAATAACCGTTTATCATAACCGTATACGTATGAACATTTGGTGTACAACCACTTTCCTTCATTTTCAGAAACAACTCTTTTGCTTCATTTAATTTCCTATTCCTACAAAAACCACCAATCATTGCTGTATATGTATATACATTCGGTTGTAACCCTCTAGACAAAAGTTCTAGAAAACGTTCATTAGCAGCATCAAGTTCCCCGTTTTTACACAACGCGTCAATCATGATAGTAAGAGTAAAAACATCAGGAGCTACCCCTGCATCATCCATCGTTTTAAATAAATCTAAGCCCTCGCTATATCTTTCATGCTTACATAACATATCTATCAAAGTACTATAAGTAACAACATTAGCAACTTGACCACAATCTTTCATTTTATCAAAAATTACAAGTGCGTCATCAAGTTTGGAAGCAAGACATAAACCCCGAATAACAGTAGTATACGTAACCACATTAGGATCAATCTTTTGCCTACACATTTCCTCCATTAGTCCCAACGCTTCATCTATCTCGTTATTCTTACAGTATCCATTAATCAAAACATTATAGCTAATAACATCACGATCACAGCTCATGACATCAAATAAAGTTCTACCTTCATCCACTCTACCAATCAAACAATACCCATTTATCAACGCATTGTACGTTGCAGCATTAGGCATCACCCCTCTTTCCACCATAAAATCAAAAAAGTCACACGACTCACGCATCCATCCTTGTTTACACAATAAACTCATAACCACATTACACGTCCCCAAATCTAGTAAACATTTCCTACCCAACATATCACCCAACAACTTCTTAGCTTCCACCCGTAACCCAAACCCACACAACCCCTTCATCAAACACATATACGTCACATCATTCGGCACAACACCCTTTTGAGTCATTTCGTTATATATCCCTAAAGCTTGTTTCATTTTTCCGGTTTTACAAAGACTATCGATAATAGTACTATACACGAAAACGCTAGGTTCACTAATATCCCTAAGTAACATAACCGCGTCATTAACACTCCCCATTTTACACAACCCATTAACCAAAATCCCATAAGTCAAAACATTCTTTTCAGTCATTTCATCAAACACTTTACGCGCATAATCCACCATACCATTTCGACACAACCCTTTAATCAAAGTATTAAAAGTAACGATATCCGGACCCAACCCGCATTTCAAACATTTACCAAATACAGATAAAGCATAACCAACATGACCCATTTGAGAAAAACAGTTAATTTCAATGTTTGTAACATAAATGTCATTTTTTATGTTGAGTATGTTAAGTCTTTTGATTAAGGAAATGACAGTTGGGTAGTGATGGAATTTAGTTAAGTTAGTTAGGAGTTTAGTGAAATGTTGGAGGGATGGAAGAGGGTTTTGGTTGATAAGGTTGTTGAATCGAACTAGTTCATCGTATAATGATACTAGCTTCTTGTTGTTGTTGTTGTTTGTGTTAGTTAAGGTGTGTAATGATTTGATGAATGAGAAATGAGGGCAAATTCTGATGATCATTATGCATGGGTTGTATGTATTGGTGATGGTTGGTTATGGTCTAATAAACATTTTACTCCTATATGTTTGAAATAAGAGAAAGGGCAACTCGCATAAAAAGGTACCCATCTTATGTCCAATTTCAATTAAATGTACTACTCTTTTTTTTCTCAATTTAAGTTACCAAACTTTCTTTTTGTGCCGATTTAGGTTTTTTTCTAACTTCCGTTAACTATTTCGTTAGTAAATTACAAGTTTGGTCCTTAAGTTTGTATAGGCATTTCATGTTTGGTCTATTTTCGTCCGTTTTTATACGTTTTCGTCCGTTTTTACATGTTTTTGTCCGTTTTACATATTTTCGTCCGTTTTTGCACGTTTTCGTCCGCTTTTACACGTTTTCGTTCGTTTTTACATGTTTTCGTCCGTTTTTACACGTTTTCATCCGTTTTTGCACGTTTCCGTCTGTTTTTGCCTGTTTCTGTCTGTTTTTACACGTTTTCGTCCGTTTTTACACGTTTCCGTCCATTTTTACACGGTTTCGTCCGTTTTTGCACGTTTTCGTCTGTTTTTACACGTTTTCGTCTAGTTTTACACGTTTTTGCACGTTTTCGTCCGTTTTTACACGATTCCGTATGTTTTTGCACGTTTCTGTTTGTTTTTACACGTTTTTGTCCGTTTTTACACGTTTCTGTCTGTTTTAACACATTTTCGAGCGTTTTTGCACGTTTTCTTCTGTTTTTGAACGTTTTCGTCTGTTTTTACACGTTTTCATCCGTTTTCGCACGTTCTCGTCCGTTTTTACACGTTTTCGCCTGTTTTTTCACGTTTTCGTCTATTGTTACACGTTTTCGTCCATTTCAACACGTTTTTGTCTGTTTTTACACGTTTTGCATGTTTTCGATTGTTTTTTTCAATAGACGTGTAAGAATAGATGAAAACGTGTAAAAACGGACGAAAACGTGAAAAACAGTCGAAAACGTGTAAAAATGGAGGGGAACGTGTAAAAACGGACGAGAACGTGCAATAACGGACCAAAACGTGTAAAAATAGACGAAAACGTGTAAAAACGGACGAAAACGTGCAAAAACAGACGAAAACGTGTAAAAACGGACGAAAATGTGTTAAAACAAACAGAAACGTGTAAAAACGGACAAAAACGTGTAAAAACAAACAGAAACGTGCAAAAACATACGGAAACATGTAAAAACGGACAAAAACGTGCAAAAACGGACAAAAACGTGTAAAATCAGACGAAAACGTGTAAAATCATACGAAAATGTGTAAAATCAGACGAAAACGTGCAAAAACGGACGAAACATGTAAAAATGGACGGAAACGTGTAAAAACGGACGAAAACGTGCAAAAACGGATCGAAAAATGCAAAAACAGACGAAAACGTGTAAAAACAGACGAAAACGTGTAAAAACAGACAGAAACAGGCAAAAAACAGAAGGAAACGTGCAAAAACGGAGGAAAACGTGTAAAAACGGACGAAAACGTGTAAAAACGGACGAAAACGTGTAAAAGCGGACGAAAACGTGCAAAAACGAACGAAACTGTGTAAAACGGACAAAAACGTATAAAAACGGACGAAAACGTATAAAAACGGAAAAAAACGGACGAAAATAGACCAAACATGAAATGCCTATACAAACTTAAGGACCAAACTTGTAATTTACTAATGAAATTGTTAACGGAAGTTAGAAAAAAACTTAAATCGGTACACAAAAAAAGTTGGGTACCTTAAATTGAGAAAAAAAGATAGAAAATAAAGAAAATGAAGGAATGCAATTTTTTGGGGTTTTATCTTGTTCTTAACTAACCCGCGCACGCGCGGGGTTTTCATATTGTGTATTTTTAAGAATTGATTTCTAGTTTATTTATTCATATATTTTTTTGTGAATTTTCTATCCAAACATCTTATAATTATTATAATTATCTTGAACTTTCAAATCTTTTGTATTAATGTTTACATAACCACTTAATAATACAATTCTTCAAAAGAGCATTAATTGCGTATAATACGCTTGACGCTTAACACAATTACCCCTATCAAGTTAGGAGGTAATCCCAGACACTCCCTTAGTAACTATAGTTATCCGGGTTAAATATGTAATAGTAAAGAGATCATTTTCTCCATTTGTAACACTTCAAGCTTTCAAGTCTCTTTATGGCAGTGAGATTCCTCAGAAGTGAAGTAATCGGCCATGGAGACACTATTAGCACTTTTTTCCGATTAGATAGGGCCTACAGGCAGTAAAATTAAGGGGGTGCTTGGTTCGTATTAAAGAATGGGAAAAAGAATAATAATAAGAATACTAAGGAATATAATGATTAAACTTTCAAGAATGTTTTACTAAAATTATTAGAGATACAATAGTGAGCATTAGATCAACCATTTCAAGAATGAAATAATACAATTTACAAAGAACTTGACATTTGATGCACAACATACATAGATCACACCCGCCATAATTCTTTGGTAACAAAAGGCATAAATGGATTAAGCATCTTCAATATGTTCTCAAACACGTATAAAAGAACTACATGTGAAGTAAAAGCAAGTGCCTGATTTTCAGGTTGGTAGAGATGAAATGTGAAGTAAAAGAACTACATGTGAAGTAAAAGAACTACATCTTCAATATGTTGCTTAATATTTTATGCTTCAATATACCTACACGGGAAGTTGCACTCACATTCACTGCAATGGATTTTAATGCAATAGTTGTTGACACCAAACTTGGTGAGCTAGGCCCATCTTCAAGCGACTTCACAAGAAATTTAGCAATTAAAGTTTTTGCAAATTGTGGAGCATATTTATGAACTTAAATTACAGATGTAATGAGATTTCTTAGTTCATTCTGCAAAGTTGAAGTTGTAGATATGTGTTCATTAAGTTGTAAATGGTACTTTTGTATATACATATCCATCAAGTGTTAAACAAAAATAATTAAGTACCTTGAGTGCCGTTTTTCTACATTCCATGCCATGGGTTGCGTTTTTATACATTTCATGCCATGGGTTGTTATCAGAGTAATTGTTTGCAATGTACTACGGAAGCCACAAAGAGCTAACCAATACCTACTATATATGACATGTACTTACATACAAATAACTTTTTCAAGTTTTCTAGACCCATGTGCTCTTCGAAGGTTCATTGCTACCCAAAGGTTAGAAGAATGGTTAATAACACGATGAACAGGAAAGATCAGTCATGGTTGCTCTTTCTAGTCAACTGATGCCAAAAAAATTTCTATCCAAGGGTACTGTTATCAACCTTCCCTCCAATTATGACCTCAATCCACTATGCAAATGTGGAACACGCCATAATCTGTTGAGTACCTGAAAACATCACAAACTCAATTAGTACAAAATAAAATAAACTTTAGCTTTTCCAGTTTTTAGCAAACAAATGTGACCTCGAATGTATTGATACCGCCTATGAGATTCGATCGCATTATGTATTATCTACCACCAAAAAAAAAAAAAAAAATCAAAGATGACAAAATTACATAATCTTCAACTCTGATAGTATAATTGAAGGCGTAAAACAAAATCATAATAATGGTGCATATATGTGTTTTTACTTCTGCGTACCTCTAATAAAGAGTTATCATGAGAGCAATATTCACTTCTGTGTACCTCTAACAGAGAGTTATCAGTCTTGATCCAGGACCTCTGCATCTGAACTTCTTCTTCACTCTTTCGACACAATCTTCAGTCTTTGTAGTAGAAGAAACTAAAAATGACATTGCCACATCACCCATCAGAGTAAAATTGAAATCAAATCACAAAATTATAATGAATACATACCTTTTGAAAAAACGTATCATGTGAACCACAAGGAGGGTGTTGTTTTCGTGTGTAAAGTGCATCGAAGTTCTGAAAGCTTTATAAAAATAAACAGCAACCAAATTACGGCTAATTAAGGGGCAAAGATAGGTAGATCACGTAATCAGTCAAACAGGTTGAGATTTAAACAGGTTATTTTTAGTTAATTCACAATGGGCCACGTAAACCCCACTAACATTTCAAGTAAATAAATGGAGTTGCTGCCAACAGGGTCACAATGGATTACTCTTATATCATATCCTATAGAGATGACATAAAAAAAATGAAGAAATCCGGGTATGCGTCATTACTTTGGTACGAACTTGAAAAGCTTCCATGACAAACAAATAATCAATTAGTCATGACCTGAAATCCTTGTTTTCGGCACCAACATACAACAATAATTGTGTTTCGTTGATACATCTAAGAGAGAATTTATCACTAATGTAAGCATGTTGTAAAAAATTCCTACCACCGTGAGCAGCTTACGAAGCGTCTTATATCAATGATTTTGCTAATATCTTCAAGTTTAACATCAATGCACCATACCTGGAACCAAACAAAATACCAAATCACCTAATAGTAGTAGATATGGAAAATTACGTTGTTTGGGTGATGGGTCATGGAGGGTTTGAGTCAACATATGTAACGTTTTTTCGGGTCAAAAGTCAAAACCCGTTGGGCCTTGTAAAGTTGTTCAAAACACATTGCGAAACCACTCTTTTTAATCTCTTATAAATTATTAATTGTGAAACAATATTAATTGTGTTTTATTATATAAAAGATTAGTTAAACAACAGCTTGTACGCGAAGAAAGCAGGTGTTGGTTTATGGATATATTTAATATGTGTATGACCGGATTCGAACTCGAGACCACGGGATTGCACACTTTACGTATGAGACTCGACGTTTAAATAATTAATATAAAATATTATGTTTAATTATTAAATTCACAATAAACGACTTAACGAGCGATAAGTTCTTATCGAAAGTGACTATCGGTCGTTAAATGTCAACGGGATATGAAGAAAAGTAAACAAGCCAAGAGACGGTTTTAGGAACCCTCTTTTGGGCTTGTTTTTGGCCGAAACTATGGAATCCCACATCGGAAACCATAGTAAACTTGACATCTACCATAAGGCTATAAATACATTCCCTTGTATTCATCCTTTGGTACACTAGATTTCAATAGAGAGCCAAAATTCTTCTTTTCTTCCCTTTTGTCTTGGTCGACGAGTGAATTCCCATTGTAAGGGATTTACGAGTGACCTTGAGCATAACAAAGATGTTTGGTTATTCTATTGTGATCAAGAACTAGCATTCGCATCGAATCGCTAATAGTACGTGTGTACAAAAACGTGGTGTAACACACTATTGTTACATCAATTGGTTTTAATTGAAAAACGTTAAGGGTCAATTCGTTAAACCACATAAACCCTAATTAGGGTTCTTGAATTGAAGAGATCTAGCCAATTTCAAGAGGTATGTTACGTTTTATTTTCAGTTAATTAATTGCTATTATATTTTAAGTCTTCCGCTGTGTACTCTGTGATGTCTACATGTTATTATTTGTATATCATGTATCTTAAACTCAACAGTGGTATCAGAGCCTTGTATAACAAGTAATTAATTACTGAAACACATAAATAAAATAAACATGATTGTGTTATTATTTGTATGCGTAGATCTAGGGTTTGCAAAACCTAAACCCTAATTTTTTAGGGGGGGCGTTTTTTTGGTGCCCTAATTAGGGTTTTGTAAACTTAAGTTTTAATTGGATTAGAAACCCTAGGATGCATGCAATTTTATGTGTATTGCGTAACTCTGTTTAATTGCATTAATTGTTAAGTGTAATTTATGTCCATGATAATTACATGCATGTTTTATCATGGATCTGCTTTTATTGTATGTCTTTCTTGCTTAAGTGATATACACTAAAAATTTTGATAGATCTAAAATTGGGGAAGACCTCAATAATTATTATTTAATCAATTATGTGCTATGTGGTATATGTTTAATTTTGACTTACGCAATCGATGAATCGATGCATGTGGCTCACCTTGTACATAGATGAAAACGGGTGAAAGTCTTAATTAAATATATACATATTGACAGATCTAGAATTGATTATTAATAGGATTTATCAAATAGGTTTGCATGTGGCTATTTGATATGCATGACTTATTTTTTTTTTGTTATGCATTCATTGTTTATTTGTTTATTTTTTTTAAATACTTGCTTGTTCTTATGTGTAACAAGGGTATTTTGATAAGAAAATAAACTGACCTAAACAATGGTGAAACATGTATTTTCAAGCATAGTAATCGTAATCGTTTAATTGATTGATTTTTTCACAAAATAGTTAGAACGGCTCACCCATTAATGACAAACTGTGTGATGGGTACTAGGAGGGAACGCATTAAATTGTGACGCCCTAAAGATGAGGGTTTTTAATATGCTTCGCGCTGACCTGATTCTCCGCTCGTTTGTGCGTCTTAATGGAGCTACCAAGTATTCCTATATGTGCGCATAAAATCTTAAGGGTGAATTACTCTAATCTCTACGCGCCACTTTTGTGGTAATTATCAGAATAACTTGGGTCTTATGACTCATGCAGTAGTAGGATATAGTGGTAATTAAGGTGATTCTTTAATTGGTTATCCAATACCTCGATTAAAGTTTGATGATGAAAAGCTTAAACATTAAAACAAGGATATAAATGTTTTAATAAAAACTATGCTACGAAGATGAATGCATGACATCTTTGTACATATTTGATTTGACATCAAAATTATTACCCTTAATTTAAGTTATATGCCATCCAACGAAACGGAAACACCTGAGATTACCTTTTATTTGCGTGAGAACGTGATTTAGATCGTAATCAATGGGTAAAATATCCACGTGACGTGAGAACGAGCATGGATGATTTTGCAGTTTCTTAAGTTGGACAACTTAATTGAGTTTTGTAGTGAGAACTGGCAACTCAAGGCACAAGATGGGGATAAAACATGTTTACATGGCAATTGAAATTGGCTAAATGTAAATCCCATAAATTTAGGAATTGCAATTTGAAAATTGGCAATTGAGGTTCGACTCGTACCATCTTGAATAATTTCATTACTAGCAGATCAACTGATGTGATGAAACTATGTCAATTTGGATCCTAGTTTTTAAGTGAAAATTAAATGGTTATATGCTTATGAACCATGGGTAATTAATTTTCTTGAAAAGGTTAATTATCAAAAATACTAAAATTGAATTTTGTAATTCTTTTGTATGTATAAATGCAACATTTAACCGTAAACGAGGTTTAGTCTTTGATTAGTAAATTGATCCATTATGATTTCAAACAAATGTTTGATCGAGAATAATTTACCGAAAAGACAAACAAAGTCTCTTTTCCATGGGAGAAGCATGAGACTCAATCCCATTCCTTTTCATGAATGAGAAAGGTATAATAGGAACGTTTGAATTGTCTAAATTCTAATGTAACTCATAGCAATGAATTGCACATCATATTTTCCATAAAGATTTCATTACCCTCATTTGGTGAATGAATCCTTTTGTAACAAACATGAATGTTGGTTAATTGGAAAACATGTATATGAGTTACTAAATTAGAAGCTAGACTAATTACCGCGAAAATTGGTAAAAGGCAAACTAGCTTTATTTATCTAGTTGTTTTGCTTTAACCTTTAAAGGTGCTACATACCATTATGGGCATTGTAGGCCTGTTAAGGAAGAAATTGCATACCCAATTTTTCGAGTTAATAACATTGATGGATAACCTATCATTCATAAAGTAAAATACACCTTTTAGTACCTTAGTAATGATTACGTATGGTTCTTAAAGGTGTAGGAAAGTTAAAAGCAAGCAAGTTGTTTTCACTGGTTATGAAACATTTAAAATGTTGTCAAATTCAGTGGGAGCATTGTGTTGCATTACTGAATAAGAAGTTGTTGAAACGATTTCCAATTCAGTGGGAGCTACAAGCCTTATTTGCTGTGTAGTAATCTAAATTATCTCTTGAATATCATGTAGATAATTACTTTCCAATTGTAGGCACTTATGTTTTTAAGGATTGTCATGTGCGTTTCCTTACTAAACAATATAGTCCTACATCTACTTGTTATATCTATGACACAAATCATATTAATCACATAAACGAACGTGTATCGTGCTGTTTATCTGCTACATGATGTTGTTTGATGAGTATTTAGACACTCATCAATCCCCCACACTAAGATATTGCTAGTCCCTAGCAATGTTTTAAGAAAAATTAATGGATTTTCATCTCTTTACCAAAAGCCATTACTTCTGGAGTAGCCAAATGTTTCAGTTCAAGTAAGAACCTTGGTACACCGATAACCAAGTGATTTTGAGCAAACCACCAGCTTTCAACGGATTTGATTTGTCTTTACCAAAAGCCGTTTGCTTCTGGACTAGCCAACTCTTAGATAATTTATCAGTATTATCTTTGGTGAGTCGATTACCAATTATGGTTTTTCCACTGCCTTTACCACAAGCCATAAACTTGCGGGCTAGCCAACTCTTCACTTTTAAGGATATGGTGAGCTGAATACCATACAATTTTGGGCAAATTGCAAGCCGTCAACGGATTTGAGATATCTTTACCAAGAGCCGTTTGCTCCTGGATTAGCCAATCCTTATGTGGGTTAGACATGGTGGACTGATTACCATTTGTTGTGTTTAGTACATAGTACTTCCACTAAATTTTTTTTTTTAAATTTTGGCCATTTTGGGGGAAAAAGGGACTAAAAGGGTACATTTATGATCAAATTTCGCCAAGAATTTCCCCCCCACACTTAGAAATGAATATTGTCCTCAATATTCAAAGTACCGGCTGTTATGCCGAAACTTAGAACGTAAAAAGATAATATTACTAGCTAAGTGTAGAAACACAATAATTATTTTCTTTTTTTTAATATTTACAATTTTCATTCATTTTTTAGATCTATATACAACATGTGGGGTATCTCCCCCACACTAGGGTGGTACACACGGGTGAAAACCCATGTTTAACTACTGTTTTTGATTACCGAGTCGCTAGCTTGACTCGACCCCGAATTAATTGGTTCATGGGGAAGTAAGTGGAAGAGACAATCTCCATCGGACTTTCATTCAAGATGTTTGGATAAACATTGAAGTACGTGAAAGTTTCACACCGATGAGATATACAGACAGACCCGGCTCACAAATGGTTCATGGAAATGCCGGGGTCAAAGATAATGTCTTCATTCCCGAAGGAGTGAAGAACAGGAGAAGCCACGGGATAGGTGAAGAAGAGAAAGAAAGTCATGATAATAATCTTGACTAACTCATCATCGTCAGAAGGGAAATTCATGATAGCATGAATTTCATCTTTTAAGCTCAATTGGTCTAGACATATCCCGGGTGTGTCTAGATCAAAGTAGAAGTTATCATACTCCGGCGGAGATATGATATGAGTGAGTTCATCTGAGAACTCCATGAAGGTGAATGAATCATATTCAGAATTGATATGAGTGGGTTCACTGGTGAACTCCTCCAATGTACATGATTCATAATCGGGGAGAGAATTATGAGAATGAAAAGTGGTACTGCCACTAATCTTCTCTCCCATGTTATTAAAACAGAAGGCTTTCATTTCCGGAATAGAATCATCGGAAAGAATGTCACTATCCTTAATGGGGATAGGAGATGAAATAGGTTTTTCATTGAAAGCCTCGATTTTAGAAATGAGAATACTGACATTCAGTAATGTTGCACGAAGTGCTTCATCTTTGATTTCAGTGTCAGTAACTTCATCATTCTCTTCTTCTAAGCTAACAAGCTCAGAAGGTAAATCTTCCACATAAACGATGTCTCCACAAGACAATGAATCATTATCATTAGAATCGGAGAACATCTCAATATGATCATTTTGGAAGACAAGAGGAGGAGGGATATCACACACATGATCAAGAATTCCCTGTGACTCTCTTGGGATTGGGACAAGGTTCTCAACACTAGACTTTATGAATTCGTCTGATTCCTTTTCAGGAACAGTGTCAAGATGCTCGTCCCCCATGTTCAGAGAGTGAGTGGGATCTTCAGGTGTGATAACAACAGACTGAGGGAGTTTAGAAGGACTAGCATACATATGTTTTATACTTTCCATTTGTTCTTCTGCTAGTAATTCCATCATAGTCTTATCTCCCTGATTTTTCATGGAAGGAATTTCAACTGATGAACTTGATGAATCTGTACAAAGTTGACTAATATCAAGGGTAACTTCATCATCATCGTCATCAGGAATGAAACGGAATCGAGAGCTAGATTTGGCTGCTTTTTCTTTTGCAATTGATTCCCTAATAGATTTTTCAAAGGCAATCTGGGAATCTAATTTAGCAGTCCGTTCTTCAGCTAACAAAACTTCCATGGATTTCTGATTTGGATTATCTTGGGGATGTTTACATTCCTTCAAATCTTTCACTAAATCCAAAAGATCAAGGAGAAGATTTTGAGGAAGTGGCTCAGGCTGAGGTGGTGCCTGATTCACTTGGTACTGTAGAGGTTGGTCATGATACGAAGAGTCGTAATTGTTACAAGGAAATGGATTCCTTGTTTGACAATCAGAGCTACAGTGTGGACCTCCACAATACTCACAACAGTAAAACTGATGTGGCTGTGAGTTGTATGTGTTGTGGTCATAATTGTTATCAGGAACCAGCTCATAGACAAGCGTGTTTCCCGATTGACAATCAGAACTGGAGTGTGAACCACCACAGTACTCACAGCAGTAAAACTGCTGAGTCTCACAGTGTGGTAGCTGATGGAATAAATCAGTTGTGTTATGGTAGGAATAGGGATCCTAGTTATAGACAGACCCGTTTCCTGATTCCACCATGTTACAACTGGGGCAATTGCCACCATTATAAGGACCACCACACAATTGACAACCAAGAGGGTGAGGATAAGACATAGAAAGAATCAAAGGTTTACAGAGGGGTAGGGATGAAGAATCAAAGATGTGAGAGGGTAAAGATGGATATTTTTGGGTTTTTGGATAAACATTTTGCAAAAACAAAGAATGAAAATCTTTTTGGGTTTTTGATTTATAAGAAAATATAAATACATACAGATGGTATAAACAAGGAGTGATTATTCAAATCACTAATCTGCTAAACGTAAGACTATTAGCACTGCTCCCCGGCAGCGGCGCCAAAATTTGATCTGTGCAAAACCGTCAAGTTTTCTCACGCAAGCTGACCACTTGTGAATGGCCGACTGTAAGAAACTTAAAACAGCTTAAGCACAAATGCAATGAAGATCAGGAGAGTATAGTGTTTCCCCAGGTCGTTAAGTCCCAACGAGCTGTGCGAGAATAGTCAAACGTAAAGTGATCGAGAGGATTTGAACGGGAAAGGATAGTGATTGATTTATACCTAAAGAAAAAGCCCATAAATTACAGGGGCTTAAATGCAAATTAAAGAAAATTAAAAAGATAAAAAAATATTAAATAAACGCTATCACTATATTTAAAATTATGTTTTTGTTTTTATGTTTTTATAAAACTTAATTTAAAACTACGTAGCGTACAAAAGAAAAAGTGAAACTTACACAATATTAATCCTAAAAATGTGAAAATGATATTTTTACAAACCTAATGATAAAATAAAATTTTAAGAAAAAGAAAATTATTTTTATAACTAATTATCTAATTATTATTAATTAAAAACTATTTCTAAACTATTTAATAATAACCTAAAATACAAGAAATTATGAAATAAAGCTAGAAAAATAAAATTATGACTTAGAAAAATCTAAAATATCAAAATAGAATTTTCAAAACTATTTTTGTATTTTTCTGATTATTTTTCTATTTTCTAGGAATTAAAAACTATTAAAAACTAATTAAATTACTTAAAAATACAAATTTAACTAAGAAAAATCTAGAAAAATATTTTTTTGTCTTTTTATATTTATCTTAACTTAAGAAAAATGAAAAATTATTTTTTTGAACCTTTTCTTAATTAATTGTATTAAATGCTATTTAAAAATGCTTAAAAACTAATTAAAATCAAGAAAAATAGCAAACTAACTTGGAAAAATCTGAAAATTTCAGGAAAAGTCTAAAATATTATTAGGAATCTAAGAAAAATGGAAAAACAGATGCTTATGTGTGGAATTATGGAACTGATGTGTAAAGTGCTTATAAATAAGCACTTTGAATAAGCAAATGGAGACCAATAAGCACCAAACCAAAACAGGAACTATAAACTGCTAATAGAACTAAAATGCAACAAATAATAACAAGCCTTAACCTCTGATATGCAAGATTAACAGATTTGAGGAAATGAGATTATGTGCCAAACACAGGTTTTTGGTTCCTACTTTAGACTAGAGAATAAGCACAGAGATAAGCTAGAATTAAAAAACCAAAAACTGGAACATAATCTAGACCTGGGTGGCTATCTACAAGCCAAAGATCAGATGCTCACAAGCTCTTATGAGCTTGTGAGGAACTCTGCAAGCTACTGTCAAAAGATGGATACCAGTGCACAGGGCACTTTTCAGAAAGGGGTAGCCAAAATAAGCTAACAAATAAGCACTTTACAAGCTAATTAAAACTGAACCAGTATTTTTCTAATTTTGTTGAGCAGCTAAATTTTAATTTCCCAAAAGCACAAATCCTAGTTCCTAACAGTAAGATCACAATGAAATTCTAAGTTTTATTCAAAAACTGTATTCAGAAATTTTGACTTTTCAGTAGAACATGCAGCTTTGACTTTTGTGAGACTTGGATCAAATTTGTGAATTGATAATGATGCAAAATGATGTAATGAACACACTGCAAGCAATGTTTATGGATTTTGAACACAAAATAAGCTTTTGGCTTTTGAAAATTATAACAGTTAGACATTTAAGACATTTAAACTGAGAATTTGACTATGAGCTCTTGCAGGCACAAGTGAAAGACAGATATGAGCTCAATTGAGTTAAACAAACCTAAACTAACAAATATCCACTACTGAACACTCCTCTAATACAGATTAAGCATATGAACCAAACACCATTTAATGGACTGATATAAGCTTAAACCTACACCATCTTCTGAACCAACATGCCATTTTGATCAAATTAAGTTCATTTGCTATAGTTAACACTAAATAACCAGACTTAAACCATTCTAAACCACAGATACAAGTTCAAGCAAAAACTACAAATTGACTTGAAAATTGAAAATGAGAAATCTTACTAACCACTGTCCAACTACTTGCAGGTTAAAACCAAACCCAATGATCACTACACTAATCCATTTCCAACCCAATACCATTACTGCATCTACCATTATCCATTTCCAAATCCAATTTAGGCTCAGTTTGACTTTTGTTGACCAGCCATGGAAATTACTTGAAACTGACTTACAAGCTTATCAAAAGCCATGATAAGCTTAATTAAACTTGTTTGTGCTTACAATGAGGCTAATAGAAGCTTGTTCATAAGAAAATAAAACTGGAATTCTCAACAGTAAACTGGAAAATATGAATTTGCATGAAACCTTGATATTGAAGATTAAAAGTAAATTAGAATGATAAGGTGACTTGAGTTTAATACATTTGAAGCTTAAAATTACATTTTAGCACACTAATTAAGATAACTTAAAAGAAACGACATACAAAGGAAACTAAAAACTAACTACTTGTCTTTCTTGCTTCTTCTTCCTTCTCTTTTATACCCAAAAAGCTCCACGTGTCCTTCTGAGAGTATCCCACCACTTTTGTGAGCCAATGGGTGACTTTTGTGAGTTTTGGCCAAAATGTCAATTTTGGCGGGAAAGGTGATTTGACCTCTGTGGACTGAGCTAGCAACTAGGGGGGTGGATGAGGTGTGATGATTATGTGGGTTGATGTGGAAGGGATAAGGTGGGAAAAAGTGGATGGGAGAGGTGTAGGGTTGCAGACCAAGTGGTGAAGAAGGTGTACAGTGGTGAGAGGGAAACTGTTGGGTTGACTGGATTTGACTAGGGGGTCAAAAACAAGGAAAAGGGTCACAAGGTCAAAATGGCAGGGGTCAAAAGGTTCAAAGGTCCAATGGTTAGTTTAATATCATAAGGACTAACTTTGCAATTTCTCCAATCATGAAGGACCAATCCTGTAATTTCTCTAAAGTTGTTACAAGGGACCAATATTGACAAGTTCCAATAGTACAAGGACCAGTTTTGACATTTTCAATTTTCCAGGGACCAAACTTGACATTTTATGAAAGTTCAGGGACCTTTTCTGCCATTTAACAAAAGATTTATTCAAGGACCATTTTTGACAATTTAGAATAATTCAGGGACCTTGAATAACATTTTTCTTTATTTTGTTTTACCAGGGACTGTTTTTGACAACTTTTGAAACTTGGGGGACTAAAACTGCCAATTATGCAAACTTTATACGTTTTTCACCAGATTTTGATATTTTTGCATTTAAAACACATAAAACACTTATTTGTGATATTTTTATCATTTTGATGCATTTCTGAGTGTTTTCAGATGTTTTTGCAGTTTAAATGGTACAAAAATGATGAGTATTTAGACACTCATCATTGTTCCATGCACAAGTGGGAGAAATCTTTATTGTGTGCAAGGTACAACACATATAAATATGATTAAAATGGATTCTCTTCACCGCAAGGTAAGAGAGTTACGTTCTAATAGGAATTATACATTTTAATGTGTATGATTGTCCTATTCAGAACATGTGTCAAGATGATAACAAAGACTACTTTAAATATTTATGTCATTCAATATTTAAGTAACACTTGTAATTACAATTTACGTTACATGAGAACGTAAACTAGATTGTAGCTCAAGGTAAAATATCCACGTGTCGTGAGAACGAGCATGGATGATTTTGCAGTTTCTTACGTTGAACGTTTCATGGAATGACATAATTAAATGAAGTAATCTAATACTACTTTAATTTTAAGTATTCGTTGAATGACTTAAATATATGTAGTAAATATTAACTTGAAATTATTAATTGAAACCCGAGGTGGTGTTCATAATTACTTTAATTATACATGTTTATGACTTCTTTGTAAAGTCACAAACATGAAGTCTTTTAATACGAGACTTACAATATAAAGTAAGACGTTAACTTGCTATGTTTTAAGACATATGCATGAAGTCAATGGTAAATCAATGACTTACAACGTATAGTTGGATTATAACTGATATGTCTTTTGACTTGGTCAAGAATACTTATGTTATAATACATGCAATTGACTTGGTAATTCTATTGTACCATTAAGTTTTACTTTGTTGGTAAATAGATAAGCCAAAGGTAGATGGTTATCTTAAATATTGTTAGATTATCTTACAATATTAATTCTAATGAAATACCATAGTTTTATGGTATGTTCAGTTAGAAGAATCAAAATCTATTGGCATGTTTGATTCAAGATAACTATAGTTTCTTCCACATGTTATCAAGGTTAGAAGATTGAGTATAGTTTGAATATACTCAATAAGACTCCAACCTAGAAGATTGATAAGACACCATTTGTTTATGGAATGTGATGAATCACATTAAGTCTTATAATGAAGTTCTGAATTTGTTAAACTACTTGTAGAGTGGGTTGTAACAAACTAAAGTCATGAACTGTCAATGTTTTGTAATATCCCAAAAGAGAACAATGTATTGTTGCTCTAATTGCTAAACTATTTAAAAGTAATCTTTAAATTGTTAAAGGCAAGTGGGAGTTTTGGTTTAGATCTTGAAAGATTAAAGTTACAAAATACATAATCTTCTAAAATACACTTGCAAATATCATGATGAGGTTAAACATGTAAATGATAGACCTCAATATGATGGAATTGTCATTCATAGATCCGTAAGGATATCTCAGATATTTAATATGCTAAGGATTATGAGTTACAGGATCATGGTAAGCCTGTTAATCATGATGATGAATTTACCAAATGTTGAATTGTGGTAAATCAATCATACTATGAATGTTGAGATGCTGTCCATAAAGATAATCAACTTTAGATACTTGGTTTATCTTAATGATGAAAATAAGTTTCTTCAAAGGATGGAAACCCTAGTGGTTTAAATTTTTGTGTAGAAATCATATGGACAATATTGTACACATATTTAATGCATGTCTAGTGATAATAATATTAATCATATTTAAGCAATTAACTATGATTGAATATTCTTTTCTAGATACATTAAATAGAAGTATAAAGATTATAATTGTCATACTTAGTTTCATTGATATGAAATTTTGACAATGAATATAAAAACTCTTTGTTGTGGAATTACTTTTGCGAGGACGATAAGTAATACAAATTAGTTTTATGAATTCAAATAATCTTTGAATATGTACAAACTGCAAGAATCCATGAATGGATATATGCATGCATCTATGAGATGATTCTTATGTTTAATATTAAATCCATGTTTGATTTAGAATTTAAAATAAGATAGCTCATTAGTATTCCTGAAAGCTAGTGGGAGTATTATTTTCTTAAATCTTATATGTTGTATGGGCAACTACATTCCACCTAAATTAAGTTTTAATTGGGAATGAAACTTCGTTTGTAAGATTTGGAAATAAGAAATACAACCTTGGAATATATGTTTATTACTATAAACATATGCGGTAAATAAATGAGTATAATAGAACATGATGGATATATAATGAGATCTTAAAGTCTAACTTGAAGATTCATCATGTACATCATGTTGGAAGATTGTTGTGTCATGCTTGATTACAAGATGATTTGACAGCATTGAAAGTTGTTAGTGTAATAAATATTTTTAAAAGGAAATATGTTTGAATTTAGAATCACATTCCACAATCTGGAGATGCTCCTAGATTCTATGGATGAAAATATGACAAGTGTTTCATAATTTTCATTGCCAACAAACTTGAGTTTTGGTAGGCACCAACATTACACTATAACTGTTCAAAGTTTACGGATGTTTAAAGAGCATATTGTTGTACACAATGATGCTAGTATAATTGAGATGACACTCAATTCTAGTCATGGTATCCTTGATGATGACCATGTTGACTAATTATGTTCCGCTAAGGGCATAGTTGCATTATACATTAAAGAATAAAGGATACTTTAAACTTTAAGTTTTGGAAGATGATTGTCATAAAAGGGTGGTTCAGGTTATCACGCACCTTAAGGAATGACATGACAATATCAAGATATGTGTAAACACATACAAGAAATTCACTTATTGAATTCTTGAAATAAGTATTCTCAAAATTCCTGTAGATCAAAGTTAGTTGAAATTATGCCCTGTCAACAAGTATGATTATCATGACTTGAGGCAAAATTCATTAACTAAGAATTATCATGCATCTATTTAGTATTTGGATAAAGGATATTATAAACATTATTATTCAAATGAAATAAAGTATTTTGTTATGTTTATTGTTCATTTATTATGATGTTATCCTGTATTTGCATGTTTAAATCCTTGAATAACTTAAGTTATTCAAAATAGTCCGTTGTCGATCAATAACATGGGAATGATATTGAATTAAGACAAATATGAGTATTAGTTAGAATATACCTGAAAGTATATTGATGCGTAGCATGACTAAATTCAGATGATATTCAATGGATTGAATATAGGACTTATCCCAACCACATGATGGTACTTTATGGATCTTTGTCATTAAGTACATCATGAATATTTATCCTCTGACTCGAGATACCAGAGAAATGTCATGGATGTAGTGCATTTATGTGAAGCAATCTAACGGTATACGTAACTGGTAGTTATAAGGGTTGTTTTTAGAAGTGTTGCGAAATTTATGAATTCTGCTCGTAGTCAAAACGGGATTTGTTTCCTTCAAATTTATTTTGAAGTATAATACTGTTGGGCCCCTCGTAGGGTTGTCAAGATGTTTGCATGGCCATGCCCAAGGTCTTCTGGAATATGTTCAGAAGAATTGGTAATCTTGATCAATCATATAAAGCGAGAAACAGAATAGTTAATTAAGAAATGAGTGAGATCCATATTCTTATTAACATGGTATTAGAAACAAAAGGATAAGTATGATGATGAATCATCAAATGGTTTGTCCAGGAAACCATACTCGAGTTGTTCTGGGGTCATTGGCGTGTTGCTAGATGCTAACCAATGTCATTACGCATACTAAGATATCTCCAAGTGAGAGCTGTTGGTTTATGGATATATTTAATATGCGTATGACCGGATTCGAACTCAAGACCACGGGATTGCACACTTTACGTATGAGACTCGATGTTTAAATAATTAATATAAAATATTATGTTTAATTATTAAATTCACAATAAACGACTTAACGAGCGATAATTTCTTATCGAAAGTGACTATCGGTCGTTAAATGTCAACGGGATATGAAGAAAAGTAAACAAGCCAATAGACGGTTTTAGGAACCCTCTTTTGGGCTTGTTTTTGGCCGAAACTATGGAATCCCACATAGGAAACCATAGTAAACTTGACATCTACCATAAGGCTATAAATACATTCCCTTGTATTCATCCTTTGGTACACTAGATTTCAATAGAGGGCCAAACTTCTTCTTTTCTTCCCTTTTGTCTTGGTCGACGAGTGAATCCCCATTGTAAGGGATTTACGAGTGACCTTGAGCATAACAAAGATGTTTGGTTATTCTATTGTGATCAAGAACTAGCATTCGCATCGAATCGCTAATAGTACGTGTGTACAAAAACGTGGTGTAACACACTATTGTTACATCAATTGGTTTGAATTGAAAAACGGTAAGGGTCTTTTTTTTTTTTTTTGGTTAAAGGGGAGTAATCCTGCACCCTGGTAATTGATTAACCAAAAACGTTTAAGTACAAATGGAATATGGCTGAAATACCATATTAACCTCAAGCTAACAAGCTTGATAACCTCCTAACTCTAGTGCTTAAGACATGCCAAAAGCACTAACAAAACTAGAAACAAAAACGCATCTAGAATTAAACAAAAAACATCTAGCCAGCAGAAAACGTGCGAGATGAACTTGCCCCATATTAGCAAATAGATTGGCCGATTCATCAGACACCATTTCCACTTTTCCTTCATCATCCATCACCAATGCAACATACGGATTAGATGTAGACACATTAACTTCCTTAGAAGCGTTACCAGTAGACTTCAACTGAGACGGTGATGTATATGCAGTACCCATAGTATTTGCACCCTTCTTAGGTTCACTAATAGTAGCTTTAGGAACAGTTTGAACTGTTTAACCGAAGTACCAACAGGAGGATTCCCATTAGCAGCCTTTGCTTTACCCTTCTTCTTTTTCTTCTTACCCACCTTTTGAAAACCATCAGTATCCAATTCCACTGTAGGAGTAGTAACATGAGAAGTAGATACAGTAGAAGGGCTAATCACCTGTGTAGGAGGCCTCACCACCTGTTCAGAACATTGATCTTGAGTATGACCAAGGATTCTGCATAAATTGCACCTGGGGGGCCTCCATTCATATTCAACGCGTATGCTCTCTTTAATAAAACCCTCCCCCGTAAGTGAAGGGAACCCAACGGTCACAGTATCCAGAAGGTTAGAATGAGAGTCAACCTCAATAAGACATCTAGCAAAACTACTCCTACCCCATGAATCCATGCACATAGAGGTAGTATATGAATCAAGCATGACAGGCTTTCCAATGAAACTAGAGATCAATCGAATACCCTCCTCTTCAAAGACTTGAAGAGGAACATCATGCAATTTCACCCAAATCGGAACACTAGTTAACTCTTCCTTACGCAGACAAGTATCCAAAGACCATTTCTTGAGAATAATTAGAGATTTGCGTATCATCCAAGGGCTTCCTTCCAAGACAGCTTCTAGACCAACCAATGTATCAAATTTAAAGAAAAAGAAACCTTTGGAATTCATCATAATCTTTTTAAGACCATGTTTCGCCCAATTACTCCTAGCATAGTATTCAACCACAGGATACGCCATCCTTTTCCCAATAAAGTAGCCATATAAGGTATGTTCCAAACGAGAACAAACCTTTTCCACCACTTTACGAGGAATAGAGATATCAACACCTACACATTCTGACGCAACAATGGGAGTCTCTTGAGGTTTAGCAGCCTCTAACTCGAATAACAGACTCTTAAGATCAGCCATTACCTTATCTTTAATGTTACCATCCACATCAGCCCACATAGGATATTTACCCTCTTCAAGACCTGTAATGAAATCATCAATATCTTTAATAGTTTTAATCGACACACCCAAGAGGGCATGTACATAATCAACACCAGAGATAGCATTAGGACCATCAATAGCAACATCAGTTGCATGTAAACCATCTTCATGAACATGAAAACCCTTAACCATAGGGTCAGAGTTTCCCACAGACGCAGAGACACTACTTGGTTCAGAATTATCTTGTTGTCGGATAGAAGTATCCTTCCCGCGACCTGGTCGGGGACGTCGCATAGTTACCTTAGACATATCACGTATGTCAACCACATTATTCATCTCTCCTAATCGTTCCATTACCGCAACCAATACAAATAAAATACGAAGTTACTAGGTAAAAACCTCAACGAATAAAATAAACCAGAAACAAGCCAATCGTAGGCTGATAATTAAACCCTAGTTGCCTAGGGTTTATAAGAATTTAGCATAATAACTCAACCCATACTTTGCTGCTTGATGATAATGAATAATTAACAAAACTGCAGCAGATCAGAAACCGACCAAACAACCCTAACGAGCGATTAGAACAAACCCTAAAAAGAAATCAGATCGATCGCTAAAGGATCGAGCAGCAGATCGATTTATGGTTTTAAAATCCTAAAAAACCCTAAGTAACAGACTCCCAAAGAAACAGCTTAAGCGCTTAGAATCAAGCAACAATGATGAAGAAATTAATGAAAAACAAACGTTTAAACAATAATTTAAACAGATCGTTGCAAGAATTAGAGGGTTAGAGAATGTTTTATTGAAGATCGATTAGATAGGAGATAGGAAAAAATCGCCATAGGGAGGAGAGTTTATGTTCTAAAAAAAACGGTAAGTGTCAATTCGTTAAACCACATAAACCCTAATTAGGGTTCTTGAATTGAAGAGATCTAGCCAATTGCAAGAGGTATGTTACGTTTTATTTTCAGTTAATTAATTGCTATTATATTTTAAGTCTTCCGCTGTGTACTCTGTGATGTCTACATGTTATTATTTGTATATCATGTATCTTAAACTCAACAGCAGGGACATCATATTTCGTGCAGAAAAAGTTCCACCAAACTCAAATCTCAATATTATGATTAGGTGTTTTTATTTATCAAGTTGATTATGGCTCTTTGTGTTAGAACAAAACATATATCATCCCATTTCATGACTGAATTGGTCAAACTTCAACCATTAGATAGATTTTACGGGACTTAAACATCTATGGACATTCCAAGTATTTTGTGAAAATAAGCCTTTGACTCATCACAATGTAAAATAGAAGCTATACACCTAGTGAGCACCCTAAAGAAGCTTTTGCACATCTATATTTAAAACCATATGTAATGAAGTATTTGAACATATAATTCAAATATTCTATAATATCCAAATATTTAACGTAGTTTTGTGAACTTTCTCCATAATTTGAAGTTTTATTGTCAAAACCCCGAACCTAACCAAAATCATGATATTCAGGTTTTACATTCTTGGATGTGTAATGCTGGTCAACCTGATTAACATTTAGTTTACCCAAATAGCCCCTAATTATTGGAAGCCAAAACTGAAGTTGGTTCTTTTCATTTCTTTTATATTTTGAATACACTGACCCGCAAAATTTTGAAGTTTCTAGGTGCAAATAGTTGCTTATCATGGGAGATTACGTGAGATACTCTCCTACTCACCAAAAATAAGATTATGCAAAAACATTATAAGAATAAACACCTCTCCTTTATGCACAATCTTTAAAAACCTCACTCAATCATACCTAAAATAAAGTTTGCATCATATATCATCTAACAACTTAAAAATCAATTTGTTGACACAACATAAAAAACACATAATTTGGATCTAATGTTTTCGCATACCAAAATGGGATTTTCCGTTATGATATAAAAGATAGAATGGAAATCTAAAATCTTACTATATCGATAACGTACAAATATATATTGTATTTGTATTATATGTTGTTAAAGGAGAATGTTAAATTGGTCAAAACAAAAAAAAGCCAAAAATAACCCAACTGGCCTCTTTTCATGTAATGCTTTGAATTTGAATTTATTTGTTTGCTCGTCAATCAACTCAATGTTTGTAATCAGAGATGTCACGGTAAGCTATTCTTAAGTACTGCAACCTTGTGAAAGCATTCATGGTTTTAAAACAGGTTTTGACAAAAGATTGAAAATATGTCCAATGCAATACTCAAATCTCAAATGCTAACCTGTTGTTTAAATAAACAAATGTTTAATCAAGCACCAAACTTTAGAATCCCCAAAGTATCGGATGACCCAGAAACCTACCTCCAGTTATAGAGTTTACCATGTTTAAAGTGGTTACCCATCCTAGTATCCTACCATGCTTCTTCAATTAAATTATCCATATCCATCGCTCGAATATCCAAGTGCTCTGATTCATATTAAAAACGACAATAATTAAACATTGAAGAAACATATGCGGAGTATGTATTCTTTTTATTATGATAAGTTCAACCATAAGCATAAAAAAAATGAGCCTCAATACTACAACAATAAAAATAGAAAATGCACTAACCATCATCGATTGCAATTCCTCACGGGCACCAACACCTTGATGATGATTCTACAACCAATTGTTATCTATTGAAATAAGAAACAAAATAAAAAGATTTATATAAGCGCTTCATCAAAAATGTGCTAGGCTTGGTTAAAATAGGCTCTACCTCATCATCATCAATCCAAGATAAGGTCTTTACAACAACATATTGCCATCCTTAATTTATGAATACTTCTAAAGTGATCGATACAGCCGATGAAAGTTGGCCTCCATAATTGATATAATACCAAGGTTTAAAATAAAAATACAAACCAATCAGTGGTTTTATTCCTCATTGAACAGTTCTAATTGCTTCTAAAAGACCTACTGTATTATTTTTAGTAATGCACCCACTTGACCTAAAAAGTAATTTTTCACAAATTAATACCGATAAAATTAATATAAAAGGGTTCATATTTAGCATCCCTTTAAATTGAATTACTATATCAGATTATTGTAAATGTTGGTTTAGGGTTCATACCCAATTGTGTGACAGAAGACCTCAAAATTGGCAAATGAGAAAATTAAATTAAGATAATCCATGTTACATACCTCTTATTTAGGTTTTGTAGAGTGACTCCGCCTTCTTTAAAGTTTTTTTTTATTATATTTTTGACACACATATTTTTTTACACAATTTTAATGGAAAACGAATACAAACGATTTTTTATAAATTTTGACAAAATATGGAAATATTTAGGGTATTCTGGTTAAATATATATTTAGAAAAATAAAATAAAATATATAGATATTTCTTAATAAGGTATGGTTTTATTTTTTTGAAATGAAAAATTCCCACTAGGGATTTTGTTTTATTATATAAAAGATGAGGAAGAAGAGACTAATTAAGAGGTTTATATGGAATCACTTAATTTAGTAAACACTCGCTTATTTTTGTATAGAAAATAAATTCTCATCATCGGGTTACCGGGTTAACCGGTTTGAAGATCGTGCCACTTCAAACCCGGCGGGTCTAACTAGGTTTCGAAAATATAAAAACCGGTTTAATTTGACCTGTTTTTTCAACCAGAACCAGTTGGGTCAAACCGGATTATTTTCTGTTTACCATAAACCTTTTTTTATGAGTACAACTATCCGTCGTTATAAAATCTCGTTACTATACACAGGTACTCGTCTACTTTATCTAACGGGTCACATGCTTTAGAGACGTCGAAAAATCTTATTAAAAATTAAGGTCATCTTTGCATTTAACTTAATCAACTTAATACTACGAAAAAAAAAAAAAAAAAAAAAAAAAATAAACTGAATAAAAAAATCACATGAAAACTTATTATTTATGACTTAATAGAGAATAAGAAATAAAAATAATGATAAAACAAAAAGTATCCTAATTAAGTCTAACTGTTATTTAAAGATAACTTAATTAATAAAAATTTTAAGTAAACAAGATGTTTAACAAAAGATAATCATCTTTACTATAAAATTATATTATACGAATGATGATGAAAAAAAAAAAAAAAAAAAACTTTTACAATTGAATGAAACGTTTTAGTCGTAACATATAAATAGTCTAAAACCTTCCTCAACCCAATTCCCTCCAATCTTCGCCGCCGGTGATTTGTCTTAAAAATTAGTGGTTCTTTTCTTTACAGGTATATAAGATCCTTACTTTCTTACTGGTAAATAAATAACTATATAAATTTTTATATTACTTTTTACTTACTTGCTAAAGAGGTGTTTTTCAAGCTTATTCAAAGGGCTTATCGGCTTATATAGTTAAAATAAGGTTAATCAAGTGTTTGTGGCTTATTTGATGTGGGTGAGTTTATGCAACGGGTGTTGTAGGAAAAAACTTTTTATGATCTCATATAGTAACTGCGATTTCTGATGTTGATTTGTCTTTTTTACTTCTGAACCGGAAAGTAAGCTTTAGATGGAGATGGCCCGATACATGAAGTTTAGGCACGATGTTTGGTGATAGGCTTTAGGTCAGTTAGGGTTTTATTATTGTTTTCATATGCACTCTATATAAGAGCAAGGGGTGTGGGGCATTTCACTTCTCGCCAAATCCCACGTGGCCTCTCGCCACTTTTTTCTTTCCCTCGCCACGACACCATTTGATCTCGCCGAAGGTGTTCTCGTCGTTCAAACGACATAGTAAAAGACAAAACACTTTATCAGTTAAATGTTTCTTTTGTGTTTGTGTTTGTGTTTGTATTTGTGAGGGTGGGTGGGGCCCAAATGAATAGAAGTGAGTAAGTTGTGATTGGGGGTATTTTTTAGTTAGTGTGTTGGAGTGATGTGGAGGTGAGGTGGCACACGTGGGGCCCAAATGAAGAGAAGTGGGCAAGTTGTGACACCCCTTGCTCTAAACTATTTAAAGGCTAATAAACTTTAGGGACCTTGTTTCATTATCTGACATGCAAGATTATTTTAACAGATTATGGAAGATTTTTTCTAAAAAGCAAGTTATGGATGCTGAACAAAGTTTATAATCTAAATAGCTTATTATTTCAAAGGTAAGCATAATCTTTTAATAATCTTGCGTGTCAAACATGCATGCCTTTAGGGTTTATGAATTTATTACTTATAAACCATAAGCTGCTTAGGCCACAAGCTTAGACAAACACAAATATTCGTATCTTATATAAACGCATGAAAAATGTGTTCATAATCTGTACTAAATTTTAACATTTAATGAATTGCAGAATCGAATGTCTCCAAAAATGGTTGCGAGAAGTTGTTCATCCGTAGATACAGTCTTGTCCAATGAGGACCTATTGATCGAGATCTTACTGAGGTTACCAGCAATCTCACTTCATTTATTTAAATCCGTATCCAAACTCTGGTTCTCTCTTATAACATCTCCTACTTTCGCTCCTCGTCATACTCATCAAATCCGTAACATTGATCCGCCTTCCGGTTTCTTTGTCATGCATCTTTTCGGTTCCACTAAATATGATTTTGTGCAGCTGGATAACAGAATTCCAGCCAGCATAACTCGGTTTAAAACCGCCTTCAACTTTGGCTCTAAAAGTGCTGTTCAAATTGTACATTCGTGCAATGGTTTGCTTTTGTGTAGAAGTTTATGTTCCAATGAGTATTACATATACAATCCATCTAGTAACAGGTTTAAGATACTTCCGCCGCGACATAGTTGGGATTTTGAAATTTCTGCTATTATCTATCATTTGAAACTGGCTTTTGATCCTACCAAATCAGCTCACTACGAAGTCGTTTATGCTCAAAAGTGTTATGATGGAGGTATATCTCCTCAAGTACAAACTTACTCTTCAGAAACTGGCATTTGGAGTGTTTATCATGATCAATTTCCACTTCACTGTTATCCGGGTTTTAGCCAAGGGATATACTGGAGTGACGCCATTCATTGGATAAATTATTTGCGTAATGGTTCGCATTACAAGTTAGATATTGTGAACGAGATTCCGGTTTTAACAAACGTTCAACTCCCTGTTGTAACTTGTGGTGATGAAAAGGTGGTTCGGGATCACAAACTGTTTGAGTCTTGTGGTTGTTTGCTTCTTCTTTGTAGGGGTGATAATGATTTCAGACAATTGAATATTTACGAGATGAGGAAGGGGTATTCCGAATGGTCGTTGAAGTACTTTGTCGATCTTGATGACATTAGAATTCCGATTCCAAGAGAACGGATTCGTGACTATGTTTGGTTTATTATTTTGGGAGACAGAGAAGAGGATACTTGTATGGTATTTGAAAATAATAAAATGATTGTTCAATACAAGATTGTCTCAAAAAATACAAGCGAGCTCTTAAAATTGAAACCACATTTACATTCTCCTGTTAGTGGCTATCTGTTCACTGCATCTTTTGCTGGTGTGTGATTATGCTTTCTATTTCAGGTATGATATTCCTATCTTATATTGTCCTGTCACTTAATGCTACTGTTGAGGTTAACATTGCCCTTTCACAATGTTCGTTAATAACTTAGTACTATATGAACTGTTTTTGCGATGATTCAGTATATGGCTGTAAATTAGTATTAGTAGCACATTACTTGTAAGATTTCACTATGAGCATGCATTATAAATTCAGAATCAATGTACAAAGTTATGTTCCAAGCTTATTGAATAACATGCATCTCAGGTGCTGAAGACGAAGGTCATGGAATAGAAGAAAAAGACGTGGCATCTGTGAAAGTTTGTTATATTTCATTAATTAGTAATTGATGATGGTTATGATGAAATAAAATGTTTATGAGAAGTTGTACTTGTAACCAAGGAGATGGACATTTGATTGGAATAGTAATTATATCTCATTTTGGTTCATCTATGTTTAGGTAGTTATTCTTGTTTTAGTTTCACCTAGATTTGACTTGTAATTGCGAATAACCCTGAGTTTGGTTCTTTTTCGAAGAAACTATTATTCATACTCATTTTCGGTTTACATTCCTGTTTCTAACTTGTACATATATCGCCTCGCAATTGTAAAACCCTAAAAGAGATGTACGGTTTGGAAAATGATATGATTTCATTTCAAAAAGCTTTCTATTATTCCCTCATTCATTGGAATTTGAAGATTTCTCTGTACAAGTTTAAAGTCAGACACAGGTTGATAGTCGTGGTAAAAGGGTCCCAAGTGAAATAATTGTTGGACATACCTTCATTATTCATGCACACCCGCTTCTGCACGTTAGGTATATTCTGCTGAATGCACTTAACATGTGGCTCGCATGTGATTTTTGGAGAACTGCAGCTTCAAATATGGTCAATTAGACCCTTTGTTATTGGGGTTTGCTCTCTAAACCAAAGTGACACTGTGTCTCATACGGGTCTGTACTTGTGACAAGACCAATTTATGTGGGTGATCGTATGTGATCTACTGTTTTTAGCCTCCATATGCACACTTATACACCCTCTATCTGTGGGTAACATAAATAAACAAGCTTGTTGTTTTGTGAGTCATACATGGATGTTTCCATGAATAGGAGTCTTAGGCTTCTTCTTTGACATGCTACTGGTTTTGAAGCTAATGGGAATCGGATAAGCAGTTACGTAGGTCTTTTGGTGTTATCCTATTTTGGGTGCTGCCTTTTTTTCCTGTGCTTTTGGATGTTGTTTTGTGTCTGATATAGCTGCACCTGCTCCATGTTTTTCACTTGGCCTGATAGCAGCTGTATAATCCTTTGCCGAAATAGGAAGTTTGACGAAGCATAAGAGTTGTTTTTAAAAATGTAGGAGATTGATTACATACCAGATGTTCATATGTACACTGATATGGTTTTGCTGCTAAGCTTTCAGTCGTGTGGACAATAAGGACACTTAACAAAGTGGTTGACTCTTGTTCGTCAAGATCGTTACAGTGGGAAATTGACTGAATACTTAATGACAGAAGCAAGCTGAAACTGTTAATTTGGCAGCAAGTTATTGGTGAAAATCAATACCAAGGTCACACATAGGAGATAGAAAATCGGTTCATATGTAAATAAGTTACCCTAGCTGCCTGTATCTAGTTGCTACAATGTACAATTCAGCCCAAACAACTGAAGTCATTGGGTTTGGTGGAAGTTTTTGTTTCTTGAACCAGTGTAAAGGGGTAAAATGGGTGGGATCGGTAGAAGGTCTACATTCATAACCATTGTCCCACAATTTTTATTTTTTTTAAGTTCTTCCCTTTGTAATTTAAAACGATTTTGTTACTCATTAGTAGCGGGTCAAAATGGGTGGGACGAGTAGCAGGTCCAAGTATGTTTTTTTGTTGGTATGGGTCAAAATGAGTCGGGTTGATTGGGTGCCATTTTGTCCAAGATTTTTAAAATTTCTGTAAATAATTTATGAATACTGATGCAATAAAAATACATTTTTGGTAACTTTCAACCTGTTATCTTTTTAGCTAACATATTTTTTCCTTTCTATTCCATATGTTAGCAATTTGACCTGGCTACTGATTAAACATAAATCAATTTGACCCATGCATAAGCATGGTTCGTAATCATCACCTTATACTCTTTAACATCAATAAAAGAAATGTCATTGGTATAATTTTGGTGCAAAAAAATATGTTAGTCGTCTTCACAGTAGACTTGAATATGTAATACATCGTCAAACACTCTCTTTAGTCTTTATGCATGTACTCTTTCCCTTAATTCTTTTGTTTTTATGTTGTGTTTGTTTATACAAAATCGATGAAGAAGGCAATTTAAGACAGTAGCTATTCTGTTTGGCATAATTAGCACATTGAAATGCTATGTTAAGCGAATGAGTCTTTCCCTGGCGAGTCTTTCTCTGGCCACCTCTAAACTTATCAATGTTTACATGAACCGGTTAAACGTTGAACAAAAATTAAACTGGTTATTTTGGCAGACTGGGTCAAATGAACGACAAACTCACACACCCTTCAACGTTGTCCCAATTGAGACTTGAATTTATCACCACTTGGTTAGTAGCCACCTTAAATACACATTGGATGCTGCTACGCCAAAGGGTAAACCTTTCTAATATAATGAAGATGCAACAATAAAAACAAAAAAGAAACCACGCAGCACCCATTTGTTTTTATATAAATCATTCGTTATAAGTTAAGTCACAGAACAGGAATTAGTACTCTTGCAGCATGTTCAGTTACAATTAAATGAATTACATCCAAACAAATTTAAATAACCTGTGCAAGTACATGTAAAAATTTATAAGCGGCCCAATTCCAAGCCTTCTTAATGTATATTGAAGCAATAGTTCTCTCGCCATAACGATATTGGGCAGTCATATATGACCAAAGGGGATATCCCACCATTACTAAAACTGAAACTAACAGCAACATATTTGCTTTTGTCCCTATAAACATCTTTAACTGCCAAAGAATGTATAGCAATATGCTGCTGTAATGAATGACGATCCCTTTTGCATCCTTCTCATAGATTGACTGTATTAAAAGAGCAAAATTCCCAATCACCACAGTGCTAGCGCAAAGTGGTCCCTAAGATAGCATTATTGAAATAAGCACAAATTAGAAATAAGCAGGGGGTAATGAAATTGTTGTATATCCTATACATACCGGACAAGACGCTGATTTGAATCCTTTAATCCTCGAGTCCTTATTCGCAGCAAAAGCTTTCCTCTTCGTGGGTCTACTCCAAATCTTCTCAATAACTCCACTGACTCTACATTTCAACGATCTTCGCCTATTGGCGGTCCCATTATTGGAACTCACTTGTATAAACAGATGTGAAATGTTTATAAAAAATGAAAAGTGTAAGAAATTGTAGAAAGTGGGTGGTAAGTATTTAGTTGCTTTGAATCTTAATTCAAAGTTTTTGGCTTTTGCTTCAAGGTGGATTGTCCATGGCTGCTGCTCTGATTTCATTTGAGCGGATGAAGAGTGTGTCACATAGCCGTTAGAAACTAAAATGCTTTGAGTAAAGTAGGCCCAAATAAAGAGGTTTAACCCAATATATTTAAAAGCTAGCCCATTTCCATTTTTTTTCCTCCAACAAATAAGATAGATGTGAGTTATTTGATTTTGCCGTAAGTGTTCTTCTATTGAAAGATAATTAAAAGCTTGTCGTAATTATGTAATTTGTTTCTTGTAACGATTAACGCTTTTTAAGATATATTATTTTATAAAAAATGTGGAAGTAGATTTTAATTAAAACAGAGCAGGTAGTAGGGGATGCAAGTGGGCAAAGTTGCAAAAATCGTGAAGCAGTAGTTAGGCGGTCGACTCTTTTGTAGCTTGTAATCGGTCTAGGCGAGATTAATGGATTGACATACCCGACAAGTTTTAGGTATTTACGACGAGTTTTGGATATTCTCGAAAAAATTCCTTAAACAATATTGTAAAAGATATAAACAGCGACTATAAGTGATTAAAACTAGTTTACAGAGGGTTTGGGTATTTCCGAAAAGATTTGCAAGTTTTTGGCAAGTTTGACCACCGTCTACAGTCATTGACCGTTATTGATCACAGTTGACCAATTTACACAAATCGGAAAGGTTGGTGGCCCATTAGCGCCTAGGCGGCGATTAATCGGTCTTGTGGGCTTCCTTTTTTTTCCAACTTTGCAAGTGGGTGTTATATTATTTTAGTTAAAAATAAGTAGCTAGGATTTGTCCCTCGGTCTCTATGTGATATAACATTAATCTGTAATTTTGGACACTCAACATGCTATCGTAAAATACAAATCATTAGAAATACAAATCATTAGCTTATCCAACCATATATCACAAAATTTTTTGAATTTCCAAGTCAATACTAGGAACCGTTTTGGCGATTTTGGAAAAGGATAACTATGTTAGCGATTGATGGGTATATATGATATTATGTTTAGCGAATTTGTGTTATGATTGATGGGTATATATGATACTATGTTAGCAAACAGGTTGTAGATTTTTTCCGGAAAATTTACGGAAAAAATCTGGAAATTACCCATTTTGCAGCAATTTTCTGCATATTGGGTCAGTTAGTTTTGCCGGGGACATGTCCCCGGTAAAACACAGACTAGTAACGTAATTAGATTACTTTAATTAAAGTTTAAAAATAGTTCCCCCGGGACCAGTCTCCGGTAAAAACATGACTAATGACGTAATTAGGCTACTACAAGTAAAGTTTAAAAATTGTTTCCCCGGGGACGTGTCCCCGGCGATGAGTGATGCCACGTTGGACATATATGACCGGCGACAATCGACTGTGGGACCCACATGTCCCCGATAAAAGTGACAAACAGTCCCCGGGGAAAGTATCCCCGAGAAGGTATTGCCGGGGTCTTTTTCTCGGGGACATGTCCCCGGGAAAAGGTTTCGTAGGGGACATGTCCCCGGCGAAAGCCCTGAAACGTCGCCTGCGAAAGCGACGAATGTTGTAGTGATATAGCTGAGTTAGTCATGAAGAAGTATAAATGTATTATCAGTGCTAATCAGTGTAGAAGTGCAAAGTGTTGACAAAATATGAGAAAACTCTTGATTAACACTATGCCTTAATTAGAACATGTAAAACATGAACTTACGGGCCACTGGGAAATCATTGGGTTATTAGTTTGAATATATTTTCATGGTAAAATTTAACGGTTGAACATAAAATACACATAACAGCATGCTGCAACAATAACAATATGGATCACTATCCTTTTTTTATTTTTATTTTTTTATTTTTTTTTTATTTTTTATAATATGCTTTAGAGACGTAAAAAATTCTTATTAAAAAACTAAGGTGATGTTTGCATTTAACTTAACCGACTTAATATGAAAAAGAAAACTGAATAAAAAAAATCACATGAAAACTTTTTATTTATGGCTTAATAGAGAATAACGAAAATAAAAATAATGATAAAACAAAAAGTATCCGAATGAAGTCAACTGTTATTTAAACATAACTTAATAAATAAATTTTTTTAGTGAACAAGATGTTTAACAAAAGAAAATCATTTTTACTATAATTAAATTAAAAAATTAGAAGGAAAAAAAAATCCTTTTACAATTGAAGGAAACTTTTTAGTCGTAACATATAAATAGTCTAAAACCTTTCCTTAACCCAATTCCCTCCAATCTTCGCCGCCAGTGATTTCTCTTAAAAATCAATGGTTCTTTTCTTTATAGGTATATAAGATCCTTACTTTCTTACTGGTAAATAAATAACTATATAAATTTTTATATTACTTTTTACTTACTTGCTAATGAGGTGTTTTTCAATCTTATTCAAAGGGCTTATCGGCTTATATAGTTAAAATAAGGTTAATCAAGTGTTTGTGGCTTATTTGATGTGGGTGAGTTTATGCAACGGGTGTTGTAGGAAAAAAACTTTTTATGATCTCATATAGTAACTGTGATTTCTGATGTTGATTTGTCTTTTTTACTTCTGAACCGGAAAGTAAGCTTTAGATGGAGATGGCCAGATACATGAAGTTTAGGCACGATGTTTGGTGATAGGCTTTAGGTCAGTTAGGGTTTTATTATTGTTTTCATATGCACTCTATAAACTATTTAAAGGCTAATAAAGTTTAGGGACCTTGTTTCATTATCTGACATGCAAGATTATTTTAACAGATTATGGAAGATTTTTTCTAAAAAGCAAGTTATGGATGCCGAACAAAGTTTATAATCTAAATAGCTTATTATTTCAAAAGGTAAGCATAATCTTTTAATAATCTTGCGTGTCAAACATGCATGCCTTTAGGGTGTATGAATTTATTACTTATAAACCATAAGCTGCTTAGGCCACAAGCTTAGACAAACACAAATATTCGTATCTTATATAAACGCATGAAAAATGTGTTCATAATCTGTACTAAGTTTTAACATTTAATGAATTGCAGAATCGAATGTCTCCAAAAATGGTTGCGAGAAGTTGTTCATCCGTAGATACAGTCTTGTCCAATGAGGACCTATTGATCGAGATCTTACTGAGGTTACCAGCAATCTCACTTCATTTATTTAAATCCGTATCCAAACTCTGGTTCTCTCTTATAACATCTCCTACTTTTGCTCCTCGTCATACTCATCAAATCCGTAACATTGATCCGCCTTCCGGTTTCTTTGTCATGCATCTTTTCGGTTCCACTAAATATGATTTTGTGCAGCTGGATAACAGAATTCCAGCCAGCATAACTCGGTTTAAAACCGCCTTCAACTTTGGCTCTAAAAGTGCTGTTCAAATTGTACATTCGTGCAATGGTTTGCTTTTGTGTAGAAGTTTATGTTCCAATGAGTATTACATATTGTTAAATTTTGGGGTGATAATCTATGGCAAACATATCATTCTATCAATTGCTAATGGCTTTCAAGTTATGATTCATTGCAGGATTAATTACAGGGGTTAAACTTGGACAAAGGATAAAAGATTTAAAGTTCCAAGATGTTCTTTTCTGCTGAAGCTTTCATCGTTTCTGCTGATGAGTCATTTATAGCCGTTAGAGGGGTCTTAGTGAAACTTAATCTCCTATTTAATAAGTCCCTTAATCTAGGGTTACATACACTTGAGTGTGCAGTCTTTTGTATCACTCTCTTCTCTTCTTTCTGATCATTTCACTGATCTTGTCTTGTCTTTACATTTACATGATTATTGTCTCATTGACATTAATCTAATCTTGTAACATTCGGATACTATTGTAAACTTAATCTAAGCTGACTATTGCAGCTTAGATCTGAATAAAGGTTCTATTGTTCATCTTGTGTTGCCTATACTTTCGTACATGGTATCAGAGCTACAGGCTCATTGATTCTCTTCGGCAACAAATTGGTGGTTTGGGGTTATTGCTACTAGCGTAATCACTGGTTATATTCTACTTACAATTAGCCCTAGACTAAGTGAATCTAGGGTAATTGTGACTTGTTCTTCCGCTGCATATCTCTCTGTAAGTCTAAGTCTTATTCTTTCTTCAAACATACAGTACTTAAGTCTTTGTGGGTGCAAACGGGTAGACTAACATCTTGATCTGCCACCTTTTGAGTGGTACGAATACCTGCTCTGGTTTACCCTAGTCCACAGGCTTGGTACCTGTTGTTTCTTAAATTCAAGGTCTTATTACTTTGTCTATTTTGTCTTATTATTATCTCTGTTTGTGACTCTTTGTCTGCCTTATTATATCTATCTGTCTTATTGCTTGAATTATGGCTATTGGTGATGATAATATTTGTGGCTCTTCCACTGAGAAAAGCTTATCCTTTGGTGATGCTTTGTATTTGCATCCTAACAATACCAATGGCACTCCCATTATTTCTATTAAACTCACTGGAACTGAAAATTATAAAATATGGAATATGGCCATGACTTTTGCTTTAAGGAACCATAATAAGTTAGGGTTTATTGATGGTACTTGCATAAGAGATGATTCGAACCCTAGTCTTGCTAATCAATGGGATACTTGTAACTCTGTTGTGGTTACTTGGATTCTTAATTCTCTCAGCCCTGAACTATTTGCTGGTGCTATATATGCTAAAACTGCTTATGAAATGTGGAATGATCTTAAAGATACCTATGATAAGGTTGATGGTTCAGCTATTTTTAATTTGCATAAAAATATAAACTCTCTTAGTCAAAGTGGGTCCTCTCTTGCTGATTATTATAACAACCTTAACTCTTTAAGGAAACAATTTGATTGTATGATCAGCTTGCCTCCCTGCACTTGTGAGGCTGCAAAACATTTTGAAAAACATAATCAGCTGATCAAGTTAATGCAATTTCTTATGGGTCTTGATGACTCCTATGTCCCCATCAGAAGCAATATTTTAACCAGAGATCCTTTACCTAATGTCAAAACTGCTTTTTCTATTGTCTCTAGAGAAGAATCTCACAGAAATGTTTCATCTGGGAATAGCTCTGCTAAACCCAATGCTACAGCCTTTGCTGCAAAAACGTCTGATGGTGGAAAATTTTTTGATAACAAAAAAGGTTTTAACAACAAAGGTTCTGGTTTTAATAATGGTAACAGCTCAAATAGCAAAGGACCAAACATGAATCTCAAATGTACTAATTGCAAAAAACCTGGTCACACTGTTGATAGATGTTATGATCTTGTTGGTTATCCTGCTGGATATGTTAAAAGGAATTTTAATGGTAAACCTTTCAGCAGTAACAATGTTTCTGCTGAAACTAATCATGTCACTGATAATAGTGCTAGCAACTCTCCTGTTTCCTTGTCTAATGAACAGCTCTCCAGACTTATGAGTCTTCTCAATGACAACAATGTGTCATCTGCTAATGCCAACTTGGCAGGTAAAAATTTTTCAGGAACCTTCTTTAATGGCAGTGTCAAGTTTAATGTAAACTTTAATAAATTTTTTAACAACAACACAAAATCTCTATCTGGAAACATCAGTCTTGGTTAGATTGTTGATTCTGGTGCAAATCAGCACATGACTGTGTCTGAAAACTTTTTAATCAATGTTGTTAACATTTCAAATCTTGGCTTAACTGTTGGACATTCCAACGGTACTCAGGCCTTAATTACTAAAATTGGTGATTTAAAGGTCAATAATGACCTAACTCTCTTTGATGTACTTGTTGTTCCTGAGTACAATGTTAGTCTGTTGCCAGTTCATAAAATTGCCAGAGACAATAAGATGTTTGTTGGGTTTAATGAATCTAATTGCTATATACAGGATTTACATCAAAAAAGGATTGTGGGGATTGGTAAACAATACAATGGGTTATATATGTTTGATATTGATTCTACATGTAAGATTATTTTTAATAACTGCATATATGTTTGTCATGTTTCAAAAAATCTTTGGCATCAAAGACTTGGTCATCCCTCTGACCAAGTCCTACACATACTTAAACCCATTCTTAAATTTGATAGTACTTCTGAAACTGATCATCTCTGTGATACTTGTAATAAAGCTAAACAAACCAGAGAACCATTCCCTCTAAGTGAACATAAATCAACTAAAATTGGTCAACTTGTCCATCTTGATGTATGGGGACCATATAAAGTCACTAGCAGAGATGGTTACAAATATTTTTTAACAGTTGTTGATGACTATTCCAGGGCAGTGTGGGTTTATATGCTTAAGGGGAAGGATGATGTTTATGTTTCCATTATTAACTTTACTCATATGCTATCAAATCAATTTGAACACAATGTCAAGATTTTTAGAAGTGATAATGGGACAGAATTTGTCAATAATAAACTTCAACATTTTTTCCATGAAAAAGGAATTTTACATCAAACCTCTTGTGTTTATACACCACAACAAAATGGTATAGCAGAAAGGAAACATAGGCATCTCCTTAATGTAGCTAGATCCCTTATGTTTCAGGGGGAATTACCTCTAAATCTTTGGTCTGAATGTGTTCTAACTGCTGCCTATGTCATAAACAGGTTACCCTCTTCAGTTCTGTCTGGCAAGTCCCCCTTCTTCCTTGTGTATGGGCATGACCCTTCACTCTCTCTCCTTAGAGTCTTTGGCTGCTTATGCTATGCCACCATTCTCAACATCTCTGATAAATTTGGTAGTAGGTCTGAAAAAAGTGTCCTTATTGGTTACTCAAATGAGAAGAAAGGCTATAAACTCTTGAGCCTAGAAACAAAAAATATCTTTTACTCCAGAGATGTCAAATTTTATGAAACTGTTTTTCCCTTCAAAATGAAAAATACCTTGTCAAAACCTTTTGTTGAAACTTTTGTACCAAAAGATTTAAATCATAAAAATTTCTTTGACTCACAAATAAGTCCCAATGATGAAGGGAGAGTGACATCCTATGATGATGACACAGTGGTAAGTCATCCTACTAGGATTGACGAACCAGCTGCAACATCTATAGATGATAATACACACCCTGAGGGCACCGTATCACATGAATCAAATCCTGTTAATGCATCTTCTGATTCTGCTGATACTACACCTGATTCTGCTGAACAAGAAAGAGGCTTGCCAGCCACTACTGCTAGAAGGTCAACCAGAGTCTCTAAGTTGCCCAGTAATCTTAACGACTTTATTATAGAAGGAAAAGTCAAATATGGTGTTGAAAAGGTTGTTAATTATTCTAATCTTAACAAAGATAATTACTGCTTTGCATCTAGTCTTAATAAAAGTATTGAACCTACCTGTTATGAAGAAGCTATCCTTGATAGTAATTGGGTTGATGCTATGAACTCTGAAATTGAGGCCTTAAATGAAAACCATGCTTGGGATATAACTGATCTACCTCCTAATAGAACTCCTATTGGGTACAAATGGATCTTTAAAATCAAGTATAAAGCCAATGGTGAAGTTGATAGATACAAGGCTAGATTAGTTGTTAAAGGCTATAACCAAAGGGAAGGAATAGACTATGATGAAACTTTTTCCCCTGTTGTGAAAATGTCTACTGTTAGATGTCTTATTGCCTTAGCTGTAAAAAAACAAATGGCCTCTTTTTCAACTTGATGTTAACAATGCTTTCTTGTATGGAGATCTTGATGAAGATATCTATATGACCATCCCCAAGGGGTTCTGTAATGAGAACAATAAAAATAAAGTTTTTAAACTTGTCAAGTCTCTATATGGCCTAAAACAAGCTCCCAGGAAATGGAATGAAAAACTTGTCAGTGTTTTAAAAGAAAATAACTTTGTTCAATCTGTTAATGATCACTCCTTGTTCACCAAAACAGAGAATAACAAGTTTATTGCTCTGCTTGTTTATGTGGATGATATTGTTCTTACTGAAAACTGTATTGATGAGATAAATCTTTTTAAAGAGTTTCTAAAATCCAAATTTCATATCAAAGACTTGGGAAATCTAAAATATTTCCTTGGCATTGAGGTTTTAAAAACTGGGAATGACATTTGTCTTTCTCAAAGAAAATACTGTCTTGAACTCCTCAAAGAATTTGGTCTTCTTGGGTGCAAACCTGTGTCCACTCCTATGGAACCCAACTCTGTGCTTCCATACATTCCCACTGCTGATGACCCCTTGCTTGTCAACATCACTGGTTATCAGAAGTTACTTGGGAAACTTATCTATCTCACCCATACAAGACCTGACATCTCATACTCAGTTCATTGTCTGGCACAATATATGCATTCTCCCTTAAAATCTCATCTGGAATGTGCCCTCAATGTTCTGAGATATCTAAAAGGAGCTCCAGAAAAAGGTCTAAGGTACAATTTCAGCAACTCTGAAAATCATCTTGAAGGATATAGTGATGTTGATTGGGCCAAATGCAAGAAAACCAGAAAATCTGTCACAGGTTATTGTGTTTTCTTCAATGATTGTTTAATCTCATGGAAAAGTAAAAAACAAAACACTCTTTCAAAATCTTCCACAGAAGCAGAGTATAGATCTATGTCTACTGCTACCTGTGAAATCATTTGGATTCAAAAAATCCTAAAAGATCTAAAAGTTGATATCAATCTTCCTGTCAATCTTTTTTGTGACAACAAATCTGCTTTACAACTTGCTGTCAACCCTGTTTTCCATGAAAGATCAAAACACTTTGAAATTGATGTTCACTTCATCAGGGAAAAAATTGCTAGAGGTGTTATAAATGCTAAAAAGATTGGCTCTTCAAACCAAACTGCAGACATACTTACAAAGAACCTCCCTGTCTATCAACATAAATTTTTGTGTGAAAAATTGATATTGTTTGATATGTTTGCTCATCAGATTAAGGGGGAATGTTAAATTTTGGGGTGATAATCTATGGCAAACATATCATTCTATCAATTGCTAATGGCTTTCAAGTTATGATTCATTGCAGGATTAATTACAGGGGTTAAACTTGGACAAAGGATAAAAGATTTAAAGTTCCAAGAGGTTCTTTTCTGCTGAAGCTTTCATCGTTTCTGCTGATGAGTCATTTATAGCCGTTAGAGGGGTCTTAGTGAAACTTAATCTCCTATTTAATAAGTCCCTTAATCTAGGGTTACATACACTTGAGTGTGCAGTCTTTTGTATCACTCTCTTCTCTTCTTTCTGATCATTTCACTGATCTTGTCTTGTCTTTACATTTACATGATTATTGTCTCATTGACATTAATCTAATCTTGTAACATTCGGATACTATTGTAAACTTAATCTAAGCTGACTATTGCAGCTTAGATCTGAATAAAGGTTCTATCGTTCATCTTGTGTTGCCTATACTTTCGTACACATATACAATCCATCTACTAACAGGTTTAAGATACTTCCGCCGCGACATAGTTGGGATTTTGAAATTTCTGCTATTATCTATCATTTGAAACTGGCTTTTGATCCTACCAAATCAGCTCACTACAAAGTCGTTTATGCTCAAAAGTGTTATGATGGAGGTATATCTCCTCAAGTACAAACTTACTCTTCAGAAACAGGCATTTGGAGTGTTTATCATGATCAATTTCCACTTCACTGTTATCCGGGTTTTAGCCAAGGGATATACTGGAGTGACGCCATTCATTGGATAAATTATTTGCGTAATGGTTCGCATTACAAGTTAGATATTGTGAACGAGATTCCGGTTTTAACAAACGTTCAACTCCCTGTTGTAACTTGTGGTGATGAAAAGGTGGTTCGGGATCACAAACTGTTTGAGTCTCGTGGTTGTTTGCTTCTTCTTTGTAGGGGTGATAATGATTTCAGACAATTGAATATTTACGAGATGAGGAAGGGGTATTCCGAATGGTCGTTGAAGTACTTTGTCGATCTTGATGACATTAGAATTCCGATTCCAAGAGAACGGATTCGTGACTATGTTTGGTTTATTATTTTGGGAGACAGAGAAGAGGATACTTGTATGGTATTTGAAAATAATAAAATGATTGTTCAATACAAGATCGTCTCAAAAAATACAAGCGAGCTCTTAAAATTGAAACCACATTTACATTCTCCTGTTAGTGGCTATCTGTTCACTGCATCTTTTGCTGGTGTGTGATTATGCTTTCTATTTCAGGTATGATATTCCTATCTTATATTGTCCTGTCACTTAATGCTACTGTTGAGGTTAACATTGCCCTTTCACAATGTTCGTTAATAACTTAGTACTATATGAACTGTTTTTGCGATGATTCAGTATATGGCTGTAAATTAGTATTAGTAGCACATTACTTGTAAGATTTCACTATGAGCATGCATTATAAATTCAGAATCAATGTACAAAGTTATGTTCCAAGCTTATTGAATAACATGCATCTCAGGTGCTGAAGACGAAGGTCATGGAATAGAAGAAAAAGACGTGGCATCTGTGAAAGTTTGTTATATTTCATTAATTAGTAATTGATGATGGTTATGATGAAATAAAATGTTTATGAGAAGTTGTACTTGTAACCAAGGAGATGGACATTTGATTGGAATAGTAATTATATCTCATTTTGGTTCATCTATGTTTAGGTAGTTATTCTTGTTTTAGTTTCACCTAGATTTGACTTGTAATTGCGAATAACCCTGAGTTTGGTTCTTTTTCGAAGAAACTATTATTCATACTCATTTTCGGTTTACATTCCTGTTTCTAACTTGTACATATATCGCCTCGCAATTGTAAAACCCTAAAAGAGATGTACGGTTTGGAAAATGATATGATTTCATTTCAAAAAGCTTTCTATTATTCCCTCATTCATTGGAATTTGAAGATTTCTCTATATATTTGAAGATTTCTCTGTACAAGTTTAAAGTCAGACACAGGTTGATAGTCGTGGTAAAAGGGTCCCAAGTGAAATAATTGTTGGACATACCTTCATTATTCATGCACACCCGGTTCTGCACGTTAGGTATATTCTGCTGAATGCACTTAACATGTGGCTCGCATGTGATTTTTGGAGAACTGCAGCTTCAAATATGGTCAATTAGACCCTTTGTTATTGGGGTTTGCTCTCTAAACCAAAGTGACACTGTGTCTCATACGGGTCTCTACTTGTGACAAGACCAATTTATGTGGGTGATCTTATGTGATTTACTGTTTTTAGCCTCCATATGCACACTTATACACCCTCTATCTGTGGGTAACATAAATAAACAAGCTTGTTGTTTTGTGAGTCATACATGGAGGTTTCCATCAATAGGAGTCTTAGGCTTCTTCTTTGACATGCTACTGGTTTTGAAGCTAATGGGAATCGGATAAGCAGTTACGTAGGTCTTTTGGTGTTATCCTATTTTGGGTGCTGCCGTTTTTTCCTGTGCTTTTGGATGTTGTTTTGTGTCTGATATAGCTGCACCTGCTCCATGTTTTTCACTTGGCCTGATAGCAGCTGTATAATCCTTTGCCGAAATAGGAAGTTTGACGAAGCATAAGAGTTGTTTTTAAAAATGTAGGAGATTGATTACATACCAGATGTTCATATGTACACTGATATGGTTTTGCTGCTAAGCTTTCAGTCGTGTGGACAATAAGGACACTTAACAAAGTGGTTGACTCTTGTTCTTCAAGATCGTTACAGTGGGAAATTGACTGAATACTTAATGACAGAAGCAAGCTGAAACTGTTAATTTGGCAGCAAGTTATTGGTGAAAATCAATACCAAGGTCACACATAGGAGATAGAAAATCGGTTCATATGTAAATAAGTTACACTAGTTGCCTGTATTTAGTTGCTACAATGTACAATTCAGCCCAAACAACTGAAGTCATTGGGTTTGGTGGAAGTTTTTGTTTCTTGAATCAGTGTAAAGGGGTAAAATGGGTGGGGTCGGTAGAAGGTCTATATTCATAACCATTGTCCCACAATTTTTTTTGAAGGTCCTTCCCTTTGTAATTTAAAACGATATTGTTACTCATTAGTAGCGGGTCAAAATGGGTGGGACGAGTAGCAGGTCCAAGTGTTTTTTTTTTTTTGTTGGTATGGATCAAAATGAGTCGGGTTGATTGGGTGCCATTTTGTCCGGGATTTTTAAAATTTCTGTAAATAATTTATGAATGCTGATTTTTGGTAACTTTCAACCTGTTATCTTTTTAGCCAACATATTTTTTCCTTTCTATTCCATATGTTAGCAATTTGACCTGGCTATTGATTAAACATAAATCAATTTGACCCATGCATAAGCATGGTTCGTAATCATCACCTAATACTCATTAACATCAATACAAGAAATGTCATTGGTATAATTTTGGTGCAAAAAAATCTGTTATTCGTCTTCACAGTAGACTTGAATATGTAATACATCGTCAAACACTCTCTTTAGTCTTTATGCATGTACTCTTTCCCTTAATTCTTTTGTTTTTATGTTGTGTTTGTTTATACAAAATCGATGAAGAAGGCAATTTAAGACAGTAGCTATTCTGTTTGGCATAATTAGCACATTGAAATGTTATGTTAAGCGAATGAGTCTTTCCCTGGCGAGTCTTTCTCTGGCCACCTCTAAACGTATCAATGTTTACATGAACCGGTTAAACCTTGTACAAAATTAAACTGGTTATTTTGGCAGACTGGGTCAAATGAACGACAAACTCACACACCCTTCAACGTTGTCCCAGTTGAGACTTAAATACACATTGGATGCTGCTACGCCAAAGGGTAAACCTTTCTAATATAATGAAAATGCAACAATAAAAACAAAAAGAAACCACGCAACACCCATTTGTTTTTATATAAATCACTCATTATAAGTTAAGTTTTGGAACAGGAAGTAGTGCTCTTGCAGCATGTTCAGTTAAATAACCTGTGCAATTACATGTAAAAATTTATAAGCGGCCCAATTCCAAGCCTTCTTAATGTATCTTGAAGCAATAGTTCTCTCGCCATAACTATATTGGGCTGTCATATATGACCAAAGGGGATATCCCACCATTACTAAAACTGAAACTAACAACAACATATTTGCTTTTGTCCCTATAAATATCTTTAAGTGCCAAAGAATGTATAGCAATATGCTGCTGCAATGAATGACGATCCCTTTTGCATCCTTCTCATAGATTGACTGTATTAAAAGAGCAAAATTCCCAATCACCACAGTGCTAGCGCAAAGTGGTCCCTAAGATATCATTATTGAAATAAGCACAAATTAGAAATAAACAGGGGTGTAGTTCTACCGTAAACAGATTTGGAATTACTTGTTTAGAGCTTTTAGAAAGAGCCAGCTCAAGCTTAAACTTTTGTTCATTCTATAAGAGGCTTTTAGTAGTCACAGATAGAGGTGGCCAAAAAAACCGGAACCGAAAAAAAAACCGAAACCGGTCAAAACCGGTTTTTGCTCAAACCGGTTCGGTTCTTACATAAACCGTGGTTCCTACCCGGTTTCCATTTTTTCCTGTTAGAACCGGTTTGTAACCAGTTTTTCCAAACCGGGGTGTTCGGAAAAACCGGTTACAAACCGGTTCTAAAGGTAATATGCAATTTTCTATGCAGTGGCCAAAATAGATCCGTTGGAGGTCGATTGTTACCGTTTTCAAACGGTCAAATGCACGAAAATCCCCCATTTAGCCCTCCTAAACATCCTTATAAATACCAAGGTTGATTTTGGTTTAGTCACAACATTCAAATACTTTAAAAACACTCAAAAAACGCTCACAAACTTGATAAAAAACGCTCACGGTGCTTAGAAACCGAGCTTCTTTTGTAGAAAAGTTGAAGTTTATTAAGTTTATTGAATAAAAGTTTAAGTTTAGTAACTTTATTGTGTAGAAAACGCGAACAAAAAATAAAAAATAAAACATAAAACCGTGGAATCGAGCCTCGAAAACGCCCACTGTTAACATTTAGGACCGATTTTTTTGGAACCGGTTCGACCGATTTTTTGTGAGAACCGGTTTTAAAACCGATCACGGAACCGGTTCTACCGTTCCCGGTTTTTTGTACCCCCAATCCGATAAAAACCGAACTGGTTTTAACCGAAACCAGTTCGTTGACTTTGACCAGGACCGGAACCGGTTTTTGAAAAAACCGGGAAATGGCCACCTCTAGTCACAGATCAGTTCAATTCTGTCATATATCATGCAATTCCTGATTGGCTTATTTCTACATGAGAGATGTGTGGTCCTACAACTAATTACCAATCTTTTACTTTTATACATCCACTTTAAGTTCCAGCATAAAGTTTGGATATGAATGCGTCTAATAGCTGAATATATACATAGTTCTTGACATATTCACATATAAAAGTACAGAGTTGATTAATCTCCTGTAGTAATTAATGCGTCTAATAGCTGAATCTATACATATTTTTTGTAGTAATTGAGCAATCATGTGATGAAACACTACGCTAATGAAATCGTCGTATATCATATTCATACATACCTGACAAGACGCACATTTGAATCTCGAGTCTTTATTCGCAGCAAAAGCTTTCCTCTTCGCGGGTCTATTCAAAATCTTCTCAATAACTCCACTGACTCTACATTTCAACGATCTTCGCCTATTGGCTGTCCCATTATCCGAACTCACTCGTATAAACAAATGTGAAATGTTTATAAAAAATGAAAAGTGTAAGAAATTGTAGAAAGTGGGTGGTAGGTATTTTTTAGTTGCTTTGAATTTTAATTCAAAGTTTTTGGCTTTTGCTTGAATGTGGATTCTCCATGGCTGCTGCTGCTCTGCTTTCATTTGACCGGATCAAGAGGAGGTGGAACTAAACACAGCTTTGGACGAGTGTGTCAGTCACATAGCCGTTAGAAACTAAAAGGCTTTGAGTAAAGTAGGCCCAAATTAAGAGGTTACTTTAACCCAATAAACTTAAAAGCTAGCCCATTTCCATTTTTCTTTTCTATAACAAATATAAGATACTGTAATTTGTTTTTGTAACTATTAAAATTAGTGGTAAAAAACGGGCGTGTCAAAGTGTTCCGGGTTTGACCGGGTTGGCCAAAACTTCAAAAGTTCAGGCCCGTTATGATAAGCAGTGAACCGGTTGTACAAAATTAATTAAACCGGTGATTTTGGAAGACCGGGTCAAAACAAGGTTTTGTTTTTCCAACAATTAAACCATCGCCGGTGATTTGTGTTTACTCCGGCTGGCCGTTACTCATATTTTATATAAAAATTAAAATATTTAAAGGAACATTTGTCTTCATTCAACATTTCTAAGCTTATACCACCATGGCACAAGTTAGAAAAAACCCTTTCTAATATTGCATATGAATAAATATTGCATATGAATAACAATGACAAACATGGTAATCTCTTTGTTTCCATTTAGTTAGTACGAAAGAATGCAAAGCCATTACTAATGTGCATTTACAAATTCACAATACAAAGTCATTTCTTCAATATAATAACAATATATTTAACAACTACGAAGAACTGGAAATTCGACAACAATCAGATGCATTTTGCATTCCCGCAATTTTCCATATCAATTATTTCAAACACAACGCAACATAACTAAATGCATTTATTGACGGAATCATGCAAAATGCCTAGTAGACGACCACAATCATAGATGGTTACGCCAACAACCCCAACAGCTGTACTCAGCATCTGGATGAGCTACTTTTTCTTCTTTTGACTTAACATTTGCATCGCCTGCATATAAACGCAAACAGTGTGGTTATGATTATTGGGAATGTTGTTAAAAAAAGATATAAAAATCCTGAATAGTGGTATACAAAGCAATTTTTAATTTTAAAGAAAGACATAAGGCATTTACTTACGCGTGTAATTCGCGATACAGAATCAGCTAAAAGTCCATGAGCGCCCATGATCCAGCCTGTAATTGTTCCCCCAAGTCCTGAGTTTTAGATCAGTCCAAGTGCATCTCTACAACACAAGCCTGGGATACTATTAACACAAATTATGTAAAATCAGGAAATAAAGAGTCTACACGTATGGGAGCTTGTCTAACAATAGTAGTTGTTGAAAAAAAGGGACATATATAAGTGTTGGTTTTTTCTCCCATTCATAACGCAAGTTAAACTTTAACACTGTGTCACGTCAGCGTCACATCAACTTTAACATTTCACCTTAACTCACCCAAAAAACACCAACAATCATAACATTTACAAGTTAAACCTTAACTCACCAACAATTTACAAAAACAACCCCTCATTTAATGGCAGAAAAATAAATAAATAAATAAATAAAAACATGCAAGTAATGCACGTTATATTAGTAACGTGCAACTTTAACACCACACTCACAATGGTTAACACCCAAATAACACCAAATGTTAAACAATAACATGCATACCCACGTTATCATTGGAGTGCTCTAAGAAAAGGAAATCCAAAGCTGCGTGGATGGAAAATCTGAAATTTAATACACATTTTACCCACGTTATATTAGTAACGTGCAACTTTAACACCACACTCACAATGGTTAACACCCAAATAACACCAAATGTTAAACAATAACATGCATACCCACGTTCAGGGGCGGAGCCAGAAAATATTTTAAGGGGGGGCAAATTTTTTTTTACGTTATATCAAAAAAAGAATGCAAAAAAGTAAGGGTATCATTGGCAAATATAAACATGTCTAATTCAATTAGTTAAACGGGAAATGGACGAGGTTTTATTCGAGAAGAGCGAGTCTTTGATTCAAATGTACTCGACCAAATCAAGGCATCACTATGACCGTTTTCGACCATTTCGTGTAAAATATTTAACTAGTTATTTTTGAACTCTTGACATCTTGTAGAAAGAATTTATAAACGTATATCCACACAATGATTTGGCAAGTTCAATAGTTCAATCATATTGTATTATAAATTTTTTTTTACCTTTCATAATTAATTGTCAAGTAATTGTAATTGTATAGATATAATTTTATAAACTCTTTCTAAATGCATCATTTCTCTTTTAAAAAAACTAAACGTTACATGTCTAAGAATATGAATAAACTTAGAAGGACTTTAAATTTAGTGGCACCACCATTAAATTTAATGCTATCTCTTTTTTGTCAAAACTGAAAAATAAGCTTAAAACAAAATAAAATGATTCGCTAAAAAACAATGAAACAAAAGAACACTAAAAAACAAATGAAAAAAAAACACTCTTTACTCTTTCTTTCTCGTATTTCGTGCACTTCATCTTCTTCCACATTCCAAAAAATAAACCTGCACTTCAAAAATGGTCTACAACCTGATTTTGACTTTCAGATTAGAAAGAGGCGGACAATTTTTAAGGGGGCAAATTCAATAAATAACTCAATATATAAAAAAATGTACACTACGAGTTTTTGGGTTGGGGGGGGGGCACTTGCCCACCGTGACCCCCCCCCCCCCCCTTGGCTCCGCCTCTGCCCACGTTACCCACGTTATCATTGGAGTGCTCTAAGAAAAGGAAATCCAAAGTTGCGTGGATGGAAAATCTGAAATTTAATACACATTTTACCCACGTTATATTAGTAACATGCAACTTTAACACCACACTCACAATGGTTAACACCCAAATAACACCAAATGTTATTCAAAATTTGCACTATATTGACCTCTAACAACCTAATCCTTGTCAACAAACGTAGACACAAATGCAGAAGAATGGACCCCATGAAGTGTGAAAGAGTGACTTGAAACTATTGATCATCGCTATTCAGATGAGGGATTCAAATTTGAAGGGATCATATATGATCATAAAAACCTATTTAATGCTATAAACCTTTTTAGTGTGTAAATTGGTAATTTGGGGCATGTTGAAGAAACTATACCATCACATCAGATACATGCTTCTCTGTGATCCTGGATGCTACATAAGCAGTATGATATTCTTGTTATATTGCAGATTGAAAACTTGAAAATAACCTAATTGTGGAACGTAGAAACCACAAGTTGAATTAAAATCCACGAGTATATCATTAACTTTAGCAGTGGTCTTGTATTAATGTTGTAGTAACTTTTAAACCTTGTATTCAGGCAAAAGGACATTATCATCATCGAAAGACCCATTGTCACTTTGTCAGTTTGCAAGACAGACTACCCTTTTAAGGATACTCATGATGTGCAACAACAATCAATTAGTATCACAAGTTATTTACTTCTGGTTCTGCATCAGCAGAAGAAAAAAAAAGAATGATTATAATCGAGCAAAATCAGACCTAGCTAATATATACTCGTATCTATTTATTTGAACATCAAACTCACACACCCTTCAACGTTGTCTCAATTGAGGCTTGAATTTATGACCACTTGGTTAGTAGCCACTTTAAATACACATTGGATGCTGCTAGACCAAAGAAACCACGCAGCACCCATTTGTTTTTATATAAATCATTCATTATAAGTCAAGTTACGGAACAGGAATTAGTACTCTTGCAGCTTGTTCAGTTACAATTAAATGAATTACATCCAAACAAATTTAAATAACCTGTGCAAGTACAAGTAAAAATTTATAAGCGGCCCAATTCCAAGCCTTCTTAATGTATCTTGAAGCAATAGTTCTCTCGCCATAACGATATTGGGTTGTCATATATGAGCAAAGGGGATATCCCACCATTACTAAAACTGAAACTAACAGCAACATATTTGCTTTTGTCCCTATTAATATCTTTAACTGCCAAAGAATGTATAGCAATATGCTGCTGCAATGAATGACGATCCCTTTTGCATCCTTCTCATAGATTGACCGTATTAAAAGAGCAAAATTCCCAATCACCACAGTGCTAGCGCAAAGTGGTCCCTAAGATATCATTATCAAAATAAGCATAAATTAGAAATAAGCAGGGGGTAATGAAATTGTCGTATATCATATTCATACATACCTGAGAAGACGCGCATTTGAATCCTTTAATCCTCGAGTCCTTATTCGCAGCAAAAGCTTTCCTCTTCGCGGGTCTTCTCCAAATCTTCTCAATAACTCCACTGACTCTACATTTCAAGGATCTTCGCCTATTGACCGACCCATTATCCGAACTCACTTGTATAAACAAATGTGAAATGATTATAAAAAATGAGAAGTGTAAGAAATTGTGGAAAGTGGGTGGTAAGTATTTAGTTGCTTTGAATTTTAATTCGAAGTTTTTGGCTTTTGCTTCAAGGTGGATTGTCCATGGCTGCTGCTGCTCTGCTTTCATTTGAGCAGATGAAGAGGTGGAACTAAACATAGCCGTTAGAAACTAAAACGCGTCGAGTAAAGTAGGCCCAAATTAAGGGGCTTAAGTGCTTAACTCAATATATGTAAAAGTTGGCCCATTTTCATTTTACTTTTCTACAACAAATAAGATATATGTGAGTTACTTCTTCGCTTTTAAAATAATTGTCCGAACAAAAATACACCGTTTAAGAGAAACATAATTATTACTGCTTTATCTCTTTTATTTTTTACAGAATGAGAATTTTATCCTTACTAACTAATGAATGTCTTTTTTAAAGTTTGTAACTATTAACAGTTTTTGAGATATATTATTTAAAAAAAAATGTAGATTTTAATTAAAAACGAGGGGTGGTAGGGGATGCAAGTGGGTTTTAATATTTTAGTTAAAATTAAGTAGCTAGTATTTGTCTCTCGGTCTTCATGTGATATAACATTAATCTATAAATTCGAACACTCAATATGCTGTCGTAAAATGGACATACGTATTTGTGTAGAACACCTGTACCGTTTTTTGCATTTAAAAATACGAATCATTAGCTTTCCAACCATATATCACACAGAATTCTTGAACTTCAAAGTCAATACAGTTTATTTACAGAAGATAGAAGCCCTCACTATCCAAACACACACAACACCTAACCACACAAGGGAAATCACTTGGTAGAAACTAAAAAGTTTGAAAGCAAGTGAAAACCCGACCATGGTCCTAATAGCCAAGACCAAACTTGGCAGAACAAAAAACTAGACAATTTCAATCATACAACCAAATCGAATAGTGGCGCAACAATCGTAGGGTTTTGAAAACTTCATACCAAAGGCCCGTTTGGTAGGCTGTTTTTTATGGGTTTAGCATAAGAAATTCTTTTTAAAATATGTTTGGTACAATTCTAAACCCCTGACACAAGGATTTGACTCCAAATTTGCAATCCACCCTACTTCGATGGCTTTTTGAAAATTTGTCCAATCAAAGTATTTTTTTTTTACTCTTATTCACATATTATTCATCCTTCTTTTTATTTTTTTGCTTTTTAATTTCAAATAAATATATAAAATAAATTTATCAATCATTTATTTTCTCTATCCTCATTTAATTCAAAACTTTTATTAAAAATCTAAACCCACATTCAAATCCTAATTCAGATCTTAATCCAAAACTATCAACAAACGACCTTACGTTGTGTAACTTTAATTTATTATTATTATTATTATTATTATTATTATTATTATTATTATTATTATTATTATTATTATTATTATTATTATTATTATTATAAACATCACTTTCATTAGAAACAAAACCAATGGATTACAAGAAATTAGTGGGGAGTCTCGAAACAATCTGGGCTCCCACACCTTTAGCAATAGCAAAATTAATCCTACTGAAGATATGAGCAGCCGCGCGTGCTCCAATGTCTTGTGTTATAGAGAACTTCCGGATCCGCTTAAGTAAGGTCACCGCGTCAGCCTCAAGTTCTCCTAAGGAGGAAAATGAGAAAGGGGTGAACCCATATCCAATGTCTGTACATTTGGCTCCGTATTTGGTGCGCTTACGTTTTGCGGCGTCAATCACTGCACGACCTGGCACAAAGTCCATCATACTAGTTTGTGTGAGGGGGGAAGACCCGGTCAAATCGACACATACGTCCTGCCCACCATCCCAAGAATAAAGCAAGATATCTGCTGGCCGTAAGATTTGCTCCCTATCTCCACCCAGTTCGATGTCAACCTCTTTACGAGCTGAGACCCCCGATCGAGAACAGATATCAATCAAAGTGTCACGCACTATGTTGTGCCGATGTTTAATACCAATAGTACCAGCACATGATACAACATGGTCCCCGTAAATATCCCCTGTGAAAACCTTGGAGCAAGCTGAACACGGCATCTGAACTGAGAAGAGGGGAACGCCTAGTCGATAACATAATACACATCTGTAAGTTCTGGCATTCATAGTCTGTCCCAGCCCAGCTATCGGGACCACTCTGAGCCAGTCTGAAGTATGGTCTTCCATTTGCGATCTCCATAGGGCCATCTGTCTAGCAGATAAGCAGAAGGTGGATTCAGCCTCTTTGGTGACACGTGCGAAATATAAAACTGCCAATTTCTTCATGAGTTTGGGGGCAGCAATTTCACAAGAGCTACCCAAAAGGTCGGTCTCCATTTTCTCGTTAAAAACATGTAGGGCATCATCAAAGGAAGATCCATTAGCACCAATACCAGACTGTCGAAGAAGTTCAGTCTGTAGGCTGGCCGATTGGAGTCTAGAAGCAAGGAAGGCATAGTTCAAAACATCACCAGCAGCGTAAACGCCAAGCCCCCCAAATTCAAAGGGAAGAGTGGCCAGTCTCCATTGCCAATTTCCAAACCCGGGCCCAGAGGCAGTGACAATACGCTCCAAAGAGGAGCGAAGTGCTTCATCGAATGAAATCTGAGCACGTTCAAAGATACGGGGGGAACATGTGCGCATAGAGAAATACAGCTTGGAAATACCAGCACATGCACGGAGAAGCAGCAACTCACATTAGGGATCATTAAGCTTAGCAACAGCGTCCATAAGTTCAATGGTTTTAGAAACTCGTTTCAAAACAAGCTTACTACTAAACTCAAGATCTACACCAACAGGCCCACCCAACAATTTTACGCCATGCAGGGGCCGGGCAATATTAGGAGGGAAAACACCTTCGAGTCTGCTTCTAGGGTCTTCCCTTGGCCAAAAAACCTCAGTTTTATCGACGTTGAGGTGCAAACCATAACGAGGTCCGTCTATCATAATGAGCTCCAGGGCCTTCCCAACAAGCAGAGTATCTCCAATGATCGTACCATCATCTAGGTACCAAGCTTGAAAGGGTAGAGAAAAGGAGTCTTTGATCTTGCGAGCCAAAGGATGTAGCACCAACGCAAAAAGGAGAGGTCCAAGAGGATCACCTTGTTGCAGGCCTTGGTGTGACCATAAAGTGTGTTCCCCATAGTATAATCTGGCTGGGCTGGAGTAGCAAAATTCAACCCAACGTGATATGGCAGGACAATGGAGGCGAACCTCTTGTAACATAACCTCACGGTCCACCAGATTGAAGGCATTTTTGAAATCCACCAACAGCATCGAAAGACCCACATCATCTCCACGGTCTTCAACAAACTGATTCACGGCATGAAGAATGGCCTCCCCTCCTCCAGAAACCCCAACTCCTAACTGTAGATCATTCAAGTATCCATCTAAAGAGTGGCCAATCATAGAAGCTCCCACCTTGGAGACTAAACGCCTCCAGACAGTCCCCACCGCAATGGGACGGATACCACCACCTGGCTTGATTAACGGCGTGAGAGGAGCACTGGCAATATACTCACCCAAGGCCTTAGGACACTTACCATCAAGAAAAAGATTTACCACCTGGGTGATGGAATTGATTAACTCATCAGATATAGCCACAGCAGCGCCGCTAAAGCAATCCAAAAGGTGTTGGGCACGTAAACCATCTCGGCCACAAGATGTCCCACGAGAGAAGCTCTTAATCATATCAAGAACCACAACAGGAGATGCAATGAGGTTATGATGATCAATAGGTATATCAGGCAGTGAAGGAGCAGACTTGAAGGGATGCTTAGCCTTTAGGTCCTCAAGGGTAGTATCATTGTAAGGGGCGACACCTGAAGAAGAAAGAACTCTGACAGCAGCAGTATAATGACCATCACAAATCTTCCTCCTACATTGCTTGACATTGCGCTCACCCAATTCAAGGTTTTCCTCCTCAATATTAGACCAAGTAGGGGAGGGTTCAGCTAAAACCTCTCTAACAAGCTGCAAACTACCACCAGGCGTACCCCAAGACCGAATAGCATTAGCGATATATTCTTCTTGACGTTGGCGCTTAGTAGCAGACCTGCACTCCATGTTACTCCTCGGGCAAAAGGTTTTAAGGAGACAAAGAGGCAAGGCTAACAAGCTAACCCAACAAGAAATGTCTTCAGGTGTGCAGATCACCTTATCAAGAGCTCCTTTCAAAACACGAGAGAATCCCAAACGGCACTTTGGAGGGATGGATTTGACAGTTTGCAAACCTTTAGCGAGCAAAGTGTCCAGTAAGTGTAAATCAAAATTAGAGTGCTCCTCCAAAACCAACTCTTCAACGCAAGCGAGCTGAACAGAAGAGGGAACTTGGGGCTTAGCGAGGTCAAATAACACAAATCTAACAACACCATCACCACAATCGGGGGGTGGCACAAAATCAGATCCATGCCGACATTTTGAACGATGAGTATGCGTCTTAAAGCAAACCCCACACAACCAAAGACCCATACGTTTCAACGTAACCTCAGCAGCCTAAAAAACAACCAGATTAGTGGCCAAAGAAAGTTTGGTGGTGGCTAGCGCATCTTCATTGAAATGACGATCACGAAGATGAGAAATCAACGAGGTTTTGGTAAGCCCATTCCCACTGCCGTCTTGACAACCACTCAAACCCGCAAAGGGACAATGAAACCGAATAATAGCCATAGAGAGAATTTTTTTTTTTTTTTTTTTTTTTTTTTTTTTTTTTTTTTTTTTTTTTAATACAAACTTTAAGAAACCAAACTAACTAAAAAAACAAAGTATGCATGCATGATCCAATTGTGTTGGGATAGCGTGTAACAATAACCAAGGGGGATATCGTGGGCCCCACCAATACAAAAGACACATGCACAGCGTCCCATATCATAAAGCCACCAACTCGCTACCCAAAAGTGGGAAAGCAACTCGCTACAGGTTTTATTTAAAAAGCAACTCGCTACCTTCAAATATTATTTTAACTATCAAACTGTCACTATCAAACTGTCATTTCCATGAGTAACCATGACAACCCGTCACTTTCATGTTGGGATACCAGGTCAACCGTCACTTCCATGAGTATCCATGACAACCCAGTAACGCACACACAAGATACGATAACAAGAACGAAGCCTTGGAAAGAAAGGGGACGGAAGGAAGCAGATGTAAAACCCAAAGAAAGCTAAAAACAAAAATGGAGGCAACCCAAGAATCAACCGAGAGTGTTGATATAATGGTGAGGAGACCCCGGTGAGATCAAGCCAATCTCATGGAGGAGACGAACTCATGGAGAAGACAATCTCCAAAAATCGCCCACAGTGTTAATATTATTATTATTATTATTATTATTATTATTATTATTATTATTATTATTATTATTATTATTATTATTATTATTATTATTATTATTATTTGTAAATATATCATTGGTTGAAATCAATATTTTTGTAGTCGAGTTTGTGATTGACAACGGGTAGCCGCTTGAACCGGTATTCTAGAAAAAAAAGGGTTTAAGCTATTAAATAGCCACGTACTTTCTTCAATGTTCCGATATGGTACCTGTACTTTTTTTTTAACCTGGTTAGGTAGTGTACTTTTTTTCTGTGTCGATATGGTCACAAACGTCATACGTGGCAAGCCAAGTAAATAGATCGAAACTTACGTGGAATTTTTGTTGTTTTTCTTTTTTTTAACCCTTTACACATGGTTGCCAAGTCACTTGGGTTTGTGTGACGTGGCTTGCCAAGTCAATTGACTTGCCTACGTGGAAAAAAATAAAAAAAAAATTAAAATTTTAATTTGGAAAAAAAATTATTTAAAAAAAAAAAAATTTACGTTTAAAAAAAAAAAAAAAAAAAAAAAACCTTTACGTTTTTTTTTAAATCAGAAAAAAAAAACCTTTACGTTTTTTCAAATAATAGTTTCGCCAGTTAGTCCCTCCGTTAATAATAGTTTTCACCCGTTTTTGTCCGTTTTTATCCGTTTTTGTTCGTTTTTTATCCGTTTCCTCCCGTTTTTTTACGTTTTTCGTCCGTTTTCATTCGTTTTTTTTATAGTTTTTGTCCGTTTTTCTTACGTTTTTATCGGTTTTCATCCATTTTTGTCCGTTTTTCTAACATTTTTCTTAGATTTTTGTCCGTTATTCTTACGTTTTGTCCGTTTTTCGTACGTTTTTATCGGTTTTCATCTGTTTTTTTCTTTTTTTTAGATTTTTTTACATTTTGTCCGTTTTTCTTTCGTTTTTTTGTACTATTTCAACATATTGAAATTTTGGATTTTTTTTTTCATTTTCAAAAATAATGTTTCCAAACGTGTAATTTTTTCATTTTTTAATAAAAAAAACGTAATTTTTTTTTAATTTTTTTTTTCTGATTTAAAAAAAAAAACGTAAAGTTTTTTTTTTTTTTTTTTTAAAAAAAAACGTAAATTTTTTTAAAAAAATTTTAAATTTTTTTTTCTGATTTAAAAAAAAAACGTAAAGGTTTTTTTTTAAAAAAAAAACGTAATTTTTTTTTTTTTTTTTTTTTAAAAACGTAAATTTTTTAATTTTAAAATTTTTTTTTTTTCCAAATTAAAATTTTAATTTTTTTTTCCACGTAAGCAAGCCAGATAGGCAAGCTAATTGACTTGGCAAGCCACGTCACACAAACCCAAGTAACTGGGCAAGCCATGTAGATTGGAGAAGTACAGTTACCATATCGACACAGAAAAAAAAATACACTACCTAACCAGGTTGAAAAAAAAGTACATGTAACATATCGGAACATTAGAGAAAGTACGTGGCTATTTAATAGCTTAAACAAAAAAAAAAAATACAATAGTTGAGCTAACAAAAGAAACATATAAAAGCTGTAAAATTGATTACCAAACACACGATATGTTTAACAAACAAAAAAGAAAAACTGATTTTAAAGTTAGTGGTGAGATAGAAAGAGAAAAAAGAAAAGAGATAAAAAAGCGGCGGGTCAAAGTGTTCCGGCTTGGACCGGGTCGGACAAAACCTCAAAAGTTCAGGCCCGTTATGATAAGCAGTGAAGCCTCCTTAATTAAACTGGTGATTTTGGAAGACCGGGTCAAAACAGAAGGTTTTGTTTTTCCGACAATTAAACATCGCCGGTGAAATTTGTTTACTCCGGCCGGCCAAAGCTTGTAAGTCTGGTTTTTTTCCAGCCGGTTAACATAACCAGCGAGTGAACCGGTTAAACCAAACGGACTTGCTTTTCCAACAATTGAACCTTCTTTTGCAGTGGGCTCTTCTTGTGTTACAGGTACTTCAAAACAACCGAAGAGATCTTTTTATTACTTAATTATCACCTGTCTGATAACAACCAGCAGTTTGGAATAAGCAACTTCTTGTATCCTTATTTCACTTTCAAAAAATGAACCCTCAAAATTTCTTGTATGCTGTATCCAAATACAATAAAGTCTTATAATAATTTCTAATAAGCTTTTTATGGGTTCATATTTTGTATTTAGTTCTACTAAGTTTCAGTATTTGATGAAATGCAGAATCGGGTGGTGAGAGATTGTTTATCATATATTGGTTTATAATGGAGGCAATGGTTAAGAAATATCAGCACAAGCTTAAACGAGTGCAGGATGACATGGATCGATGGGACGAACTACAGGCTCGATTGATTTCACAGTTTAGAAATGCTTCTTCCATCATTGGAAGGTTACAGGTTCTTCACCTTCTTTGGATGTATCTATATGTATGCATGTTTAAGGTGGATAATGGGCGAGTTAATTACCGGGTCAAATTGGATAACCATCGACCAGAAATACTTTTGCTCCGTATAACTCTAAGTTTTCATATTTAAAAAACTATTAGTCTATCGTATATGATTACAAAAACTATGCTATTTCGTATAACCATGATTTAGGAGGTTTTCTGAGTTAAACATACATTTTGATTGGCTTTCGACCCATTTTTTAAGTGAATTTTTTAACCCAAACGACCCATTCATAAGTGAATGGTTCAGAATTGCGGCCTTGATGTTTAACAGTATTTTTTTTCCTGTGTGATCAGTTGCTTGAAGATCCAAAAAAATATGGTTCCTTGAAAAATCTCGATAACGTCAAAGAAGGTATCTTGACAAAGCAGATGGAATCCCTGCAGACGATCGTTCTTTCAATGACTAAAACTCTGTAAGTTTGGTGAACGATAGCTCTAGTTAATTAAGTATGTTCAGAAAAGGAAGGGACTCGAATCATCATGCATTTTGCCTTTTAGCAATTATACAAGTAGAGGTGGCAAACTGGCAATATCAACCCATTTGCCTATAATAATGGGATGATTTGAGTTAAATTTTCTCTGTAACTGGTGATTTGACCCATTAGTGATAAAACATAAGACAAATCGACCTAAACGAGTTTAGCTAAAAAGGTAAACTATAAGGAAACATGTCAAATGGGTTGAAAGGGGTGAAAATCATCTGCATTGTTTTCACATTTTGAAACAAGTGTACCTTACTAATCCTCATGTTGACAGGCAGGACCTAAATAATGTCGTTTTCTCTCTTGCAAAAGCTTATCGCGATGCTAAGCAACAATTGAAAGGAGGTTCTGTTCAGATCTCAGTGAAACAATTAAATAACCGGATTGGCATTAAACCAAGTCTTGCGGATTGCTTAGAAGGGCTTCGACTTCTTCACGAGATGTATCAATCAGAGTATGAGTGCACACTTTTCTCTATAAATATGACCTGTAAAGCTTACCATATTACACTCTGATTGGCCATATTGTTCTGCCCTAATTTTTGTACTCTTATGGTTTAGGTACCTGCTTAAAACATCGATTATTTCTGCACTTAATGGCCTTGCCTTGAAACCGAGGTATGTTCTAGAAGGTCTGCCTTGTATCTTTGTTTTACTGGGATATGTTGACACTTAAAAATTTATACAATATGATTTGTGAGGTGGCAAGATGGGTGGTTGGGTAACGGGTCAAAACGGATAAATTTGATACTAGTCAAAACAGGTCAATCACATTGACCCGTTAGAGATAAAACATACCTGCATCGACCCATGCATAAGAGCATAAGAAACCGAGTTAAAATCTACACCTTTATCATCTTTGTTGTGCTCTTGGCAGTTCGCCAATACTATGGTTAATAATACACGATTCTGAATAAGGGGGATTCATTTTACTAGGATACTTTTATATATCATTTTACAAATGCTTCTAGTATTGAAACATCTTTGTTAAGTCGAGATCTAATAGTTTTGAAATGGTCTGACGTTTCATTCTTGAATTTCAATTTCCTGAACTAGTGACCAATGTTCATCAATTCATGTTTATATTAATGGTAAATGGTAATGCACTTCAATTTGATTGCAGTGTTAGCGATTTACATGCTTTCGAGCAGCTGTTGGTAGATCAACCGAATATTCCCAAAGAAGAAGGTAAAAACGAAGTTTTTTTAAAGAATAATATTGTGTTGACTTGAGATTAAATACAACCCAGATGGACCCATTATTAATTGAATGGGTCAAAATTGTCACATCTACAGAATACAGTCAACTTATGTGAACCTGGCATTTACGTTTTGTGTTTGGTGTTTGGTGTTTGTGCAGTGCAATCTATATACGACATCATATTTGCTGAAGACATCTGTTAATGACCAAAGGGTAATGCAGAATGTGACTACTATGATGAACACTTAGCATTGTGTGCTTGGCTAGTTGTTTTCTGTCATTGTGACCCATACATGAGGCATTCCTCTGTCGCCCTTCACATCATACCTTGTTCTAGTGGTGATTCTTCAATCATTGTCGGTCATGTGGCTAAATAGATAAGAGTTTAGTTATTAGTATGATATTTGTTTTCAACTCGGAAATTTGGTAGTGCAACCTCTACATTGTTGGCCTAACGGCTTTGACTCGATTGTGGTCCTAAATGATGCAAAGTTAATTTCCTCTGTTTTTTAGAAAGGCTTATAGTTAACAACATTTTTGGTCCCTGTGGTTTACCGAGTGTTTCACTTCTGGTCCAATAGTTTAAAGTAAATGTCTATTTTCAAATTCAACAAATCTTTAAAAAATTTCACTAACTACAATCTCTACCAACCAAATATCATTCATACCTATTAAAATTTGTTTCGATCCGTTGAAATACAAAATGGACATTATTGTAGGACAAACCAAAATTGAAAGATACACGTTTATTTTGAAACAAAAAGATGTATCGTATAATATATAAACTTGCATAAATTAAATTACAAATCTCAAAAAGTTAGGCCCAATAAGCCTATAACGTAAGTTTATAACCCCAAATTAAAACAAAGTTAAACCTCCGAACAATCTCAACCGATTTTTACAGCTTCAAAATCGTGAGTTCTTCTTTCTATAGGTAAAAGAGATAAATATTTACTTTGTTGCTGGTAAATAAATAAATAGTTATGCAACTTTTGATTATGTTTACTTTGTTGACGATTTCAATGATTTTGAGCAAACCTTAAGGAGTATGGTATTGACCACTAGTAATTTACTACAGTAATTTTTAGGTTTACATGATTATGTAAAATTATGTAACTTTAAACAACTTGCTAAAAGGGTGTTTGTTTAAGCTTTATTTCAAGGTCTTATCAGCTTATATAGTTAAAATAAGGTTAATCAAATGTTTGGTTAACCTTATATCGAGTTTATACGTGGGAGATTGATAAGCATGAAATTTGTGGCTTATTTGACGTGGGTGAGTTTATGCAAACAGGTTTTATAGGAAAAAACTTTTTATGATCTCATATAGTAATTGCGATTTCTAATGTTGATGTGTCTTTTTTACTTCTGAACCGGTACCGGAAAGTAAGCTTTAAATGGAGATGGCCCGATACATGAAGTTACTCGATGATAGATAAGTTTGATTAGTTGTCCCATGCTTGGTGATAGGCTTTAGGTCGGTTAGGGTTTTATTATTGTTTTGACATGTACTCTATAAAAAATTTGATGTTCAATAAAGTTTAGATGTTTTATTTGACATTCAAAGTTATTTTAACAGATTATGGAAGATATTTTTTAAAAAGCTCTTATAAGCTACATATGCCGAACAAAGTTTATATTCTAAATGGCTTATTTATTTCAAAAGGTAAGCATAATCTTGTGTGTCAAACATGCGTGCCTTTAGGTTCATGAATTTATTACTTATAAGCCATAAGCTGCTTAGGCCACAAGCTTAGACAAACACATATATATATTCGTATCTTATATAAACGTATGAAAAATGTGTTCATAATCTGTACTAAGTTTTAACATTTAATGAATTGCAGAATCGAATGTCTCCAAAAATGGTTGCGAGAAGTTGTTCATCCGTACAAACAGTCTTGTCCAATGAGGACCTATTGATCGAAATCTTACTGAGGTTACCAGCAATCTCACTTCATTTATTTAAATCCGTATCCAAACACTGGTTCTCTCTTATAACAGCTCCTATTTTCGCTCTTCGCCATACTCGTCAGATCCATAACATCGACCCTCCTTCCGGTTTCTTTGTCCTGCATCCTTCCAGCTCCATTATATACGCTTTTGTATCGTTAGGTAACAGAATTACAGCCAGTAGTACTCGGTTTAAAAGCGCCTTCAAATTTGGCTCTAAAAGTGATGTTGTAATTTTAAGTTCATGCAATGGTTTGCTTTTGTGTAAAAGTTTTTGTTGCAATGAGTATTTCATATACAATCCATTTAGTAACAGATTTAAGACACTTCCGCCACGACATAGCTGGGATTCTAAAAAAGAATATAATCTTTTTATCCGTCAAATGAAACTGGCTTTTGATCCTACCAAATCACCTCACTACAAAGTCGTTTTTGCTCAAAGCTATTCCAATGGAGGTTCATTTGTTCAAATACAAACTTACTCTTCAGAAACGGGCATTTGGAGTGTTTATCATGATCAATTTCCATTTCACTATTTTACGGGTTTTAGCGACGGGGTATACTGGAATGAAGCCATTCATTGGATAGATTATTTGAATAATGGTTCGCATTACAAGTTAGATATTGTGAACGAGATTCCGGTTTTAACAAACGTTCAACTCCCTGTTGTAACATGTTGGGATCACAAGCTGTTTGAGTCTCGTGGTTGTTTGCTGCTTCTTTGTATGGGTGATAATGATTCCAGACAGTTGAATATTTACGAGATGAGGAAGGGGTATTCCGAATGGTCGTTGAAGTACTTTGTCGATCTTGATGACATTAGAATTCCGATTCCAAGAGAACGGATTCGTGACTTTGTTTGGTTTATTATTTTGGGAGACAGAGAAGAGGATACTTGTATGGTATTTGAAAAAAATCTAATGATTGTTCTATACAAGATCGTCTCAAAAACTACAAGCGAGCTCTTAAAATTGAAACCACATTTACATTCTCCTCCTGTTAATGGCTTTCTGTTCACTGCATCTTTTGCTGGTGTGTGATTATGCTTTCTATTTCAGGTATGATATTCGTATCTTATATTGTCCTGTCACTTAATGCTACTGTTGAGGTTAACATTGCCCTTTCACAATGTTCGTTAATAACTTAGTACTATATGAACTGTTTTTGCGATGATTCAGTATATGGTTGTAAATTAGTATTAGTAGCACATTACTTATAAGATTTCATTATGAGCATGCATTATAAATTCTGAATCAACGTACAAAGTTATGTTCCAAGCTTATTGAATAACATGCATATCAGGTGCTGAGACGAAGGTCATGGAATAGAAGAAAAAGACGTGGCATTTGTGGAAGTTTGTTATATTTCATTAATTAGTAATTGATGATAGTTATGATGAAATAAAATGTTTATGAGAAGTTGTACTTGTAACCAAGGAGATAGACATTTGACTTGCAATAGTAATTATATCTCATTTTGGTTCATCTTTGTTTAGGTAGTTATTCTTGTTTTAGTTTCGCCTAGATTTGACTTGTAATTGCGAATAACCCTGAGTTTGGTTCTTTTTCGAAGAAACTATTATTCATACTCATTTTCGGTTTATATTCCTTTTTCTAACTTGTAAATATATCGACTCGCAATTGTAAAACCCTAAAAGAGATGTACGGTTTGGAAAATGATATGATTTCAATTCAAAAAGCTTTCTATTATTCCCTCATTCATTGGAATTTGAAGATTTCTCTGTACAAGTTTAAAGTCAGACACAGGTTGATAGTCGTGGTAAAAGGGTCCCAAGTGAAATAATTGTTGGACATACCTTCATTATTCATGCACACCAGGTTCTGCACGTTAGGTATATTCTGCTGAATGCACTTAACAGGTGGCTAGCATGTGATTTTTGGAGAACTGCAGCTTCAAATATGGTCAATTAGACCCTTTGTTATTGGGGTTTGCTCTCTAAACCAAAGTGACACTATATCTCATACGGGTCTGTACTTGTGACAAGACCAATTTATGCGGGTGATCGTATGTGATCTACTGTTTTTAGCCTCCATATGCACATACACCCTCTATCTGTTGGTAACATAAATAAACAAGCTTGTTGTTTTGTGAGTCATACATGGATGTTTCCATCAATAGGAGTCTTAGGCTTCTTCTTTGACATGCTACTGGTTTTGAAGCTAATGGGAATCAGATAAGCAGTTACGTAGGTCTTTTGGTGTTATCCTATTTTAGGTGCTGCCTTTTTTTCCTGTGCTTTTGGCTGTTGTTTTGTGTCTGATATAGCTGCACCTGCTCCATGTTTTTCACGTGGCCTGATAGCAGCTGTATAATCCTTTGCCGAAATAGGAAGTTTGACGAAGCATAAGTGTTTTTTTTTTTTTTTTTAAATGTTGGAGAGATTACATACCAGATGTTCATACGTATACTGATATAGTTTTGCTGCTAAGCTTTCAGTCGTGTGAACCAATAAGGACACTTAACAAAGTGGTTGACTCTTGTTCTTCAAGATTGTTACAGTGGGAAATTGATTGAATACTTAATGACATAAGCAAGCTGAAACTGTTAATTTGGCAGCAAGTTATTGGTGAAAATCAATACCAAGGTCACACATAGGAGATAGAAAATCGGTTCATATGTAAATAAGTTACATTAGTTGCCTGTATTTAGTTGATACAATGTACAATTCAGCCCAAACAACTGAAGTCATTGGGTTTGGTGGAAGTTTTTGTTTCTTGAATCAGTGTAAAGGGGGTAAAATGGGTGGGATCGGTAGAAGGTCTATATTCATAACCGTTGTCCCACAAATTTTTTTGAAAGTTCTTCCCTTTGTAATGTAAAACGATTTTGTTACTCATTAGTAGTGGGTCAAAATGGGTGGGACGAGTAGCAGGTCCAAGTGTTTTTTTTTTTGTTGGTATGGGTCAAAATGAGTGGGATTGATTGGGTGCCATTTTGTCCAAGATTTTTAAAATTTCTGTAAATAATTTATGAATGCTGATGCAATAAAAATACATTTTTGGTAACTTTCAACCTGTTATCTTTTTAGCTAACATACTTTTTCCTTTCTATTCCATATGTTAGGGGCCGTTTAGTTGGTGAAAAATTTTCATGTTTTTCCGTTTCTAAATTCCTAGAGAATGGAATGGTTTTTCTTCTCTAGAGAAAAGTTGAGAAATGTGAAAATCCGTTTAGTTGGAGTTATATTTTTCCTTTTTTCTAAAATGAAAAGTTGTTTAGTTGAAGGTGGAGGATGGAGGATGGAAGATGTGTGATAAAAGTGTAGGGTGAAAGGAAATGGTGTTATTATTTTAGAAATGAAAAAAGTGAAAAGGGTTTAATGTTATTTTCATTTTTTCTATTACAAATTTGAAAATGAGAATTTCATATTTTTGGAAAATTATTGGAAAAAAGTGCGACTAAACGGATTTTCAGTTTTTCTCTTTTCATATGGAAAATTTCCTGGAAAAATGGAGTATTTCTCTCCAACTAAACGGCCCCTTAGCAATTTGACCTGACTACTGATTAAACATAGATCAATTTGACCCATGCATAAGCATTGTTCATAATCATCACCTTATACTCATTAACATCAATACAAGAAATGTCATTGGTATAATTTTGGTGCAAAAAAATCTGTTATTCGTCTTCACAGTAGACTTCAATATGTAATATATCGTCAAACACTCTCTTTATGCATGTACTCTTTCCCTTTATTCTTTTGTTTTCAGTTAGGAGGCTTTGTTGGTGGTGTTCCTTAAAATCGATGAAGAAGGCAATTTAAGATAGTAGCCATTCTGTTTGGCATAATTAGCACATTGAAATGCTATGTTAAGTGAATGAGTCTTTCCCTGGCGAGTCTTTCTCTGCCCACCTCTAAATGTATCAATGTTTACATGAACCGGTTAAACCTTGTACAAAATTAAACTAGTTATTTTGGCAGACTGGGTCAAATGAACGACAAACTCACACACCCTTCAACGTTGTCCCAATTGAGGCTTGAATTTATGACCACTTGGTTAGTAGCCACCTTAAATACACATTGGATGCTGCTAGGCCAAAGGGTAAACCTTTCTAATATAATGAAAATGCAACAATAAAAACAAAAAAGAAACCACGCAGCACCCATTTGTTTTTATATAAATCATTCATTGTAAGTTAAGTTACGGAACAGGAATTAGTGCTCTTGCAGCATGTTCCGTTTCAATTAAACGAATTACATCCAAACAAATTTAAATAACCTGTGCAAGTACATGTAAAAATTTATAAGCGGCCCAATTACAAGCCTTCTTAATGTATCTTGAAGCAATAGTTCTCTCGCCATAATGATATTGGGCTGTCATATATGACCAAAGGGGATATCCCACCATTACTAAAACTGTAACTAACAGCAACATATTTGCTTTTGTCCCTATAAATATCTTTAACTGCCAAAGAATGTATAGCAATATGCTGCTGCAATGAATGACGATCCCTTTTGCATCCTTCTCATAGATTGACTGTATTAAAAGAGCAAAATTCCCAATCACCACAGTGCTAGCGCAAAGTGGTCCCTAAGATATCATTATCGAAATAAGCACAAATTAGAAATAAGCAGGGGGTAATGAAATTAGAAGACGCGCATTTCAATCCTTTAATCCTCGAGTGCAGCAAAAGATTTCCTCTTCGCCGGTCTGCTCCAAATCTTCTCAACAACTCCACTGACTCTACATTTCAACGATCTTCGCCTATTGGCCGTCCCATTATCGGAACTCACTTGTATAAACAAATGTGAAATGCTTATAAAAAGAGAGAAGTGTAAGAAATTGTAGAAAGTGGGTGGTAAGTATTTAGTTGCTTTGAATTTTAATTCAAAGTTTTTGGCTTTTGCTTGAATGTGGATTGTCCATGGCTGCTGCTGCTGCTCTGCTTTCATTTCAGCGGATCAAGAGGTGGAACTGAACAAAGCTTTAGTACCGGACATAGCCGTTAGAAACTAAAAGGCTTTGAGTAAAGTAGGCCCAAATAAAGAGGTTTAACCCAATAAATTTAAAAAGCTAAGCCCATTTCCATTTTTCTTTTCTACAACAAATAAGATAGATGTGAGTTGCTCCATCCGTCCTAAAATAATTGACCCCAACAAAAGATACATGGTTTAAAAAAAATATAATTATTACTCTTTTCCTCTCTTACTTTTTACAGAATAACGAATTTACCCTTAACTAATTAAAATGTATTATTTAGTTTGAAATATTAATTTCAACTAAAGGTAATATCGTAAACTCGATCAAACTTCTCTATCTCTTTTAAGTAATGGACAATTAATTTGGGACATATCAAAAAGGAAATGTGGACCCATTAATTTTTTGAGTAATGATAGGGAGACTTAATTCATATGACTAAATATATGCCTAAACACTTCATCATGTGACATGTGGAATATATATTTTCTCTTTCATAATCCTCACTATTAATCTTACCATGTGTCATCATCTTAGAGTTAGGCATAAAGTTTAGTCATGCAAATCATTTTCCTAATTTTTTATGAAGGGAGTATTTGATTTTGTCAAAAGTATATGAATTTACCTTTATTGAAAGATAATTAAAAGTTTGTTGTAATCATGTAATTTGTTTCATGTAACGATTATCGATTTTTGAGATATCTTATTTTTCCAAAAAAAAAAGGTGGAAGTAGATTTTAATTAAAAAGGAGCGGGTGGTAGGGGATGCAAGTGAGTGTTATATTTTAGTTAAAAATAAGTGACTAAGATTTGTCCCTCAGTCTTCATATGATATAACATTAATCTGTAAATTCGAATCACGTGTTGTCGTAAAATGAGCATAAATATTTGTGCTGAACTCCGATTGATGCATCGTTAAAATTATAAATCATTAGCTTTCCAACAACATATCACAAATAATTCTTTAACTTCCATGTCAATATAGTTTATTTACACAAGATTCACAATCAAAAGAACAGCCCCCACCATCCAAACTCACACAACAACTAACAATACAAGGGAAATCACTCGGTAGAAACTATGAAGTGTTAAAACGAGCAAAAACCCGATCATGGTCCTAATAGCTAAGACCAAACTTGTCGAAACTTAAAACTAGATAGTTCCGATCATACAACCAAACCGAGTGGTGGCACGGCAAAACATAGAGTTTTGAAAACTTCTTACACTAAGCTACGCACTTTGATTAATATCTTCTTTTATATCAAATGCAAAAATGTGTGACTGTGTGAGAGAGAAAAAAAACAACCGGTGAGAGAGAGTTCGTGGGTAGTGTGAGATATGGGCACATAGGAAGTAGAGAGCAATACAATGGCAAAACTCTAGGAACTAACTATACTGGCGTCAAAGGAAACTCAACGGCATCGTTTATGTTTCATAACTTTCCGGAGTCGTGGGGTATGGGTAATTTATGGATGGTGTTTAAGAAATATGGGACTGTTTCTGATATGTACATGGTACGAAAAAGATTGAAGAATGGGCAACGGTATGGTTTTGTTAGGTTTAAAAATATTGGGGACATAGATGATCTTCACAGAAGGCTGCGTGATATTCAAATAGAAAAGAATACTCTGAGAGTTTACATTGCATTTGACCATCGTGTCAATGCGAAATATGGGCATGTCTCGGAGAAACGAACAGAGCGTAATAGTGGATGTGTTAATGTAAGAAATGATCATCACGTGTGGAGAAACGATAACCATGGAATCCGTGATTCATGTCCGTACAATGAGGTTGTAAGTGGCAAAAAGCATTCCCAAAGTGAGACGGATGGAATTCCAAAGGAGAAGAGGGAGGGACATGGTGACAAGACAAACGCGGACAAGTGGAAAGGTTCAGAAGAAAAGATAGACATTAGTGGAAAGAGAGTACTAGAGTTAGACAATGATACAATTGAAGATGAAGTTATGCACAAAAGTATAATAGGGGAAGTAATGGAACTTGAATTTGTGGAAAAATTGGTGGGAATCTGTGAAGTAGAAGGATGTTATAATGTTGAAGTTAAGTATATGGGCGGCATGGAGGTGATATTAGTTTTCGAAACTCCAGAAACGGTAACAAACATAATGAATGATAAGTGTCGAAGTAATTTTTTGTGGGTTGTTGCAGTTATCTTTCAGCCTTAGGAATAAGCCTTCCAGATACATGCTAAGATGAACGACGCGTTAGTCTCGCCCCGGGTGTTATCCCAGGACCCGACTCCGGCGTAAGAGTAAGTATATGTTTTACCGAAGGGTATATTATAAAAGTATGTGTGTGAGAGAAATGATACCTTAATCCCAAATACTGTATGCATATTTATACTACCTGATGTCACTGTCTGGTCCATGTGTCTGTCGTACTTCATGGGACCGTTGATGGTGTCAGGGCTGACACTGTCCCTGACACTGTTCCTGGGGTCATGTCCGACATCCACGGGGATGAGACAAAGTGTATCCAGGCTAGATGCCAAAGGTACTGTCAGGTCAGCGCGCTCTTCGGACGGATGGCCTGACATCGTACCCTTCACCTTGGACTGTTGTACTAGAGTATCAGGCCCTTCGGCTAGAGTATCAGGCCCTTCGGTTAAAGTATCAGGCCCTTCGGTTATGGACCGGAGAGGCATATACGTCGTCATGTCCCCCCCAGTATCGTGTTACTTGTTTTTGACAAGTGGCATGATACTTAATATAGTTGTCCGTTAGCTTCATTCGGAGTGTCTCGGCCAGTTCAGGCTATATGGGCTTCATTTTGGGTATTGGGCCCAAGCCCATTGGGTGAAAATGAGTTAAAATAATATATACCGTTTTCCGTGGGATCGTGCCACGTGGAAGATGGTATTCGTTGACGGTTCAGATCCGCTCCCTTCTGACATGACGTGACGTTTTGTGTCCCCACCTCCTTTGCCTATATAAGCCCTTTAACCCTCATTCATAAATTTTTACTCTACCCATCTTTATTACTGTTTGTTTTCGAGTATTCCGGCGAGATTCAGGTGCGTCACTTTTTCTTTTATTTCGTTTCTGTTTGCGTTGTCTTCTCGATATTCTATGGCTTCGGGTTCAGAGCATCCGGCATCCGACCTTGTCCCCAAGTCGGACATGCATATATACTCCTCCGTGCTTTCCGAAGGGGAGCTGGAAGGTCTCATTAATGATTACGGGATTCCTAGGGACCTCAATCCCCGTTTACCTCCGATAGATTTTACTATGGAGAAGCTGCCGAAGGATGCCATTGGGTTGTATGAGCAATACTTTACGTTTTCGGGAGTGCGAGTTCCGTTTTCTACCTTTCTTCTGAGGGTGATAAAGTATTTCAAGGTTCACATATCACAGCTTGTGCCCATCGGACTGAATAGGCTTGTTATGTTTGAAGTATATTGTCGGAGCCTTGGGATTGAGCCGACCGTGAATCTATTTCGAGTTTTTTACAAGTTGAACAAACAGGGGCACTGGTTCTCCTTCGCTAGCCGGACCAGAGGGAATTCTCCGGGGCGTATCTTTAAGGAGACTTGCTCAAGTTTGAAGAATTGGAAAGACAACTTCTTTTTGATAGACCGTAGGGCAATCCCAGATGCAATGCCTTGGAGACATCCGGACTCTAGTGTTTCGGATGATGCTCCCTCGGGGGGTTATGTGGATGCTGATGTGGCGAGGCTGTGTGAGGGGATAGTGGAGCTTAGGCCTGTTCATTCGGGTCTCTTGTATGAGGTTGGGTTGACGAAGGTCTGGAAGCATTCTGGCTTTCGCCCGGAGTTTAAGGATATAGAGAAGAATGGTAACGCAAGCACACATTTTTTTTTTTTTTTTTTTTTTTTTTTTTTACATGTTTTCTTACTTTGTGCAGTTATTACCATGTCTCGCTACCTGCGCTTGAGGTCCGATCAAGGGTCCCGGCTAGGGAAGGGTGTTCCTCTGGCCGAGGGGGCGGAGATACCCCAGCATGTGATCCAGCCCTTGGAAGCGGAAAAGGAGGTTCCGGAAGTTAGCCGGGTGCAACGGATTGTGGAAAAGGCCGATCCGTCCGTACTGAAAGCGAAGGAAAAGAAGAGGAAACAGCAGGAAAAGCGATCGACCGGTCCCTCGGCCTTGCTTAAAAGGAGAAGGCCCAATACTCCTTCCATTGATCTATCGTCGAGTCCGGATAATTCTCAACGGACTCGTTCGGCGTCGCCCATAAATACCGCGATGCCTGAAGACGTTGTAGATGGCCCTGAGCAAGGAAGTGTGGCTGGGGGTGATCAGGGTGCTGGTCTTCGTGGCCCGGAGGCCACTTCACTGGAAGATCCTCCTGTCGTTGCTAGTCCTTATATCTCCGGTCAAGGTATGCTTTTTGAACTTGCGATGTGTCTGCCGTTATCACCTTGTCTTTTTTTTTTATATCATTCGTTTTTTCTTACTAGAAACTGGAACGAGTGGGACGGCGGCAGGTGCTCACGGCGTCGTCCAGGCTAGCACCTTCGTCGGAGGTACGTTGTAACTGCTTTGCTTACTTCGGTTTGTTCTTCTTAACCTTGCGAGTCTGTCCTCCTTTTGCAGGTGGGTTTGGCCGGATGGGTTCTGGGGAGCCGTTCATTCCTGGCTGGAGCTTGTCGCGTAACACCACCTTGAATGACGCTGCACAGTGCCGGGATATGATGAGTAACCTGGCCCCTCCCTTCATTTTGGTGGAGCAAGAGGATTTGGCCGATGACAGGGCTTTGTATAGAGGATGGTTCGAGTTATGTCATGGGACCATGGCTATTGCAGACGTGTTCAAGAGGTTCGAACGCTTGAGCCACCATTATGCGGATCTCTACAAAGCTCATTCCACCTGCTCTAGCGTCGAGACTCAGCTTTCTGAAGCTCAAAATAATCTCCGGGTTCAAACAGAGGTTAACCAAAAACTTGCTCAAGACAATCAGGATCTTCAAGCGTCTCATAGTGACTGCGTCCGGAAGGAAGAGGAGATGGGTTCTCGTCTGGTTGCTTTGGAGAGGGAGCTGAATGAATTGAAGATCAAAGATGAGGAGAGGGAGAAAAAGGTGGGATTGTTGGAAGAAGCCTTGAAGAGAAAGTCGGAGGAGTTGGATGAATCCGAAAGGGAGGCTGCAGTTTTGAGGGCTGATTTTGAGAAGCTCGCCGTGAGCGCTGGTCACGAAGAGATCGTAAGGTTCAACTATGTGAAAGAGTTGATTCCGGCGGTCGTTCGGCACCTACATGGGAGTAATGAGTATCAGCAAGCTTGGGGGCGCGTTTTTAATGCCGCTATAGATTCTGGTTATTTGGATGGTCTCAAGGTTGGTCGTAGCGATGAGGAGGTCGAGGGGATCCTTGCTACTCAGAAAGACTTTGACATGGAAGCAGTGAAGGGTTTTGTGGCTGCTTACGATGAGATGTTCTTAAGGTCTTTTCCTTACATTGAGAAGATCAAGCGGTCTTTTCATCTTCCCCTTGCGGACTTGATGAATGTGCTCCCCGAGGGAACCGGAGCTACCCCTGGGGCAGGCACCTCCGGAGAGTCTTAGTGTAGGATAGGGTCGTTATTGTTCGGCCTGCGTGCCTTAGAATTGATGTATTTGAACAATTTAGTCTGTCATAGTATGTAATCTTGGGTACTTTTGTGGTTGTGCACTGTCGAACAATGATTTTTATTTATTTATCTATGCTCAGACGAGGTCATCCCGTATATCGGATCCTCATTTTTGGTGTGTATATGCTTGTGTACGCCGTGCTTTTTGTTAGCGTCTTGACACTTTCGGTCATTAAATTATGCCCGTAAGCAAATGTGCTGCGGCCTTCCCTAATGACTTAGCATTTTTCGGGGTACTGTTTTCGCCTGGTGGTGAATGTACCTGGTGGCTCATCCCTGGCGTCGTCACGCCTCCGGGGTATCTGCGTGCCGTTCGGGCACATATGCCTCGGCTCATCCCTTAATGTCTTAGCATTATTCGGGGGTATGCAGTCGCCTACCGAATGGTGTGTGGCCTTCCCTAGTGTCATTGCACTTGCGGGGGTAAATTGATTTTAATTGGGGGTTTTTGGACACGCGGTCGGAGGTAGCTAATCTCCGCCGGTCCGCCCCTTACGCATGAGATATGGTTGCGGAAAATTTTCCTCCTCTGTGGGGGAATATATATCATTACTTAGTGAGAACAAAGTAGTTCATGCCCGTAGGCTTACAATGCATATTTTTAATTTAAAGAAAACATTTCTTCAGATTCATGGCGTGCCACTTCCGGGGTACTTCCTCTTCATCCAAAGTTTCCAATTTGTACGAGCCGTTGAGATTTGCCTCTTTGATCCGATAGGGGCCTTCCCACTTGGGTCCTAACTTGCCTTGATCTTCGGCTCTGCTGGCTTTGTTTTTTCGATACACAAACTCTCCCGGTTTGAAAGAAACCAGGCGTGCCTTCCGGTTGTAGTACTTTTCCAGTTTCGTTTTGTATCGGGCTTCCATCACAGCGGCCTCTTCTCTCCGTTCTTGTAGCAAGTCAAGATTGAAACAGATATCTTCTTCGTTTTGTTCTGCCGTTCGGTGGGAATCTTCTTCTTCCATCCCTTCTCTTATCCGCCTTACTCTGTACGTTGGCATGCCTATTTCTGCCGGTATGACCGCTTCACTTCCATAAGTGAGGCTGAAGGGGGTCTCTCCGTTACTAGTCTTAATGGAAGTCCTGTGTGCCCATAGGACATTCGGCAGTTCGTCTACCCATCCGGCTTTTGCGCGCCCCAACCTTGTTTTGATTCCCTCCATCAAGCTCTTGTTAGCCCTTTCTACCAGTCCGTTGGCTTGTGGATGCGCCACGGCTGTATTGACCTGCTTGATGTTGAGCTTTTCGCACCAGCTTTTGAAGGGGTTGTCTACGAATTGCTTAGCATTATCTGTGACGATGACGGCGGGGAGACCGAAGCGGCACACTATGTTATCCCACACGAACTTCGTGACGTCCTTTCCTGTGATCTTTGCCAGCGGCTTGGCTTCTGTCCACTTGGTGAAATAGTCGATTGCGACCAAGAGGAACTTGACCTTTCCGGCCGCCGGTGGTAGAGGTCCTACTATGTCCATACCCCATTGGTAGAAGGGCCATGGAGCCATGATGGGGGTCAGCTTGGTTTTTGGAAGCTGTGGTATCGGGGAGTGGATCTGGCAGGAGTCACACTTGATTATCTCGTTTCTAGCATCCCGGTGCATTGTAGGCCAATAGTATCCTTGCCGCATGGCCTTTGCCACGACCGATCGAGGACCGGAATGCATACCACACGCTCCCATGTGTATCTCTCTTATAACGTAGTTGGCTTGTAGGGGACCCACGCACCTCATCATAGGTACCAAATAGGCTTTCTTGTAGAGTATGCCATCTTCCATGACATATTGGTTGATTTTCATCCTCAGGTTGCGGGCTTCATTAGGGTCTTTCGGCCAAATTCCTTCCTCGAGACACCGAATGATGGGGGTCATCCAGTTGTCTCCCTCCTCTTCAACAACATTGTTAACCTCTTTGCTTTCTGTCGATCTTTCCCTTAGCACCTCCACCAGTACTTCCTTCGTCAAGTGGTCAAAAGCGACCGTGGCCAGTTTACTAAGAACATCTGCCTTTTGGTTCTGACCTCTAGGGATGTTCCGGATGGTGAAGTTCTCAAAACTAGCAATGTACTCCTTTGCCTTCGCTAGGTACTTGATCATACTTTCATGACTTGCCACATAATCTCCGTTTATCTGGTTAGCCACCAACTTAAAGTCCACCCGGACCTCAAGGCTACGAACTTGCATACTCTCCGCCATCCTTAACCCCGCCAGTAGGGCTTCGTACTTGGCTACGTTATTAGTGCTGTCGAATTCAAGTCGGATGGCATAAGTGAATTCCATTCCCTCTGGATTGATTAGTACGAGACCCGCTCCGGAGCCTTTGTTATTGGATGCCCCGTCCGTGTATAAAAGCCATTTCCCCTCCTCCTTCTTCTTCGGCGTGAGTTGGTTGAAGTACTTCTCATTGCTTTCTCCGATGGGAGCTTCCGACAGGAAGTCCGCTAACACTTGGCCTTTGATGGCGTTCCGGGGTTCGTAGGTTATGTTGTATGCACCCAATTCCACAGAGTACTTAGCTAATTTCCCGGACGCTTCCGGCTTGTTGAGGATCTGCTTTATCGGTTGGTCCGTGATCACCTTTATAGGGTGTGCTTCGAAGTATCTCCGGAGCCTTCTTGACATGTGTAACAGACATAATGCCAATTTTTCAATCGGGGCATAGTTCCTTTCGGCTTCGTTGAGTGTTCGGCTCACATAACGAACTGGTAACTGCCTTCCCTTCCTTTCCGTGAGGAGAACCGCGCTGACTGCTTCCTCAGCGGCTACTAGATACACATACAGCGTTTCTTTTGCCGACGGTGTTGTTAGTGACGGAAGATCTGTTATCAACTTTTTCATCTCCTGGAATGCCGATTCTGCCTCTTCCGTCCACCGGTACTCCTCCTTATTCTCCTTGGTGATGCTTTTGAGTGTTTCAAAAAACGGTAAGGATCTTTCGGCCGAACGAGCCAAGAAACGATTAAGTGCCGCCAACTTGCCGCTGAGGCTCTGCATTTCTTTCAGGGTCCTTGGCGATTGCATGTCCATTATTGCCTTCGTCTTCTTTGGGTTTGCTCGAATTCCTTCCGAAGTTACCATATACCCTAGGAACTTTCCTTCCTCCATTCCAAAAGAGCATTTTTTAGGATTCAACTTCATGTTGATCTTCCGGAGGTTGTCGAATGTCTCCGCTATGTCCGCTAGCATTCCCCGCTCTTCTTTGCTCTTGATGACCATGTCGTCCACATAGGCTTCCAGGTTCCTCCCTATCTGTGATTGAAAGGCGGAGTCTATCATCCGATGATAGGTGGCTCCGACGTTCTTCAGGCCGAATGGCATCTTGGTGTAGCAGTAGGTTCCTTGTTCAGTGTAGAACGCTGTTTTTTCTTCGTCCTCTCTCGCCATTTGTACCTGGTGATACCCTTTGTAGGCATCCAAGAAGCATTTGTACTTATACCCCATGACCGACTCGATCTTCCAGTCGATCTCTGGCAAGGGGTAATAATCTTTGGGACAGGCGGAGTTGATGTTCTTGAAGTCGATGCACATACGCCAGCTTCCGTCACACTTCTTCACCAGCACAGGGTTGGATATCCAAGTGGGGTACTTCACCGGTCTGACTATGCCGGCCTTGATCCATTCTTCTACCTCCTTTGTGACTGCCTGACTTCGATCCGCAGCCAACATTCGGCGTTTTTGATATACCTAGTTTATTGAAGGGTTGGCATTCAGGGTATGCTCTATGATTGTTCTAGGGACTCCAGTCATATCCGCCGGTTCCCATGCGAATATGTCGATGTTCCTTCGCAAAAGCTCCTTGAGGCGTCGTTTGCCCTCGGCGGACAGTGCACCCCCTATCGTTACAGCTTGTTCGGGGAAGGCAGGGTTGATCGCTACTTCCTCCGTTAACCCCACCTCTCCTGTGCCTGTTTCTTCCTTATCCTGCTCCGGAACGATGGTCTGTAATTTTTCCAACCTCCTGCATTCCGAAATGATGACGGAACGAGTGACCAACGTGGCAATTCCTTGAGGCGTTGGGAATTTCATCATGGAATGAACCGTAGAAGGTATGGCTCGCAGGATCTTCAATCCGGTCCTTCCTAAGATGACATTATATGGTGACGGTGCTCGAATAACTGTGAACTTCATCCTGACCTTCCTGTACAACCCCTCGTCTCCGAATGATACATCTAATTCGATTTTTCCCAGTGGGCGTGTTACCTGTCCGACAAATCCCAGCAAATCTGTCTGTGTCTGCTTCATTCGACTCCTTATCTCACGAGGTAGGTTGTTGAAGCAGTGTTCGAACATTACCTCCACCGAGGCTCCTTCATCTACGAAGACTCTCCTTACTAAGTACCCTTCCATCGTGGCTTCAACTATGAGAGGGTCATCCGACACATCTCCGTCGGGGAGTGGAGGGAATGTTATAGGCACATTCATCCATCTTTCCTCTTGTTCCAATGACTTCCTTTTCCTTCGTTCGGGCCAGGTTCGGATCATGTTGATGACCTTGTCTTTAGCTCCTGTGTCATTCCTTGGGGGTTCTCTCCTTCCCTTCTGCCTGAGATCCTTGACCAGATGATTTAGCTTCCCCGACTCCAACGCTATCTCTAACTGTCTTTTGAGCTGGTAGCAATCATTCGTATAGTGCCCTTTTTCTCCATGATAATCACAGTACTTATCTTGATTCTCCTTGCGTGGGGGGTCACGCATCGGCTTTGGAGGGGGTAGGCGTAGCTGGTGCTCGGTGGCTAAGATCTCTTTTGGTGGTTTTATAAGTGAATCTAGGGTTAGGCGTGGGTTGCCTCGATTCTGGTGGTCACCGCGATGGGGCACATAAGGAGCCGACCTGTCACCGTGGCGGTGTGAACTTCCACGGTCTCTTCCTGAGTATGCATGCCGCCCTTCATTCCTCTTATCTCCTCCGTAGTGACTCCTGACGGCCCTTTCGTCCTTTCGGAAGGGTCCCGTCGAGGCTCTTCTGGTTGTATCATAGTGTTCTCCCCTAGGCAATTCGGTACTGGCGAAAGCTTCTTCAGACCTTATGAAGTCGTCGACCCTAATCATCATCTCCTCCACAGTCTTAGGGATCGTATCGGCGAACCGTTTGGCCAGCTCGGGGCACTTGCACCCGTTCATGAATGAGGAGATCCTCATGATCTCCGGAGCCCCCTGTATGAATCCCGTCTCGGTGTTCCACCTTTCTTTGAACTCCGGCAGCGTTTCATTAGCCTTTCTCACTATCTTGGCGATCTCTGTAGGGTCCTTGACACAAGCTTTGTGCAGGGAGAAGCGAGCCTCGAATTGATCCTTAAAAGCCGCCCATTCATCAATGCTTCCTGGCGGAAGCCCATCAAACCATCCCCGGGCCTTTCCATCCAACGTTTGTTGGAACATGCGGCACCACACGAGCATTGGCCACTCTCCATGTCCCGCAGCTCCAGTGAATCTGTTGAGATGGTCTTGGGGGTCCGTAGACCCATCGTACAGCTTGATGTGGGTAGGCATCTTGTGTTCCGGAGCGGAAAACTCGATGATACGCCTACTGAATGGAGATTTCGAGACCTCTTCGAAAGGTTTCGCCAGGTCTTCGTCTTTCACCTTGTTCCCCGTAACTATTTCCTTCTTCTTAATCGCTGGCTCGTCCTTATCGAGAGTCGTTTCGTCTTCGAAGTCCAATCGTAGTGGCTCAACAGTATCCCTCCGGCTATTATGTTCTTTTATCATTGACTTAAGAGCAGTCACGTACCCTTCCAACTGCTCCCTTGTCAATGGTGTGGAACTTCCTCCTGAAGTTTCTGGTGGTGTCGAACCCGTCATTCTACAGCTCTGGTAGATTGAATGCGGGTCCCACGGATGGCGCCAATGTCGAAGTAATTTTTTGTGGGTTGTTGCAGTTATCTTTCAGCCTTAGGAATAAGCCTTCCAGATACCTGCTAAGATGAACGACGCGTTAGTCTCGCCCCGGGTGTTATCCCAGGACCCGACTCCGGCGTAAGAGTAAGTATATGTTTTACCGAAGGGTATATTATAAAAGTATGTGTGTGAGAGAAATGATACCTTAATCCCAAATACTGTATGCATATTTATACTACCTGATGTCACTGTCTGGTCCCTGTGTCTGTCGTAGTTCATGGGACCGTTGATGGTGTCAGGGCTGACACTGTCCCTGACACTGTTCCTGGGGTCATGTCCGACATCCACGGGGATGAGACAAAGTGTATCCAGGCTAGATGCCAAAGGTACTGTCAGGTCAGCGCGCTCTTCGGACGGATGGCCTGACATCGTACCCTTCACCTTGGACTGTTGTACTAGAGTATCAGGCCCTTCGGCTAAAGTATCAGGCCCTTCGGTTAAAGTATCAGGCCCTTCGGTTATGGACCGGAGAGGCATATACGTCGTCAATAAGGATCATGGAATAAGAAGGTGGATACACAAAATTCGTAGATGGGACGACAAGTATAGAACAGAAGGAAGGTTGACATGGGTTAGTATTATCGGTGTCTCGATTATGTGTTGGAAAGAATCAGTGTTTAATCAAATTGCAGGGTGGCATGGGATTGTGATTGATACAAGTAACTGTTGTTTGTCAGGTAATCAAACTTGTATTATTGGAAAGGTCCTTATACACACTGGTGCAACCGAGTTGATCAATGAAAAACTTCAGGTAAAATTGAAGGGTAGGACGTTTAAAGTATCGGTTATTGAGGATGTTGTTGAAGCTGAAATGGATGAAATAAATGGGCAAACGGTGGAAGATGATGGTGATGAGAATGATATAGTTGAGATGGAAGAGGGTGATAATACTAATTCAGAAAATGAAGACGAGGGAGAAGAAGATGCAGTGCCAGATGACAATCAATTTCTCCGGACGACAGATTTTGATGGCCGGAAAAACCAAGAAGATGAAGAGTCACGTGGTGGGAGGGTATCTTCAGAATTCAAAGTCAGCGGTTCTTTCAAAAATGAAAACGGTGGGCTCGAGGATGGTAAAAGTGGAGAAGTAAGTAAAAGTTCGAATAATGGTGGGCTCGAGGCTGGTGAAAGTAGAGAAGTTATAAATAATTCAAATAATGGTAGGCTCGAGACTATTCAAAGTACAGAAGTTAACAAAAGTTTAAATAACGGGGATAAAGAAACGTTGTATGGAGTTACTCAAAGTGATAATAGTGGGCCTATGGATGAAACATTAAGGAAAGAATGGAAAAATTATAATGGGCCGTTCAAGCCTTTATTAAATGAACCTATCGTAGATAAGGCCCAAGGATATATACTTAGACAAAAAAGTCAATATGGATGGCAAATGTGAGGTTGGTGACGGTGGAAATGATAAGACAAACCTGGAGACACAAACAGAGACAAACACAAATAATGATAAGTGTCATGTGAATGAGAACTTGGTAGAAAAGATAGGATCGAGTGGTGATAGATTCTCCAAAAAATGAAAGAAGTCATTAAATGGTGTCACACCCCCAAATTACCTGTTTTGCAGCGGAATGGAATTTCTGGGGGATGACTGTCATAGCATCACAATCACAGTTATATTGAACGACCTAAAGTGTCGTTTGAAAAATACATCGCTTGATTTAATAAAATAATCAGAGTTTACAAAGTATAGGTCCCAAATGAAAATCAACTTGTGCGGAAATAAGTTTGATACAAGTCAAACGATGTTTTAAAAATGTATAAATCCATGTGTGACACGTCGTCACCGCGACTCTATGATAAGTCCTTATGTATGCCATGATGGGTATGCCTTAGATACCTGAAAATACATTGCTAAAAGTGTCAACACAATGGTTGAGTGAGTTCATAGAGTTCATGTAAAATGTTTAATACGACTACCACAAGTACAAGTTATGTATGACAATGATGTTACAAAAATGATACAATTGCTATAAGTCCATGACACCGAAACTAGACTGATCATGATGTTCGCCCCAACAGAGTGTTTGCCAAACAACTCAAATAATGTTATTAAATGAAATGCATCCGTTTGACCAGTTGGAATCCACCAACCCGGATGGAGGAGTCACCCTCGATAGATCTATCCACTCACCCTCGCTTCTATGAAATTAACGGTTCATGTTATATAATGGGGACATTCAATTGGCATGAGGTAACTTAAGCAATGTAATTGAATTTGATATACTTGGCATCGTAATAAAAATGATGTGCAATGTATTCTCCCCCGTAGGTTTGAAATAAATTAAAAACTTGAATAAATCGGGGCTATGAAAACTCACCTGTTGCAATGATAATGATGATATAATGGCAATACTGAAATGAGGCGCAACCTCTGACCGTGACCTATTATGAATGATATGTTCTAATGTAAATCATGAAACAATGTCGTGTATGCAAATCCACATGTAATCTATACCACTTGTACGTTTTTGAAAATAGAATTTATCGTCGAAATATATGTTTATGACATCTCGTTATATTTTAAAATACTTTACAAGTATTTACGTTGAAATGATATTCTACGATAGTCATTTAATGACTTATTATGAAATTATATCTTTTCGTCGTAAAATAATGTCATTTGACAATTTCATGAAAGTGACTAAACGGCCTTGAAAAGCTAGTCGTAAAATGGTGCACGTCGAGTGTTAGGAAACGAACTCAACGGTTTTGGGAAGCTTGTATCATTATCTCAAAGTTTTAGCATTTAAGTTTTCATCATAGAGGTCTCGATCATGGAGAAAAATATAGGTAAAGTATGGTACTTGTGTCCAAAATATTGTTTAAGGGTGGTTTTCGGCAAAGTTTGAGTAACCGTATTTTATTCATTACAACTCCGCTTGACAAATGGTCGGACATTTTGGAAAATACGTTTGGCGAACTTACTTTTACTAGAAGACATCATGTTATAAAAAGTACTACGTCAATGTTAAAAACGACCTTCAACATGGTCACTTGTTGTCGTAATACTTGTCTAATAGAAATATAATAGTTTTTCTTATATAATAAAGTTACGGCAACTTTGTGTAAACGTGTATAATTTAATCGTTACAAGTCCGTTTTCTGCGTTTTATATGTCCTTAGCTTCGTATCAAAGTATACTAATATATTTTTGATAAGTCGAAATAATTTATAACGCCTAAGCCTCATTTTTGACTCGTACAAAGTAGACATAACATGCTGAAATTTTCAGAATTTTATAGTTTTCGTCGCCTAACTTGAAAAATTCATAACTTCTTCGTTATAACTCCGTTTTAATCCGTTCAAGCGACCACGTTTTCGTTTTAAAGTATATTTTCCAAATATCTAGCCCAAAATTTTTTATCTACTGTCGAGAATTCCAGAATTCGAAAATATGGACAGACCCTTATGTAAACTTGTCGAAATGAGTTTTTCTCGCGCAAAACCTATTCTAACCAATTCAAAACAACTCCGAAGCTATTCTAATCCGACCATACACCTTCTTAGGGTGTCATGGGTTCCTAGACATCATCAAAAATGAAGTGTTTCAAGGGATTATTTATAGGATAATTATAACTAATAATATGTACTAAAACAATTAAAAGTGGTATAAATTCACATGTAACTTGCATGTTTTCTTACAAAAATGATGAAATAACATAAAGATAAATATGAAAGAGTTATGAGGATCATGAAATGCTTACTTGAATGATTATGTGAAAAAGATGATGAAAACCTTATTAATCTATAGGTTTTTATTTCAAAACCTTAACATAGATCACTAATAATACTTGATAATCACTTGGATCATGAAAAAAAATATTATGTTTCTTCTTGTTCTTGATCATGACCGACCATGGAGATGAAGATGAGAGGTTTCTCATGCCTATTACACCTTTGCAAAAATATGTTCTATGTGTTTATTAGTTTAGGTAAATAATTGATGTAGTAAAATATCTATCCTATTTAGAGTAGGTGTTAAGCTAACAAATGATTTTTGTGTACAACTTTGGTGAGTCATTGTTGTTGTCGGCAATGGGTACAAAAAGAAAGAAAGGGTGATGTTTTTGAATGACTAAATATATAATAGTATAAGTATAATAGGTAATTTGAAAGTATAGGTAGGTATTTAGTGTAGCGTTAACTAAAAATAGATCTTAACGGAACAAAATAAAATGTAATGAAGTCATAAAAATTATAAAAATACATTTCTCACAAGAGTTGAGTGAATAAATAATTATCAAGTTGAATTTACGAAAACCGTCGTAAATATATATATATATATAACAATTTATGTACAAAATAAATTGAAAACATCGGGTAAACTAATAATATAATTTTTATAGTCTTAAAATGAGTATAAAAATATATTAGGATTATTTTTGGAAGTGTCGGATCAATATTCAAAATAAATGTTTACGCGATAGCGTTTATTTACTAGGAAAATAAACGTTTAATGAAAAATGCAAATCCATGCATAATATTGATATGAAATGATGTTACTAATGATGTGTAGACTAAATCTAGTCTATATGAAATGTCCTTGATGATATTACATGAATACGCAGCTTAACCCTCCAGGTTACACGTATTTGATACTCGTAAACCTAGTTTACGAAAAATGATGATTAGTGACTCGTGAATAGTGATTTTTCTCCGGGAATGAATAGTGTTTCGTGAATAGTAAATTTTGAAATACGTTCTCAGAATATTACTTCGACTTCGAAAATGGTGAATAGTAAAATTTTGAATAGTAACCGGTGAATAGTAAATTCCTAAGATGAATAGTGAAATTTTCGAAGTTTGTAAAATGACCTGAAATTACGAGTTGTCACAAATGGATCTTTCGAGCGAGTGCAGGGCGAAAGTCTATTCAAGAATGGGATGTTCAATGACATTGAGAGTAACAAGAAGGTGGGAAGAAAGAGTAGTAAAGTAGCAAAAATGGTGGCAAGACAAAAACGAAGACGTTCAACTTTCAACTGAGTGGGTGGCAGTGGTAATTCTCATGAGGGAGAAGTAAATCTATCGAAGTGTCGGGATGAGGGTCAATCGAAAACAAATGTTATGGGGCCTACATGTTCGATAAGTGAGGATCGTTTAAAGAGGGTGGGTGAGTAGATTGGTGTTGTTTGGAATGCATCTATTGAGGGAATGTTACCTAATGCTTCGGGTAATCACGATACAGATGTTGGTCAGTAACTATGTTTGTTTTTTTTTCCTTCGCTTTGTTTGAATTTTTATGATGATAATTTCAATAAATATTAAAGGTTTAGGTGTGGATGGTAAAAGGGTTGGGTGCAATCTATTTTTCGATGTGAGAAGCCGGATGTCATTGCTATGCAAGAAATTAAATACGGGGTTGTCGGTGATAGTTGGGTTGAAGAGCTGTGGGGTAATAAGAACTTTGGTTTTGCTCAGGTGGAGGCTAAAGGAAAATTATGTGGAATGATGATGATCTGGGATTCTAATAGTTTCGAGTGTAAGGATGCTATGGGTGACGATAGAGTCCTTGCGGTCAAAGGGTGTTGGAAGGGTGTTAGGGGTAGTATTGTTTTGGCGTGTATATATGGGTCACAGGTAAGTAGTCACAAGGTTTCTTTGTGGAATAAATTGGAGGGTTTGATGGAAAACGGCGAAGATGAGTGGTGCATTTTTGGTGATTTTAACGTTATTAGAAGACATGATGATAGGCTGAATTCCCAAGTCAATATTAAGGAAATGGAGGACTTTAACACATTTATTAACACTTCACAACTAGTTGAGATCCCGATGGGCGGTAGAAAATTTACTCGAGTTAGTGACGATGGGCTAAAATTTAGCAAATTAGATAGATTCTTGGTGACTGAAGGCTTTAAAAGTAAATGGGGTAATCTTGCGGTGGTAGCTTTGGATAGAAAGCTATCCGATCATTTTCCCATTGTGCTCAAGGATTTGGATGTCGACTTTGGACCGAAGCCGTTTTGAGTTTTCGACATTTGGTTAAAGGAAGTAGATATAGAAGAAGTGGTTTTGCGGGGATGGAATAAAGAGGTGAAAAGTAGCAGACCAGACTGTCGGTTGCGTGACAAACTTAAAAATGTTAAAGCAGAACTAAAAGAATGGAGCAAGAAGAGATTTGGTGTAATTGATACACAAATTGATACATATTGTCGTGAAGCTATGAATTGGGAATTTGAGGCAGAAATGAGAAATCTTGATGAAGTAGAGATGTGTAAATGGATGGAGGCGAGGAGGTTGTGGCTTGACAAAGAAAGGGAGAAGGGTAGCATTCTTAGACAAAATGCAAGAGTGAGATGGGATGTGGAAGGAGACGAGAATCCCAAGTTTTTTCATTCTTATGTGAAGAGAAGAAATAACAAGAATAGTATTAGAGGTTTGATGGTGGATGGGGAGTGGTGCGAAGATCCTAAAAAGATAAAATATGAGGCTCATAGGTTCTATAAATTGATTTTTTTAGAACGTGATCGGTTGAGACCTAGTTATTTGAGTATCCAATTGTCTCGATTATCGACTGAAGATGCAAATCTTTTAGAAATTCCGTTTGAGGAAAAGGAGATATGGGATGCGATCAATAGCTGTGGTGGAGATAAGGCTCCCGGTCAGGATGGTTTTAACTTTAGATTTATAAAAAGATTCTGGGAGATTTTAAAATCAGAGATAGTGAATGCGATCAGGTGGTTTTGGGATAGAAAGGAAGTTTCAAAGGGGTGTAATTCATCTTTTGTGGCGTTGATCCCTAAAGTCACGGATCCTATTGGTCTTGGTGATTATCGACCAATTAGTTTGATTGGATGCTATTATAAAATTATCGCAAAACTACTAGCAGAGAGGATAAAGAAAGTGGTTGGAAAGCTAGTGGGTGATGCACAAAATGCCTTTATAGGAGGAAGATTCATTCTTGATGGCATTTTGATAGCAAATGAAACGGTTGAGTTTCTGAAGAGAAAGAAAACTAGCGGATTGATTTTTAAAGTAGATTTTGAGAAGGCGTATGATAGTATTAACTGGAAATATCTATGTGATATTTTGAAAATTATGGGGTTTAGAGATAAGTGGTGTGCTTGGACTGATGCTTGCTTGAAGTCTTCTTCTATGTCTATTCTGGTTAATGGTTCTCCAACTGCCAAATTTTGTTTGGAACGAGGGGTTAGACAAGGTGATCATTTGTCTCCGTTTTTGTTCATCCTGGCGGCAGAAGGTTTGAATGCCATGGTTAATAATGCGGTGGATATAGGTGTTTTTAAGGGAATTAAAGTTGGAATCGATAACGTTGTTGTGTCTCATTTACAATATGCAGATGACACAATATTTTTTGGTGAATGGGACAAAGAAAATGCAAGAAATCTGATGTGTATCTTAAAATGTTTTGAGAAAGTATCAGGTTTGAAAGTGAATCATAATAAAAGTAGATTATATGGTGTAGGAGTGAATTCGGATGAGGTTGTCAATATGGCGAGATGGATGCAATGTAGTGTTGGTGAATTCCCATTTACTTATCTAGGCCTTCCAATCGGAGAGTGCATGAGGCGGGAAAGTGCGTGGAGAGTTGTAGTGGAAAAAATTAAGAAGAGATTATGCGGATGGAAAGCAAAAACAATGTCGTTTAGGGGACGTTTGATACTAGTTAAGTCGGTATTAGGAAGTTTGCCATTGTATTATTTCTTGATCTTTCGTGTGCCTTTGTGTGTGACTAAAAAACTTGAGAGTATTAGAAAGGATTTCTTCTGGGGTGGGGTGGGTGAAAATAAAAAGTTGGCTTGGATTAAATGGGATAAAGTTTTAGCTTCATATGAGGCGAGAGGTTTAAATATCGGTTCTCTTCGGGCAAAAAATTAGGCTTTGGTTGGTAAATGGTGGTGAGGTTTAGGATAGAAAGCGCGTGTTATGGGTTAGGGTGATTAAAAGTATCTACGGGAGTAATGGCGGTCTCGTCGATAATAGGGTCTTGAGGGTGCTGGGTGGTAGTGGTGTTTGGCGTGATATTGTTAGAGTAGGCATAGATTTAGATAAAACTGGAACTGGGTTGTACACCTCGTTTTCGAAGAAGGTGGGGAATGGAGGGGATACATCCTTTTGGGAAGATAGATGGATAGGAAATGTTAGGCTTTCTGATAAATTTCCTAGGTTGTATCATCTAGATAGGTTTAAAGAGGCTCGGGTGATTGATAGAGGGAATTGGAGTGAGGGGATTTGGAGGTGGGAATGTGATTGGGTAAGGGAACCTAGGGGGAGGGCTTGTGGGGACTTGGCAGCACTTATGGAATTACGTCATAACGTTAATCTAACTTGTGATTGTAGGGATACGTGGCACTGGAATCTTGCTGAAGATGGTAAATTCAAGGTCAAAGAGTTATCTCATATGGTGGATGATCTGAGTCTTCAAGTGGCGGGTTCAAATCAAGAGACGGTATGGAACAAACTCGTGCCAAACAAAGTGAATATCTTCATTTGGAGAGCTCTAAACGGGAGAATTCCGGTTTGTGTGGAACTCAATAAACGAGGTATCGACTTGGATTCTGTTTTATGTCCTTGTTGTGGAGATAATGTGGAAACGTGTGATCATATTCTAGTAAATTGTAACGTGGCAATGAGTGTTTGGGAAAAGATTTTCGGTTGGTGGAGGAAAGGTGCGGTTAATGCTTTTTCTGTCAGTCCTATGTTGCAACATGGTGGGTCTGATTCTAATTCTACCTTGGGAAGGTTGTGGCAACTAGTAACATGGGTGACCGCGTATATGATATGGAAGGAACGTAACTCTCGTGTCTTTAGTGTGAAAGTGGCGAGTATTAATAAAATTGTCCAAGAAAGTCAACTTAAAAGCTTTGATTGGATATCAAGAAGGTCGAACAAAGTATCGTTTTCATGGCAAACTTGGTTCTGTGACCCGTCGAGCTGCAAAGTTTCAAAATGATGTGTATTTCGAGGCCATTTCAGGGTCTGTGGAGTAAGCTTTTGTCATGTTTTTCTTCCTTAGTCTGGTTAGGCTGTTTGGTTTGAGTGAGATGGGTGTTCTTGGGGATTATGTGCTTGATGTCTAATTTTGGCATGACAGCATTTAGGTCTTTTGAGTCTTCTTGTTTGTTTGCTTTTCTTTCTTATTGTAATATTTAGTACTAGGTATTGCAGGTCCCAAGTGTCTTGTTGGGTCACTGTTAGTGGATGTTTTGGTTGAGGAGTTATCTCCCTTTTTGTGGTAATAAAATTCTGCTTTTCAAAAAAAAAAATGCAAATATCATTGGTTGAAAACTTGAAATCAACGTTTTAAAGTCCCGTTTGTTGATTGACCCGACTAAATCACTGGGTTGCCGCTTGAATTGATTTTGTAAAATAAACCAAAAAACATATAAAATTAGTTACCAAAACACAAAATATGTTTGCCAAACACAATGAAACGGTTAAACCTTGTACAATTAAATTGGAAGATCGGATGAAAGCAAGGCTTTGTTTTAAACAAATTATCAAAAGAGACCATCTGACAAGTCATTTTACAAGAATGGACCAAAAACCAAATATTTATCAAAAGAGACTCAACGTGCATGTGATACCAGCCATTCATTTTCATTTTATAATCTATTATACTTTATCAATTTACTCTTTGTTTAGACCACATCTTCTCTTCTATCTTCTTTTTTATTATTCTTCATCTTCTTTCTTGAAAACAACAACAAACATCGAAAACAATAAAAATTTCGCGTTTAAATTTCTACTGAAATTAGTTATGAAACACGTGTACGGTGAAAAAGTTATCTACTAACCAATCTAACGGATAATATTGAAGAGTTCGTTTTAATAAAAATTTTTTTAGTGTGAAGTTCAAATTCGTAAACTACTAGCAGAAACAGTTCATTTAAAAAAATTTCTCCTTTTGTCTTTCCTACGATTAAAATCGCCATATACGCAATATTGTTTACCAAACAAAAATTAAAGTGAAAGGAAAAAAGAAAAGATAAAAAACGGGCGGGTCGATCCGGGTTGGACCGGGTCAGCCAAAACCTCAAAAGCCTGCTTTTATTTTCAGGCCCGTTATCATCGTCGGTGATTTGTGTTTACTCCGGCTGGCCAAAGCTTCTAAGTTTGCTTTTTCCAGCCGGTTAACATAACTAGTGAACCTGTTGGGTCAAAACGGACTTGCTTTTCCAACAATTCAACCTTCTTGTGCAGTAGGCTCTTCTTCTTACAGGTAATTCAAATATTTTATTATTAGGTACTGTAGAAATTATAAGAGTACCCAAAATTCAATTTAACTGATACCTTTTTGTGCGGTGCGATTTGCCCTTTTTTTAATAAGCAAGTCCAAACACCCCTTTACAGTCTTATATCCAGGTCGTAAATGCAAAATATTAGCTTTACTTGATTATCTTATTTTCAGTATTAAAATCACTTTAAAACACGCCTAGTAGAAAAATATGGGTTCATAATTTGTATTTAGTACTAAGTTTCTGTATTTGATGAATGCAGAATCGGGTGGTGAGAGATTGTTTATCATATATTGGTTGATAATGAAGGCAATAGTGAAGAAATATCAGCAGAAATTTAAAAGAGCCCAGGATGACATGGATCGATGGGATCATCTCCATTCTCGATTGATTTCGCAGTTTAGAAATGCTTCTTCCATTATCGGAAGATTACAGATTCTTCACTTTCTGTATTAAATGTACATATTGATTGGCTTTTCAACCCATTTGACCCATTTTTTAAGGGAAAATTTTGAACCCAAACGACCCATTCATAAGTGAATGGTTCAGAATTGCCGCCCAGATGTTTAACAATATTATTTTTTCCCTGTGTGATCAGTTGCTTGAAGATCCCAAAAAATACGGTTCTTTGAAAAATCTACATCAAAGAAGGTATCTTGACAAAGCAGATGGAATCCCTACAGACGATCATTCTTTCAATGACTAAAACTCTGTAAGTTGATAATCAATAGCTCTAGTTAATTAAATATCTTCAGAAAAGTAAGGGACTCGAATCATCATGCATATTGCCTTTTAGCAATTATACAAGTAGAGGTGGCGAACTGGCAATATCAACCCATTTACCTATAAAATTGGGACAATTTGAGTAACATTTTTTCAGTAACAGGTGCATTGACCCATTAGTAATAAAACATAAGCCAAATCGGCCTATATGAGTTTAGCTAAAATATTTAAGTAAAAGAAATCATGTCAAATTAGTTGAACGGGGTGAAAGTCATCTGCATTGTTTTTACATTTTGAAACAAGTGTACCTTACTAGTTACTAGTCCTGATGTTGACAGGCAGGACCTAAATAGTGTCGATCTCTCTCTTTCAAAAGCTTATCGCGATGCTAAGCAACAATTGAAAGGAGGTTCTGTTCAGATATCACTGAATCAATTAAATAACCGGATTCGCATTAAACCAAGTCTTGCAGACTGCTTATAAATCAATGTTTTTTTTAATTCGCGTTATTCAGGTTTTTTTTATTCGCTCTTTTTTCTTCGCTTTCATACGTTTTCGTTCGTTTTCATACGTTTTCGTCCGTTTTCATACATTTTCGTCCATTTACATACGCTTTCGTCCGTATTTACGTTTTCATGTTTTTTGGTTCGTTTTTATACGTTTTTGTCCGTTTTCAATCATTTTCATCCGTTTTTATACGTTTTAATCCGTTTTCATAGGTTTACATACGATTTCATCAGTTTTCATATGTTTTCGCCCGTTTTCGTCCGTTTTCGTTTGTTTTTTTAGGTTTTCTTGTATTTCGTCCGTTTTTACACGTTTTTGTCTGTATTTTTACGTTTTCAATTATTTTCGTCCGTTTTTACACGTTTTCGTCCGTTTTCATACGTTTTCGTCCATTTTTTTTTTACGTTTTCATCCACTTTGTTTTCATCTGTTTTTAGACGTTTTCGTCCGTTTTTATACGTTTTCGTCCGTTTTCATACGTTTTATACTTTTTTGTCCGTTTTCATTCGTTTTTCATTCGATTTTATACGTTTTTGTCCGTTTTTAGACGTTTTCATTTTGACATTTGTAAGTGACACTTATTTATCTCTTGTGATATAACACTGTAAGGAAGATGAAGAGTATTACATTCTTCAGCATGTATGTGTTATCAGTTGTGATACTCAACTAAAAATGTGATGATTCTAATGATTTTGTTCTTTTTTCTTATTTGTGTTTTTGAAAATATTTAGGAAGTTTTTGTGTTTTATGATATTATAAAATATTAGAAAAGTTGTTCAACTAAAAACAAGAGATGTTATGATACTTTTGTCAGATTTGTGGTGGATTTTTCTATTTAATGGATACATTGTGCATGTTTCGATAGGTTTCATATCGGGATTTGAAAATATCTATGGTTGAATCAGAAAACTAAAGAAGCTATGGTTGAAGAAAGCACACTTCTTTATAAAAAAACCGAGGAAGCTCAAACACATGTGATATCACACATGATATCACCTCACTTGTGATATCACACGATATCACACGTGATATCATGTGTGATAACACCGGTAATAGCATGTGTAATATCATAGTTTACATCACTTGTGATATCACCAGTGAGGTGATATCACCTGTGTGTGATATCACAGATGTTTGAGCTTCCTCAGTTTTTTCATAAAGAAGTGTGCTTTCTTCAACCATAGCTTCTTTAGTTTGTTGATTCAACCATAAATATTTTTAAATCCCGCTATAAAACCTATCGAAACATGCACAATGTATCCATTAAATAGAAAAAATCCACCACAAGTCTAACAAAAGTATCATAACATCTCTTGTTTTCAGTTAAACACCTTTTCTAATATTTAATATTATCATAAAACACAAAATCTTCCTAAATATTTTCAAAAACACAAATAAGAAAAATGAACAGAAACATCACAGTAATATAATAAGTGACATTTATTATTATTTCTTTCATATATATTTTGTAAAATACTAAATTCTTATCACATTTGGTAAGAATGTAATATTTCACATTCTCAGTTGAGTATCACAACTGATAACCCATACATGATGAAGAATGTAATATTCTTCATCTTTCTTACAGTGTTATATCACAAGAGATAAATAAGTGTCACTTAAAAATATCAAAATAAATACAAAGGAAGCAAACTATGAAAATAGAGAATTGACATATTCTAAAAATCAAACAAGTATGGCATTAAATTAGCAATTTTTTGAACAAAATAAGAATTCATCTAAAGAGACTTTAACCCTTTTATTTCTACTAAGAGTATAATATCACAAGTGATAGATAACATTGGTTTGTCAATTGCGATGAAAGGCACAAAAACTATCTTGTAACTGAAAATTATAAAAATACTAGAAAACACATAGGTGATAATATATAAAAATATACAGAGCAATGAAATATATCAGGTGATATTAAAGGTTAAAAAACATACTTGTTTGTTTATGAAATATCACAAGTGATATTAGACATTAACTTTTTTTTATATAAAATATCACAATTGATATTAGACATGTCATATAATAAAGTTTTATAATAAGCATCAAATCGTGTGAAATAGACGAAAACGTATAAAAAAGGCAAAAAACGGACGAAGACGTATGAAAACGTACGAAAACGTCTGAAAACAGACAAAAACGTATAAAAACGGACAAAAACGTTTGAAAATGAACGAAAATGTATAAAAACGGATGAAAACGGACGAAAACGTCTGAAAACAGACGAAAGCGTCTAAAAATGGACGAAAACATAAAAAAATAGATAAACCTATGAAAACATATAGAAATGGACGAAAACGTCTGAAAACGGACGAAAACGTATAAAAACGGACAAAAATACATGAAAACGTAAACAAATAGACGAAAACGTATGAAAATGGATGAAAACGTATGAAAACGGACGAAAACGTATGAAAACAAACAAAAACATAAGAAAACGGACGAAAACGTATGAAAACGGACAAAAGCGTAAGAAAACGGGCGAAAACGTCTAAAGACGGATGAAAACGGACTAAAACGTATATAAACCTGTGAAACGTATAAAAACGGACGAAAATGTCTTAAAACGGACGATAATACATGAAAACGTAGAAAAACGGACGAAAACGTATGAAAATGGGCGAAAACGTATGAAAATGGACGAAAAGGTAATAAAATATACGAAAACATATGAAAACGTATGAACGGGCGAAAAAGTAAGAAAATGGACGAAAACGTTGGAAAACGGACGAAACAGATGAAAACGGACGAAAATATATGAAAACAGACGAAAACGCATGAAATCGAAGAAAAAAACGCAAATAAAAAAAAACTTGAATAACGAGAATTAAAAAAAAAGTTAATTTATAAAATTAAAAAAAACGTGAATTAATTAAAAAAAAAAGCAAAAAAAGAAGGTGAAAAAAAAGAAAGACAAAAAACAAGAAAAAAAACATGAACTTAAATTTAAGTATTAAATCTTAGGTTAATCCCGACCATTAGATCAAACTAAATTTGTCCCTTGGTAAAACAAAATAAGGTGCCACTCATATTGTGACAACTCGTAATTTCAGGTCATTTATCAAACTTTGAAAATTTTGCTATTCATCTCGGGAATTTACTATTACTGGTTACTATTCATCATTTTTGAAGTCAGTTTGCGACTTTGAGAGGTTATTTCAAAATTTTACTATTCACGAAACACTATTCATTCTCGGAGAAAAATCACTATTAATGATTCACTATTCATCATTTTCCTTAAACTAGGTTTACGAGTATCAAATACGCGTAACCTAGAGTGTTAAGCTGCGTATGCATGGAACATCATTGAGAACATTACATATAGACTAGAGTTAGTCTATATATCATCAGTAACATCATCATCATATTAGTTTATGCATATTTCATTAACGTATATTTTTCCTATTAAATAAACGCTATCACACGATCATTTATTTTGAATAATTGATCCGACACTTCCAAAAATTGTCCTGATAAATTTTTATACTCATTTTAAGACTATAAAAATTATATTATTAGTTTACCCGATGTTTTGAGTTTATTTTGTATATAAATTGTTATATATATATATATATATATATATATATATATATATATATATATATATATATATATATATATATATATATATATATATATATATATTATATTTACGACGGTTTTCGTAAATTCAACTCGATAATTATTTATTCACTCAATTCTTGCGAGAAATGTATATTTATAATTTTTATGACTTCGATATATTTTATTTTGTTCAATTAAAATCGATTTTTAGCTAACGCTACACTTAATAATTTATTTTATGTACAAACTACACATTATACTTAACTTTCTATACATTTAATCAACAAAAATATAAAACCCTTTCCCCAAATCAGCCCTTGCCGACCTCTTTCCCCCTAGTCACCATTTCATAAATTAAAAATGACACCTAGGTGTACACATACACAATTTATATTAGATATTTGTATATTATACAATATATATTTAGCAAAAACACATACATTACACATTCAAAAGGTGAAAAGTGAAAGAACTCTCTCGTTGTCTTTGTTGAGGTTCGTCCAAGCAAGAACCAAGAGGAAGAAATCATAGTTTTTCAAGATCAAGTGATAATTAAACACTAGTTTACTTCTATATTAGGTTTTGAGATAAAAACCAAGAAGTATTTAGGTACCTAGTTACTTAAACCTCATCATAATACTAGTAAGCTTCTTATAATTTTTATTTTACTTTTATCATCTTACTTGAGCTATTTTTATCATGCTAGTACAAAAACGTGCAAGTATCATATGTATTTATACCACTTTTACTTGTTTTTATTTCATATTATAAGTTTTAATCATCCTATAATTATTCCCATGAAACCATATCATTGTTGATGAAGTTTAGGAACCCATGACACCCTGAGAAGGTGTATGGTAGGCTTAGAATAGTTTTGGTGTTGATTGGAAGGGTTTAGAACAAGTATTACACTAGAAAAATCATTTTCGACAACACAAGATTGAGGTCTGTCCAAAATTGTAAAATCTGGAAATTTCGACAGGTTATGGAATATTTTGGTTTATATTTTCATAAAATAGACTTTAAAACGAAACCGTGGTCGCTTGAACAGGTTAAAACGGATTTATAACGAAGAAGTTACGTTATTTTCAAGTTTAACGACGAAAACTAATTTTTCTGAAAAATGCAAGCTGTCAAGGTTTATTTTAAGGGCAAAAATGAGTTTTAAACATTATCTAAATGAGTCAATTTATCAAAAATATATTAGTATACATTAACACGAAACCAAGGATATATAAAACGTAGAAAACGGACTTATAACGACTAAGTTACACAATTTTTAAATATGGCTATCGTAACTATTTTATACAAGTAATAACACTTATATATTTTCTATTAGGCCAAAATGGTTGTCGCAAGTGACTATGTTTGGAGCCTGTTGGGATATGAAAGTGCTGAAGAGTTAAAGTACTGCAGATTCTCAAAGTACCGCAGAATGGCAAAGAACTGGAAAAAGTCAAAGAGTCAAAGTACTGCTAAATAGAAGGTCAAAGTACTGCACATGAAGGTCAAAGTACTGCAAGATCGAAAGAATTGTTTTATTCGTTTATGGAAAGTCTTGTAATTCTAGATTAGATTACTTGTCGTACAAGAATACAATTGTAAACCGACTAGGGTTATCCTTGAGCCTATAAAAGGACCCCTAGATTGGCATTAGAGGTACGAGTCTTAGAGTTTACGATTACAAGTTTAGAGTTTTAGAGAGTTCGATATTCTTAGAGTTGTTGAAATATCTGCATAATAAGCAGATTTAGAGTTATTAATAAAAGTTGTTGTTCTTAGATTTGTTAAGTAAATTCCGCGTACTTAATAAAGATTATTCAGTGTTTCATTGTTAATAACTTAGGATTTATCCGAGGTTATTAAACCTTAAACAAGCTAGTTAAGTTAGTTTGGTTAGAGTACATCGATCCAACAAGTGGTATCAGAGCTTGTGTGGAAACTCTGACTAAGAAGAAACCCTACAAAAACAAACCTAAAGATTTCGACTGAAGCTGTTCCACCACCATCAATCACCTCACTCAGAATTCCAATCATCAAAAAGGGAGAATATGACTTATGGTGCATGAAGATGAGGCAGTACATTGCCATTACAGACCATGCTTTATGGAATGTAATTGTTAATGGCAATGAAGTTGTTCAAGAACCTGTAGAGATTGCTGGACAACCTAAACCACCCAAACCTGTCCTACCAGCAGCTACTATAAGGAATCAAGAGAAAGCTCTTAACATTCTCTTGTCTGCTATACCTGATGGCCATCTATTGAAATTCCATGATGCTAAAGATGCAAAGCAACTCTGGGCTGCTTTCAAGACAAGATTTGGAGGGAATGAAGCTTCTAAGAAGATGCACAGAAATCTACTAAAGCAACAGTTTGAAACTTTCACAGTTGGTGAAAGAGAGAGTCTTGATGCTGCATATGATAGGTTTCAGAACCTACTCAACATGTTGGAGTTATACAAGGCAGAAGTATCAGTTGAAGATGCTAATCTGAAGTTTCTAAAGAGTTTGCCATCTACATGGCATGTTATTGCTACAATGATCAGAGGACAACCTGGTTTAGATGTCATGGACTTTGATGATCTCTACAACCATCTAAAGGTTTATGAGCATGAGATGAATGGTCAAACAAGTTCTAAGTCCAGTATTGCTTTTCTATCATCTGAAAAGAGGGGCAGTACTTCAACCAAAAGTACTGCTTCTCCTACTCAAAGTACTGTGACTCAAAGTACTGTCTCGTATGCTGCTCCCACCCATTCTCAGCAAGTACCACCAACTGCTACTATGCACTCAGATGAGGTTGTGTGTTCCTTCTTTGCTCAACATGCTTCTTTACCTGTCACCTATGAAGAAGATCTCTCACAGATTGAAGAGGATGCTTTGGAAGAAATTGATATTAGGTGGCAAGTAGCAATGATTACTGCAAGAATCAAGAAGTACATGAAGAAAACAGGAAAGAACATTGATTTCAAGCCAAAACAGGGGATCACTTTTGACAAATCAAAAATTGAATGCTTCAATTGTCAAAAGACTGGACACTTTGCAAGAGAGTGCAGATTTGCTAAGTATCAAGCAAATAGGATGACTGAAAAACCAAAGCTGGAGCTCAAAGAGATCCCTATAACTGAAACCAAAGCTTTGGTTGCTCAAGAAAGTTTATCAGAGGTTGACTGGAGTGCTGAGTTTGATGATGAACCAGTAACCTACTGTATGGTAGCAGTGGAAGAAGAAGTTAAAGAATCAGTGGAAGAACTGGACTGGAGCACTGCTTTTGATGAGGAACCTGAACATGCTGCCTTGGAACCCAGAGATTGTCTAGGAGGATTTGATTAGAGCTTAGAGTGTGAAGATGATCCTATTTTACTTGCTATGGTAGCTACATCACCAAGTTCACCCCTATCTCTGAGGTATGCTCAAATTGTCATGACTTTTATCAAAAACTGTTAAATAGTTATGTGATTGAAAGAGATAATTGTATTAGGGCTAGGTCTGAGGTAGCAGGATACCAAATCACTTTAGAGTAATCACTTTAGAGTCTATGGAAGCCAAAATCTTAACACATGAAAATAATGAAATGGCTTGGGCTGAAAAGTATGAACAACAGGATTACCAACTAAAACTAAGTGAATGGAAGCTAAATTGTAAAATTGCTGAAATTGAGAAACTAACTAAGGAAAGAGATGAACTGTTAGCTAAGTTTGATGCCTGGAATGAATCTGGCTTGTCCCATGTTGCTTATGTTGAAAAACAGAGAAGAACTTACATTAGAACTGGCTTAGGTTTTGGTATGGACTTTACTAACATGGAAGAAAACATAACTAGTGATCAGGATGACTTAGAAGATATAACCACTAGTGATGATGAACTCATTAATTATGTAGAAACATCTAGCAATGAGGGTTCAATTAGTGATTCACCTCCTGAGTTTAAGAGAGACACTGGTTCTCATGCAGTTCCCCATCCCACTGGAATTCATCAACCCCCTAGGCCTGATGTTTCTAGATTTGGTGTAGACAGCCTTGAGTTTAGGAAGAAGCTTATTGGTCAATCTAGGTCTGAAACCCCAAAAGAAACTGTTAACACCAATGTTCAAAGTCAAGCAGTACCTTCAGGAAAACCTTTTCAAAACAGTACTGCTAAACCTTTTTGGGATAACTTTGGTCAAAACAGATTTAATCATTCACCTAGAAGGCAAAATAGTTTTGGTCATAGACATAGGAGTAGACACTTTGGAAGTATGGGTGCAAAACTGTGCTTTGTGTGTTATAGTCCTAATCACTTAATCAAAGATTGTGACCGACACACAGAATATCTTAGTAAGTTTCCAAAGAATTGGTCTACCAACCAGAATCCTAGAGAGCGCAAACCAGTCTGGAATAATTCAAATAGGGTAAATCATAGTAATTTCTCACCAGACCATAGGTACCCTCACCAGAGAAGACCTTTTTCTAGACAACCAGTACCTTCACAAGCAGTACCTTCTCAAAGTACTGCTCAATCAACACAAGGTACTGCTCACACTACTTGGAATAGGAACCCTAGGAGATCTCACTCTTATCAACCTAGAAGGTATTACAATTCACATAGGGGATCTAGATCACAGGAACCAAGTGTTAAAACTGAATGGGTTAAGAGGGAAAGTACTGCTGAGGGACAAACAGTACTTTCAACAAAAAGTGAATCAGATGTTTTTGTGATACAAGATAATGTGAATGAATCTACAAAAGTGAGTTTTGTTAAAAATCCAGAAAGTTTTGAAAATCCACATGTGAAGAACCAAAAGATAATTCTGGATCATGTTTTAAAAGATAGTGAAAATTACATACTCAAAGAATTTGAGTTTGTAACTCCACAAGGGGAACACAAGTCAGTAATGGCTTGGGTTCCTAAAAGAAACTAACTCTCTATATTTTTGTGCAGGGCAACCCAGAAGAGGAGCTTAAAGATCATCTGATTGTAGATAGTGGTTGCTCTGGAAGCATGACAGGAGACAAGGAGATTCTGTCAGATTTTAGATCTATTAGTGGAGGAAGAGTTGCATTTGGGAATGATCCCAATGGAGGAAGGATTACTGGGAAAGGAACAATTAAAGCAGGGAGAATAGATTTTGAGAATATTAGATATGTGAAGGAGCTTAAGTTCAATTTATTGTCAGTCTCTCAAATCTGTGATAAAAAGCATCCTGTGTTATTCACTGACACAGAATGTCTCATTCTTTCATCCGAATTCAAACCTGTTGATGATGACTTGGTAGTACTCAGAGTACCAAGAACCAATGATGTGTATAGTCTGGACATGAAGAGTCTTCACTCTTATGGAAGAGCCACCTGTTTAGTGGCAAAAGCAACATCTGAAGAAGCACATCAGTGGCATAGAAGATTGGGCCATGTTAATTTCAATAATATCAACAAACTGGTCAAAGGAAATTTAGTTAAAGGTTTACCTTCAAAGACTTACAAGAATGATCACTCATGTTTGGCATGCAAGAAGGGTAAACAACATAAAGCTTCATGCAAGAAGCTTGAGGAGAGAACTATTAGAGAACCATTGGAGCTGTTACATATGGATCTTTTTGGACCTGTCTCTGTGGCAAGTCTAAACAAGAAGAAGTACTTCTTGGTTATTACAGATGATTGCAGTAGATTCAGTTGGGTATTTTTCTTGGGCTTTAAAGATGACACTTTTGATGCTATTCAGACTCTAATCATAGCACTGGAAAACCAATTGAGACTCAAGGTTAGAGGTATTAGATGTGACAATGGGACTGAATTCAAAAACAAGCTTATGGATGAATTTTGTGCTAACAAAGGAATCAAGAGGGAGTTCAGTATTGCAAGAAAACCACAACAAAATGGTGTTGCAGAGAGGAAGAATAGGACTTTAATTGAAGCAGCCAGAACTATGCTTGCAGATTCACAACTACCTATTCAATTCTGGGCTGAAGCTGTAAGTACTGCTTGCTATGTACTTAACAGAGTATCAGTCACCAAACCACAGATGAAGACACCATATGAGTTGCTGATGGGCAACAAACCCAACATTCGATTTTTGAAGCCTTTTGGATGCCCTCTTACTATTTTAAACACAATTGATAATCTGGGAAAGTTTGATGGCAAGTCAGAAGAAGGATATTTATTGGGTTATTGTACCAACAGCAAGGGCTTTAGAGTTTACAACAGAGTCACTAAGAAGGTTCAAGATTGTCTTCATGTTGAGTTTTTAGAAAATCAAGAGAATCAAAAGGGTAAAGGTCCTGATTGGATGTTTGATCTTGAAGTTTTGACTCCTTCCATGAACTATGTACCTGTCAGAGAAGAGAACCAACCTGTGAATAATGGAGAAGATTCACAATATGTGGTTCATGGAGTTCATATTAGACCTGATGCTGTTCCTGATGAAGAACCAAAGAAAAGTACTGATGCTCCAAAGCAAAGTACTGGTGATGTACCAAAGCAAAGTACCGATGAACCAAAATCCTCACTATCTGCTGAGGATCAAGCTATTCAAGAGACACTTAATCAGATGCTTTCTCAAGATGTTATGGCACATTCTTATACTGATGAACAAAGAAGAGTGATCGGCTCCTGAACAGTCAAGTTTAATCACACAAGCTAACCACTTGTGAATGGTCAACCGTAATAAACTTAAAACAGCTCAGAAAGCAATACAATTAAGATCAGAAGGAGTATAGTGTTTCCCCAGGTCGTTAAGTCCCAACGAGGTATGAACACTGTAGTACAACGAATCTGTGATCGGGTGATATTGAATGGGAAAAGGTTTGTGGATTTGGAATAATTATACCTAAAGAGAAAGTTTTTTTGGCGGGAAAACGTTTTAGCAACGTGGGATTTGATTGAGTGTTTAGGAGGAGGAAGCATTAATTGCTTCTTGTTGTTTGGTGGAGGTGGAGTGATAAGGGAGGAGGCTTGGTGTGTGGCAGGGGGTGAGGGAGATTGAGTGTTGCAGGCGAGCAGGTGAGGAAGAAGGTGGGCGGGAAAAAATGTGGGGGTTGACTGGGGTTTGACCGAGTTTAATATTAGGGTAAACGGGTTGGATTGGGAGTAAAGGGTATTGGGCTTGGGTTTGGGTATTTGAGTGGTTAATGGTTTTAGGATAGATTGGACCAAGGATTTAAATTGGACCCATATGAGACTTTAGGGACTAAAACTGCCAAAACTGAAAATTCAGGGACCATTCGTGTACATTCTGAAAAAATGATCCAAGGGTAGGTTTTGCCAATCATCAATAGTATAAGGGCCATTTTTGTTATTTTCTGAAATTTGAGGGTGTAATCTGCCAGTTTTGAAATCTTTGGGGATTAAACTTGTAATTTCTCAAAACTTTTGAAAATTTTCACCAAAGGACTAATTATGAAAACTTATGATTTCAAAAGGACCTTTGGTGACTTTTCTTTTAAAATAAGTGCTCAGGGACTATTTCTGACAACTTTTGAAACTTGGGAGACTAAAACTGCCAATTATGCAAACTTAGCTCATTTTTCATCTGATTTTAAACATTTTGCATCTGAGACATATAAAATACAATTTTGAGATATTTTCAGTATTTTGATGCATTTCTGAGCGTTTTTAAGTGTTTTGCAGTTCAGATTTGACCAAAAATGATGAGTATTTACACACTCATCAATCCCCCACACTAAACTATTGCTAGTCCCTAGCAATCTTTTGAGAAAAACTTAATGGATTTGAATCTCTTTACCAAAAGCCATTACTTCTGGAGTAGCCAAATGTTTCAGTTCAAGTAAGAACCTTGGTACACCGATAACCAAATGATTTTGAGCAAATCACCAGCTTCCAACGGATTTGATTTGTCTTTACCAGAAGCCGTTTGCTTCTGGACTAGCCAACTCTTAGATAAATTATCAATATTATCTTTGGTGAGATGATTACCAATTATGGTTTTTCCACTGCCTTTACCACAAGCCATAAACTTGCGGGCTAGCCAACTCTTCACTAATTAAAGATATGGTGAGCTGAATACCATACAATTTTGGGCAAATTGCAAGCCGTCAACGGATTTGAGATATCTTTACCAAGAGCCGTTTGCTCTTGGATTAGCCAATCCTTTTGTTTATTAGACATGGCGGACTGATAACCATAAGCTGAGTAAGTGCAAAACACTTACTCCAAAAAAAAAAAATTTTTTTTGGCCAAAAATGGGGGAATTGGGTGGTATAATTACATGATAAAATTCGTGAGAATTCCCCCCCACACTAGAAATGAATATTTCCCTCAATATTCAAAGTACCGGCGGTTATGCCGAAACAAAGAACGTAAAAGGGAAATACTACGGCCATTATTTAATTTTTTTTTAGATATATATATATATATATATATATATATATATATATATATATATATACAACATGTGGGGCAACTCCCCCACACTAGGGTGGTACACACGGGTGAAAACCCATGTTTAACTACTGTTTTTGATTACCGAGTCGCTAGCTTGACTCGACCCCGAATTCATTGGTTCATGGGGAAGTAAGTGGAAGAGACAATCTCCATCGGACTTTCATTCAAGATGTTTGGACAAACATTTGAAGCACGTGAAAGTTCCACACCGACGAGATATACATAGACAGACCCGGCTCACAAATGGTACATGGAAATGCCGGGGTCAAAGATAATGTCTTCATTCCCGAAGGAGTGAAGAACAGGAGAAGCCACGGGATAGGTGAAGAAGAGATAGAAAATCATGATAAACATCATGACTAACTCATCATCATCAGAAGGAGAATTCATAATAGCATGAATCTCATCATTTAAGCTCAATTGGTCTAGACATATCCAGGGTGTGTCTAGATCAAAGTAGAAGTTATCATACTCCGGCGGAGATATGATATGAGTGAGTTCATCTGAGAACTCCTTGAAGGTGAATGAATCATATTCAGAATTGATATGAGTGGGTTCACTAGTGAACTCCTCCAATGTAAATGATTCATAATTGGGGAGAGAATTATGAGAATGAAAAGTGGTACTGCCACTAATCTTCTCTCCCATATTATCAAAACAGAAGGCTTTCATTTCCGGAATAGAATCATCGGAAAGAATGTCACTATCCTTAATGGGGATAGGAAATGAAATAGGCTTTTCATTAAAAGCCTCGATTCTAGAAATGAGAAGATTAACATTCAATAATGTTGCACGAAGTGCTTCATCTTTGATTTCAGTGTCAGTAACTTCATCATTCTCTTCTTCTAAGCTAACAAGCTCAGAAGGTAAATCTTCCACATAAACGATGTCTCCACAAGATAACGAATCATCATCATCAGAATCGGAGAACATCTCAACATGATCTTTTGGGAAGACAAGAGGGGTAGGGATATCACAAAAATGCTCGAAAATTCCCTGTGACTCTCTTGGGATTGAGACAAGGTTCTCAACACTAGACTTTATGAATTCGTCCGATTCCTTTTCAGGAACAGTGTCAAGATGCTCGTCCCCCATGCTCAGAGAGTGAGTGTGAACCTCGGGTGTGATAGCAGTTGTTTGAGAATGAATCTCAACTGCTGGGATATCATCTGATGAACTTGATGAATCTTTATAGAATTGAAGGATATCAAGTGTATCCTCATCATCACTGTCATCAGGAATAAAACAAAATTGAGAGCTAGATCTGGCTGCTTTTTCTTTTGCAATTGATTCCCTAATAGATTTTTCAAACGCAATTTGGGAATTTATTTTAGCAGCCTGCTCTTCAGCTAACAATTCTTCCATGGATTTTTGATTTGGATTATCTTGGGAATGTTTACATTCCTTCAAATCTTTCACTAAATCCAAAAGATCAAGGAGAAGATTTTGAGGAAGTGGCTCAGGCTGAGGTGGTGTCTGATTCATTTGGTACTGTAGAGGTTGGTTATGATACGAAGAGTCGTAATTGTTACAAGGAAATGGATTCCTTGTTTGACAATCAGAGCTACAGTGTGGACCTCCACAATACTCACAACAGTAAAACTGATGTGGCTGTGAGTTATATGTGTGGTAGTCATAATTGTTATCAGGAACCTGCTCATAGACAAGCGTGTTTCCCGATTGACAATCAGAACTGGAGTGTGAACCACCACAGTACTCACAACAGTAAAACTGCTGAGTCTCACAGTGTGGTAGCTGATGGAATAAATCAGTTGTGTTATGGTAAGAATAGGGATCTTGGTTATAGACAGACCCGTTTCCTGACTCCACCATGCTACAACTGGGGCAATTGCCACCATTATAAGGACCACCACACCATTGACAACCAAGAGGGTGAGGATGAGACATAGAAAGAATCAAATGTTTTCAGAGGGGTAAGGATGAAGAATCAAAGATGTGAGAGGGTAAAGATGGATATTTTTGAATTTTTGGATAAACATTTTGTAAAAATAAGAAAGAAAATCTTTTTGGGTTTTTTATTTATATATATGTAGAAACAAAAGAAAAACATTTTTGTGTTTTATATGTTTTAAGATTTTTTTGGATTTTTATAAGAAAATATATATAGATATAGATGGTATGAACAAGGAGTGAATATTCAAATCACTAATCTGCTAAGCGTAAGATAATTAGCACAGCTCCCCGGCAGCGGCGCCAAAATTTGATCGGCTCCTGAACAGTCAAGTTTAATCACACAAGCTAACCACTTGTGAATGGTCAACCGTAATAAACTTAAAACAGCTCAGAAAGCAATACAATTAAGATCAGAAGGAGTATAGTGTTTCCCCAGGTCGTTAAGTCCCAATGAGGTGTGAACACTGTAGTACAACGAATCTGTGATCGGGTGATATTGAATGGGAAAAGGTTTATGGATTTGGAATAATTATACCTAAAGAGAAAGTTTTTTTGGCTGGAAAACGTTTTAGCAACGTGGGATTTGATTGAGTGTTTAGGAGGAGGAAGCATTAATTGCTTCTTGTTGTTTGGTGGAGGTGGAGTGATAAGGGAGGAGGGTTGGTGTGTGGCAGGGGGTGAGGGAGATTGAGTGTTGCAGGCGAGCAGGTGAGGAAGAAGGTGGGCGGGAAAAAATGTGGGGGTTGACTGGGGTTTGACCGGGTTTAATATTAGGGTAAACGGGTTGGATTGGGTGTAAAGGGTATTGGGCTTGGGTTTGGGTATTTGAGTGGTTAATGGTTTTAGGATAGATTGGACCAAGGATTTGAATTGGACCCATATGAGACTTTAGGGACTAAAACTGCCAAAACTGAAAATTCAGGGACCATTCGTGTACATTCTGAAAAAATGATCCAAGGGTAGGTTTTGCCAATCATCAATAGTATAAGGGCCATTTTTGTTATTTTCTGAAATTTGAGGGTGTAATCTGCCAGTTTTGAAATCTTTAGGGATTAAACTTGTAATTTCTCAAAACTTTTGAAATTTTTCACCAAAGGACTAATTATGACAACTTATGATTTCAAAAGGACCTTTGGTGACTTTTCTTTTAAAACAAGTGCTCAGGGACTATTTCTGAGAACTTTTGAAACTTGGGGGACTAAAACTGCCAATTATGCAAACTTAGCTCATTTTTCATCTGATTTTAAACATTTTGCATCTGAGACATATAAAATACAATTTTGAGATATTTTCAGTATTTTGATGCATTTCTGAGCGTTTTTAAGTGTTTTGCAGTTCAGATTTGACCAAAAATGATGAGTATTTACACACTCATCAAAGAGCTTATGAAGAAGCAAAGAAAAAGAACAAGAATGCAGAGTTCTCTCACAGTACTTTGGACAATACTTTTGAACAAAGTACTGATGCACCAGTTGACAGTACTTTAGATGATTTGGATGATCCTACCATGCCTGGATTAGAAGATACTGATGATGAGCTGGATAATGAAGGTATTTTCTCAGATTCTAATGAAGATGCTGATTTCACTAACTTGAATGATACTTATGAAGTTCCACAATCTCCAATCTTAAGAATTCATAAGAATCATCCGACTGATCAAATTATTGGTCCTTCTACTTCTGGAGTTATGACAAGACACAAAGCTAAGAGTTTCACTACACCTCACAATGCTTTACTTAGCTTTGTATATAAGCAAAACAGGCTGAATCATAAGGACCATCAAACCTGCCTATTTACTTGTTTCATCTCTCAAGAGGAACCCAAGAATATTGCTCAAGCATTGACTAAAGAAAGCTGGGTTGAAGCTATGCAGGAAGAACTTCTTCAATTTAAACTTCAAGAAGTTTGGGTTTTATGTGATCTTCCAGATGGGAAGAGAGTTATTGGAACCAGATGGGTTTTCAGAGTTAAAAGAGATGAAAGAGGCAATGTTATCAAAAACAAGGCAAGGTTAGTAGCTCAAGGCTACAGACAGGATGAAGGAGTAGATTATGATGAAGTATTTGCTCCTGTAGCAAGGATTGAGGCTATTAGAATATTTCTTGCTTTTGCTTCATATATGGGATTTCAGGTCTACCAGATGGATGTCAAGAGTGCCTTTCTTTATGGCACTATTATAGAAGAGGTGTATGTTAAACAACCTCCAGGTTTTAAAGATCCTACACATCCTAACAAAGTCTACAAGGTAGTTAAGGCTCTTTATTGCCTTCATCAGGTACCTAGAGCTTGGTATGAGAGGCTCTCCACATTCTTATTACAACATGGTTACAGAAGGGGGGCTATTGATAAGACTTTGTTTATCAAGAGAGACAAGAAGGATATCATGTTAGTTCAAGTATATGTTGATGATATCATCTTTGGGGCTACCAAACAGCCCATGGTTAAGGAGTTTGAGCAGCTGATGCAGAAAGAATTTCAGATGAGTTCAATGGGTGAGTTAACTTTCTTTTTGGGACTTCAAGTTAAGCAGTCAAAGGAATGTATTTTTATAAGTCAAGACAAGTATGTATCTGACATACTTAAGAAGTTCAGTTTTGATGCTATGAAGCCAGTAACTACACCTATTAAATCAATCAACTCATTGGGCAAAGATGAAGATGGACAACCTGTTGAAGTCAAGTTATACATATCAATGATTGGCTGTCTAATGTATCTCACTGCATCAAGGCCTGATATCATGTTTGCAGTATGTTTATGTGCAAGATATCAAGTCTCACCAAAGGTCTCTCATATGAATGCAGTAAAGAGGATTTTTAGTTATTTGAAACAACAACCTAAGTTGGGGTTGTGGTATCCTAAGGATTCACCTTTTCACTTAGAAGCTTTTTCAGATAGTGATTATGCTGGTGATAACTATGATAGAAGATCAACAACTGGAGGATGCCAATATCTTGGAAGAAGATTAGTCTCCTGGCAATGCAAGAAGCAGACAATTGCAGCAACATCATCTACTGAAGCTGAATATGTGGCTGCTGCAAGCTGCTGTGGACAAGTTTTGTGGATGCAGAATCAACTCTTGGAGTATGGGTTCAATTTTAAGAATACTCCTATCAATATTGATAATGAGAGTACTATCTGTATTGTGAAGAATCCAGTTTATCATTCCAAGACCAAGCACATTCAGATTAGGAATCACTTCATCAGAGATTGTTATGAGCATAGGCTCATTAATGTGGTCAAGGTTCATACAGATGACAATGTAGCTGACTTACTTACCAAAGGCTTTGATGTTTCAAGATTCAATCATTTGGTGGCGAGCATTGGCATGATTAACCATTGAGCTACATTTGAGGGGAGGACTATAAGGTGTTAGTATAGTCCTATGCATTGTTTGAGGAGAGGATATTAGTGTATACTTAGTTTGTACAGAGAAATTCATGCAAGTTCTGCTTTTAATTTCATGGAAAGTACTGCTTGGGAAAGTACTGCTTACGTGGAAGTACTGTTTGTCATATTAAAGTACTGTTCCAACGGTTATATTGAGGGGTAATTACTCGTAACGGTAACTTTGTTATTATGGGCTGTGATTTTTTCAAATCCCACCTATAAATAACTACTTTCCGATTTTCCCTCTCATATTGATATTTTAGAATCTTTTCCATCTTTATCTCACTTTCACCCATTATATTCGATCATATCTTTTAATTGTGCTCACAACATTCATCAATGGCGAATCGACCTACAGTTTCAAAGTGCAACATGGTGGCAAATTTAGACAAGACTGAGGCGAATGTGGCTTTTCATGATATAATTGATTATCTTACTGGGTCGCCAATTAGTTATGCCCTTTTAGTAGAGCCGGATATTATTGCACCTTGGATTCAAGAATTTTGGGCTAATGCTAGGGATAATATGGAGGAAGATGAATACTATATTCGATCAACAGTTGCTAGAAGGACTGTGAAGATTACAGAGGCCTCTATTCGAGAAGATTTATTATTTGGTGATGAAGAAGGGGCTATTCGTTTTGACAAGCAACTGATTTGGGATACATTTAGGGATTTTGGTTATGAAGGGTCTTTAACAGAACAAACGTTCAAGAAAGCCTTATTCTGTCCTCAATGGAAATTTTTGATTCAAGTGTTGCTCCATTGCATAAGTGCTAAAAGTACCTCATGGGAGCAGTTTGGGTCAAATATTGCATCTGCTGTAGTTGGAATGGCTACTAATCGAGTTTTTAACTTCTCACGGCTAATTCTGGATGGAATGCTCTCCCACATCTCACATGGATCCAAATGGCTAATGTACCCAAGGTTTATACAGGTTTTCTTAAACAAGCAACTGGCTGATGTTCCAAAGCCTACAGACTTACTACCTGTCATTGTGCAACAAGCCAAGATTTTTACTTTTATGGCAAGAAGGAGTCATTTATTCAGAGGAGAAGATACACCATTAACTGCTTCAATGATGGAGGTTGTTCAGGCTGTTCGTGATGCAGCTGGAGAGGATGAAGAGAGTGAAGGTACTGCTTCTGCACAAGGTACTGCTTCACAAAGTGCTGCATCTCAAAGTGCTGCATCTCAGAGTTCTGCATCACAAAGTACTGGATCACAACATACTGCATCACAAGGTACTGCTTCTCAGAGTACTGAAGTTCATGAGCATATTGCAGTTACACCTCCACAATCTCCACAAGCATCTCAACAAGAAGCTCATTCACAATCTGAAGGAGATGCAGTCTCTATGGAGCTTGAGGGTCAAGTTCTCACCAATTATGCTTTAACAAGAGAGTTGACTAGGTTGAAGAAATCTTTTGAAGATCAGGCTACAGAGATTAAGAAATTGAAGATTAAATTTAGAAGACTCAAAAACTTTGTCTGGCCATTAGTTAAACATCATCGTCTATGGGTCAAATCTCAAAGGAAGCAAGGACGATCTGTTAGGGATTTTAAGAAGAAAACCACAGGCAAAAAGGTTCCTAAACCATCTTCTGTCCATTTGGGGAGGAATTTAGAAGAAAAGAAATTGAAAGAAGATGTTGTTAAAGAGAGAGAACCTCAAGGTACTGAAGAGCATGTTATAATTAAAAGTACTGAAGAAGAAAGGACTGAAAATCAAGGTACTGAACAACAAAGTACTGCTTTTGATCAAGGTACTGTACAACAAAGTACTGCTCTTCATGGAACCTTCAGACAAGAGTTAATTACTCCAAGAGTATTAGACTTTGAAGATGAAGCTGGTCCTTCAACTGTTGCTCATGAAGAACAAGCTGGTGCTTCAACAACTGCCATACCAGAAGAACCTGAAAGAACTGCAAGTGATGATCAACTTATTGCTGAAATATTGCATGATCTATCAAGGCCAAAAGGTGTTACTATTTCTGAAGTTGCAGAGGAACAAACAAGAACTTCTCAACCTGCAATAGATCCTAAGGATAAAGGAAAGGGCATTTTGGTAGAAACTAAGAAGAAAAAGCTAACTTTGGCAGATCTTAGAGCAATTGAAGTTGCTAGGAATGAAGAAGCTGCTAAAAAGGTCTAAGAAGAGCTTAATGCTGAAGTAGTAGCTGAAGTAACTCATGAAGAGGCAATGAATGAAGAGGTAGCTAGGAAGTTACAAGAAGAATTGAATGTTGAAGAAGCTGAACCTTTACAGTCACCAACTCCTGTTTCTTTTATACCTAGAAGACCAAATCTTGCTAAAGAAAGAAACACTATGATGGCTTATTTGAAAGGTCGAGGATATAAAGGGTTACAGAAGCTGAATTATGTTAATATGAAAAGATTATATGATGCTGAGATAGAGGCTTATAAGAAGGATGTTGCAAGCATCAAAGATTATAAAGATGAAGCTACTTGGACTGAAGTTGAAAGAAAGAAAAGTTTGAAAAGAAAAAGGAAAACTGATGTTGAAGATGTACAATTTTCAAAGAAAGAGAAAGTTGAGCTAAGAACTGAGACTAGGGATGAACTAAGAAATTATCTCAGAGTAGTAGATTTTGATTATTCCAAAGAAGATGCTGATATGAAGAAGAACAGATCTCAGATTGCTACTTTTGAAGTTGTGGAATCTAAAGATGGAAGCTATATGATGTTTCATAGCGATGATGAAAGCTTCAAAGTGTTCAATAGACTATGGGATGTTCTGCATGCAATTGACAGAGTAGATTTATTTCATCTATACCATTTGGTGCGAGACTACTTTGAACATCATCCATTAGAAGGAATTGGTTTAGTATTGCTTGGAGATCTCTCTACAGCATGGGAAACTGAAGAACAGAGCAATGATGATATTTGGAAGAATCAAGAGCAATAGGAAATTGTCTGTTGGAGATTCTTTGAAGAATCTGGTGTACATGTTCTAGAGCTGGAAAATGGAACAATGATTCACATGTTTGCAGATAGAAGATACCCTCTTACAGTTGAGCTTATGAGGAGGATGCTAGAGCATGGAATGGAAGTAGAAGAGGACAATGAAACTGCTTGTATGGTCATCAATTTGTTTATCAACTGGACTACCATAGCTGATGATGATGCATAACTGGTATGAGTTTTCATTGAATAAATTATTTTTGATAAAACATTACTTTATTCAAAGTACTGCTGATCAAACAGTACTATAATCAAAGTACTGCTTGTAGCTTTTAATCAGTTAAATGATTTTTAAAAAGAAACCTTTTGCTAAGTAATAAATATTTTGAAACAAAGGTTGAATAAATGGTTTTTGAGATGGTAACATCAATAGGTTATCAATCCATCATGGTTACAAAAGGATTGGCTAATCCATGAGCAAACGGCTCTGGTAAAGATATCTCAAATCCGTTTTTAGTTGACAACTTGCTAATAAGTTGTATGGTAATCAACTCACCATATCAGTTAATGTGAAGAGTTGGCTAGCCCACAAGAAAATGGCTTGTGGTAAAGGCTGTGGAAAAACCATTATTGGTAATTAGTTCACCATTAGATAAAAGAACTAACTAGTCCAGAAGGGTACAGCTTTTGGTAAAGACAAATCAAATCTGTTGATAGCTGGTGATTTGCTAAAAATCATATGGTTATCAATGTACCATGGTCTTACACACCAAAACATTTGGCTACTCCAAAGTTAATGGCTTTGGTAAAGAGACTAAAATCCATTAATTTTCAATGATTCACCTCTCACAGGAATTAACACACCTGGAAGTGATGAGAATAGTATGCAACTGAAACTGAATTAATGTACAAATAGTCATATGTTGCTGTGTTGCTGAAAATATGGAGCTTGCTGGATGATGCTGTAAAAATACTAAAGATACTTTGATAAAGTGCAGAAATTACAATTCAAAGACAAAGAAAATCATTCCTTGAAGCTGGAAAAGTGAAAGATTAATCTACAAAGGAACTTGAAGTCAATCAAGTAGAATTCAAGTTAGGGGAGGATTGTTGGGATATGAAAGTGCTGAAGAGTTAAAGTACTGAAGATTCTCAAAGTACTGCAGAATGGCAAAGAACTGGAAAAAGTCAAAGAGTCAAAGTACTGCTAAATAGAAAGTCAAAGTACTGCACATGAAGGTCAAAGTACTGCAAGATCGAAAGAATTGTTTTATTCGTTTATGGAAAGTCTTGTAATTCTAGATTAGATTACTTGTCGTACAAGAATACAATTGTAAACCGACTAGGGTTATCCTTGAGCCTATAAAAGGACCCCTAGATTGGCATTAGAGGTACGAGTCTTAGAGTTTACGATTACAAGTTTAGAGTTTTAGAGAGTTCGATATTCTTAGAGTTGTTGAAGTATCTGCATAATAAGCAGATTTAGAGTTATTAATAAAAGTTGTTCTTCTTAGATTTGTTAAGTAAATTCCGCGTACTTAATAAAGATTATTCAGTGTTTCATTGTTAATAACTTAGGATTTATCCGAGGTTATTAAACCTTAAACAAGCTAGTTAAGTTAGTTTGTTTAGAGTACATCGATCCAACAGAGCCATTTTTATAGAGTACTTTTGAGAAAACGATGTCTTATAGTAAAAGTGAGTTTACCTATTCTATTTTCCAAAATGTTCAACCGTTCGTCAAACGAAGTTATAACGAATAATATACGATCACTCAAACTTTGCCGAAATCTAACCTTAAACTATATTTTATTCCGACTACCCTACTTCATCTATATTTTTCTTTATGATCGAGACTTCTATGATCAAAAGTTAAAAGCTAAGACTTTTAGAAATCACTACAAGCATTCCAAAACTATTGAGTTTGTTTTCTAACATTCAATATTCACCAAGTTACGACTAGCTCTACGAGGCTGCTTAGCCATATTCACTACTTGTAAAAGTATATTGTTTTTCGACGAAAAGCTATAATTTCTTGATAAATCACTAAACGAACATCGTAGGATGTTGTTTCAATGTAAGTACTTGTAAAGCATTTTATAACATGACGAGATGTCATAAACATATACTTCGACGATAAATTTCATTTTCAAATTAAAATGTACAAGTGGTATAGATTACATGTGAATTTGCATGTACGACATTGTTTCATGACTTACATTAGAACATATCATTCATATTAGGTTGCAGATAGAGATTGCACCTCATTTCAGTGTATCTACTTTTGCCATCATAATCATTGCATCAGGTGAGTCATATCCCCACTTTTCTCGTTTTAACTATTTATTAAATTCTTTGGGGGAGATACATGCTCAACAACTTTTATGACAATCATGATTATTTGCAAACTATATATTTATCTAAACTGAATGTTGAGTCATACGAAGTAACAGTATTGCCATACTTAGAGTTTCTATATCATAGACCATTGAGCTAACGGACTTGGATAATGTTGAGCTAACGGACTTGGTATAATATTGAACTAACGGACTTAGTATAATGTTGAACTAACAGACTTGGTACAATCATGAACTAACGGACGTGGAACTATTTGAAACTATACGAATTATGTGCTATTTGTTAGGTCACCATATTAGTAACAAAAGCATCAATATAAGAAGTAGAGAAGAGATAGTGATCGGATGAACAACACACACACACACACGTATGAATATGTAGAAGAGTTATGCGTAGGTGAATATGTGAATTGAACAACCAACCTTCTAAGGAAGGTTTACAAGAGTATTTATAGGCCAAGGAGCTAGGGCAACACTTCTAGACTCCTTCCCTTCTTATGGGCTTGGGCCAAGGCTTATGGGCCTTCTACATAAGCCTTAGCTTAATAACAAACATAAAGGCCATATTAAGCTAACTATTACATATGAATCACTAACACTTGAATTAAGGTTTAGGAGTGATTCCAACAATCTCCCCCTAAGTGTTAGTGATGAATGAAAGAGTGATAAACGTTGTAGGTGCTAATGTAGTAGTAGCTTTGACGTCTTCTGACATTCTTCTTTCTTGTGAGAAGAAGTGCCTTGATTCGAACAATCTCCCCAGTGTAGAGAGATTGTTTCCTTTGAAGTATTATGCTTTGACGTCATCATTTTCTTTTTTCTTTGATCTTTGTTCTTTGTGATGGTAGTGATAGTATGTTGTTGTTATCTGCCTCAGGTCTGCTTCGTTGCTCCAGTGTCTCCACGTCTTTCTCCAACATGCTCACACACTCTTTGACGTTGGATTTCAGTGCTGATGAAGTTCTCTTAGTATTTAAACTTTATAGATTCTATGACTTTGATGAAGAATCATTCTGACTTTATGTTACCTTTTGAGAGAACTTCCATTAGTGATGTTGTTGGTATGAGCATGTGAAGAATCTGAACGATCAGTCTGCTCCAGAGCTTCCATAAGAAGAAAATATAAGAAAGGTTAGTAATAAGCGGATTCCGGCATTACAAGTTTGAACTTCGAGAGTGTTAACAGCATAGTGTGAAAACACAACTCTAATTCTTACAAAGGCCGTTCCTGAACTGGAGTCCCACAAGTGAGATAACACAATGTACTGAAGTACATCTACAGTTCAGATGAGTCGCTGAGGTACACCGAAGCATCACCTCACGACTGTAGACCGTTTGAGACACAATAAGCGTAATCCACGAGGAGTTATCGAAGTGACCTGCTGTCAGGGCTGTTTGATGTTGACCCTGGTTGGAGTTTCCATTCAATCACTGAGGATCACAATTGTAAACCTCTCATAAATGTTCTCGACAGATTGCTAAGATCTGTGAAGGACACGATAAAGTATCACTTGCGTTCTTATAGTTGAATGACAAGCGATAAAATGTCAAGTATACCTAAGAGATCTTTTGATGAATCTCGTGGCTCTAGACTCAGTAGTGCGCTTTGGTTTTCCTGAGCGGAGATTAGTGAGAGGGTCTCCTTGTTCAATACCAGCTATCTCTAAAAGAAAGCCGATAGTTTACGTAGGGTTCCCTGTGAGAATGAAACAAGCTTCTGTTGAGAGAAACTTGAGTGGCTAAGAAGGTTTAGTGCATGCGTCACTGGGTCCATGACGACTTTTAATCTTCAATACCAGTGTCATCTAGTGACAACCAGTAGCATATGAATTGAACCCGGTGTCTGACCTAAGTTGAATAATCTGGAGGGCTATTTCTTTTCACCCTTTTCTTTGCTTTTCTTTTTAATTCTTCAACTCCTTCTTTCTTCGATTCTCATTTTCTCCTTTTTATAATCATACCTAAGGACTTCTAATTCTAACTATTGGTAGTGTCCATGGGTAGATCCCTCCGGCTATGGCGGATCATAGGGCGGTGATAAGGTTTTAAAAGATACCTTTTTGAGGGGTCGTTTAAGCCCTTATTTGATCACTTTTGTATCCGTTATTGCTTAATATTGTTCCTTTTCACTTTTTAGGTCTCTTGAAGGCAAAATGCTGGAATGGCACTTATTTGGACGAAAAGGCGCGAATATACGAAGAAAATGGCCAAAGTCAGGATCGAGACACTTAAAGCTGCTGAAAACATAAGGTGACGGCGTCACAGCTTATACGCGACGCCGTCGGAGGATTTTGTGACGGGACAGAAGCCAAAACTCCTATTTTCAAGTGACGACGTCAAGTTATAAAAGAGTAGGCCGTCGCAACTCAGACGACCTAGATGCAATCCAGACGGCGTCACTATCATAAGGTGACGCCGTCGCAAGTCTAACGTGGCGAAGACGAAACCCTAATGACGGTGTCACAAAATATAAGGTGACGCCGTCGCATGTGTAATCTTATATATAGAATCCGAATTTTTCAGTATTTGTGTGTAGTCTTTTGGAGTAAAAACCTAAACCGAACCAAGGCTGTCTTGTACAGTATTTTAGGGTTCCAAACCCTATCTTACACCAAGATAAGTGTTTTACTTCATTAATACAATTATGTCTTTGATTATTTGTGTGTATGCTTGCATGTTCTCCATGTCCGGCTAATTTACTTGTGTGTTTGCTTAGGGAATATGAAACTTAATTATTGAATATTGATTGGTTGTCTCTTATCTTAGTTGATTAATGATCTAGTAATGCAATAGACCATTCGTTGTGTACTTAATGCTTGATTAAATCTTTGTGAACCTTAGAATATGACTCCTTGAGTAGTTGTAAGCTAAACCATCCAAAGAGTGCCTTAGAGTAAGAGTTTATCAACCCTAGTGGGTTTTGTAGATGAGACCCTTTGGTAAGTTCAAAGAGTTAGGGAGAAACGCATACCTTACAACCTTAGACACACAACGCAACTAAGAATAAGGACGTGACAATTCAACCACCAATAGGAGATAATTAAGGAGTAGTAAAACCTAAGTAAACATATCTTTAAACTATCATACGAGCACACAATAATTAGACATAGACTACATACACCTTAGATTAGATAATTAGTTAAGTAGAGTAATCGGTAGCAATACCAACCCCCAAATCCAAACCCTGAGATTTGTACCTTTCAATTTCCAAAAAAACATTAAAAGATAAAAAATAATCTTCCTCAACCCCAACCTTAGCGTAGTAACTTCTCACTAGCATTCCTATTCCCCTAGAGAACGATATCAATACTCGTGGCTTACCCTAATACTACACTACAACGATTAGGTTCACTGCCTAGGGTGTTGAAAAACTTGCTCGACGAAAAGGAAGTTCCTTTGACCCCGAACGACGCGTGTAGCGTTATCAAGTTTTTGGCGCCGTTGCCGGGGAATAGAATAGCTAGTTAGTAGTCCACCTCGTTTAGGTTTCTTTACTTGATTCCTATCAAATAAACTTTTTTCTCATTCTTAGCTTTCTCGTAGTCTATCCCCCTTCTTCGTGACCTTTGTTCGTAACCCCATCACTTTCATCATGGAAGGTGATAACCAACCACCACTCATCAACCCACCACCAAATGACCCGCCAAGAGCCCGTACTCTTGGTGAATACTCGAGACCAAGCCACTTAGGCTATAGGAACACCATTGAGCTTCCCGACCAAGCCCAAACTACGGCCCTGCGATCCGACACCATCCGGTTGGTGCAAAATGGATGTGCATTCCATGGACTTCGTTCCGAAGATCCAAATCAGCATCTTAGGGATTTCCTTAAAATTTTTGATCCCATCGACCTTGATGCTACTACTCGGGAGACCACGCGCCTGCGTCTCTTCCAATTCTCTCTACGGGACCAAGCTAGTAATTGGCTTGAGCGACTTCCCGCCGGCTCCATCTCAAGTTGGGATGATCTTACCTCTCACTTCCTTGCTCAATTTTTCCCACCGGGGAGAACCACTAAACTTAGGCGAGACATCTTGACGTTTCAACAACTCCAAGGTGAGTCTCTCTACGAAGCATGGACTCGATTCAAGGACTCGATTCAAGGACTTACTTCATAAAGTCCCTCATTACGGCATTGATCTTTGGCTCCAAGTCCAAATCTTTTATGATCATGTCAACTTCCCCACCAAGCGATCCATTGACCAAGCGGCCGGTGGAAAACTTAGTGATCTCACCGCGGAAGAATCATGGGGTATAATAGAGGACCTTGCCCTCTATGACAATGAAAGTTGGGATGACCCCCGTGAGCTGCCCAAAACCGTTAAGGCAATCTCCTTGCCTCCCATTGACTCACAACCTTCCGACCGTAGGATGATCGAACTTGAAGATCAAGTAAAAATCCTAATGAGTTCCTATAAAAATCCTAAGTCTTCACACCATGTGAACAAAGTTTCTTCCTCGTGTGAGCCGTTTTGTGATCCTCATAACACGCGCACTAGCACCCGATCCCCCGAGCATGCTTCCGTTGACTACGCATCCTCGCGTATTAATGGAACGGGAGGAAGATTCCCTACAATACCCGGACCTCGGAATTTCAATGAAACCTGAGAGGCATGGAAAGGCAAGCCCGACTTCTACTGGGGACAAACCAAAGAATTCACTTCCAATGATTTTTTGTGGCCCCCACCTAACGGTCCTAACCAACAAAACATCGAAGGGATGTTGCAGAACCTAGTTGCATCCCAAGAAGCCCAAATAGCTAAGCTCTCGGACCACTTTAACCAACAACAAGCCGAAATGGATAGGAAGATAGACAACCTTTTGAAAGCCATAACCAATAGTGATAGGAAGGTTAGTGCTATCTCAACTCCCGAGCCTTCCGGTGTAGAGATTAAGGACCCAAGTAAGCTAGCTAAGCATGTTCAATTCGTCAATACCATCGCCTTAGTGAAACCTAATGGAACAAATGACGAAGAGGACCATACACTTGAGAATAATGAAACAACCGAGGAAGTAGATGAAGTAGACAATGACTATTTCAATAAGTTTCCTATGGAAGAAGAACTATCTCGCCACCCTCACTTAGTGCGTGACCTCCATCACATGTATGTTAGGAAAAGCCCTAGAATCAAGTTTGGGAACCCTTGGAATCTTAACATATCATGTTGCATAGGACACCTTTTTGTGGCAAAGGCCTACATTGATCGCAAATCCCCAATCAACATAATGACTAGCACCTACTACAATTGGGTAATGAAGAAGCCTATTCCAACTAGGCAAGACCCCGATAATCCTAGGGTTAAGTGCAATTTTCTTGGTAGAGTTAAGGGATTGCCCGTTTATGTAGGTAGTTTCACGTTTCCTACGGACTTCATAATTGTGGATGATATTAGCACGGCCATAGACCCTAGCTTGTCCCACGTTATTCTAGGAAAACCTTTCATAGAAAGCACCGGGATGACCTATGATCCCTCGTTAGGAGTAGTGCGATTCAAGGATGAGACCGATGACATAGCTTACCAAATGCCGTTTAAGATTGAGAAGTTTTCATCACTCTCTAATGATGAAAAGGAACTTAAACTGTCGGTCTATTATAGGAATGATGAGGATAGGGAAAAAGGAGTAGATTATGTTTTGGCTAAGATTTTCAGATTCTATAAGGATTGCTTGAACTTAGGACCGAAATATAGGACCGAGTGGGGAGAGGACGAACTCTTAGAGAGGTGCATCATAGGGCACTTCTACAACATGGAATCCCCCATTAGAAACCGTCAAGGTGGCGGTAATGAAGTCACGTGAGAGCACGACTACGAGTCTAGCTACAAGACTCTTAAATAAAGAAAAGCGCTTCGTGGGAGGCAACCCATGCTTAATTGTTTGCTTGTTAGTGTCATATGTCTTTTATTGATTGTTCATTCTCATGTTTAAATTTGTAAGAATGCTTTATTTTGTTTTTAACCTCGTCTTAATTGCATATAAAGGTATTTTACATAAAGGATAAGTGTAGGGAGGATTACACACGTTTTCAAAAGAAACGTAAACATGAGAATAACAATTCATTAAAAGATATATTTGTTTGTTTGTTCGAGTTAAATGCTTGTATCGAGTCATAACGGATGTTTTGCAGAATTTTTTCCAGATTCTAAAGATGTAAATTTTCCAGAATTTTTTTCAGAAAATCGCAAACCAGTTTTTGTCAGGATAACCTGACGGCGTCAGGAAGGAGTAAAAACATCAGATTACTTTTTTCTCGTTTTCTGAGCTACTTATAAATTTTTGGAATTTTTCCAGGTCTTAATTTTCCAGAAATTCTGTAAACATCCATTCCACAAGCATTATATCCTAGTTTAAGTCGAGTCTTATATATATTATTACCGACGATTTTACGTGAAGGTTTCGTTTGTTTTCTTCAAGTGTGCAAGTTTGATTTATCAAGAAGAAGTTACATAAGATTGGAAGGAGCTTTTCACGCATAAATTCTTCTTGAAGAAAGATTTAACCACTACTTCACACACGGATCCTACCGAGCTAATCAGGGGAGTACTAGTTTCTTTCATTTTTAATTACCTTCCATTATCATAACTTTGATACTTTCGGGGAACATTGGGGACAATGTTCAGTTTAAGTGTAGGGAGGGAAAATAAAACAGGAACTTTGAAACTATGCTTATCCTTGAATATTTGCTTTGTCCAATTGTATTTGTGTAATAAACCATGAGAAAATGTCGGTTAGGGTAATTTTGGCACCAAATTTAAAATTTTTCATGACATATAGGAGTGGGCCATTAGTTTTAACAAAAGCGTCTCACGGATAGGAAGTTGCATGACTAGCACAAAAACCCTTTACCACCTAAATTCCACCCAAAATGTGAGGATCACCCTTAGATTAGTAGGAATTAAAGCATTCATCTTTAATGCTTAGAGTGTGAACCGGTAGTATATTAGATTCTAGAACTTGTTTTGTGATGCATTCCGAGATCACTAGTAAGACTACACTTGTGTACTTAGGAATAACTAAATGATAAGAGGCATTAGGATAACCCTTGTTTGATACCCGTAATATAATTACTTCTTCCACATCGGTTGAGTAATTCCCCCACACCCTTTGCGTTGTACTCATCTTTAATACATGATACCCCTAGTTAACCCCTCAGAGCCTATCCTTTTCGCGGTTCTCGTGATGTTTCGGTTTTTCCGGAATATCAATGAAGAGCATTGTTTACACCCCACCCCCAAATATACACCCAAATCGCCTTAGCCTACCTTGTATGTACTCACTTTTAGTGCATTTTTGTTATCACCCTAAACCCTTAGTTCAATTATCTGGTTGCTTGCATGAGTTGCTAAGTCGAGTCATATCCTTTGTATACAGTTTTGGGACGATTGGGATTCATGGGAAAAGTTACAATTTATGAAATGACAGGAAGGGAACGTTAAATTCAAATTCCCTTTGTTTGCGTAATAATGTACCCCAAGTGTTTTGATCTTTTCAATTCGGGTCAAATTAGTGTTAGAGTAATAAAAACTCAAGTGTAGGGATATGCCTATAAATCCCTATCATTTTGATGTTACCGTAGAGGATGGTAGAGTAAAAGTGTATGAGAAAAGAAAAAAAATAGAGTGAAAAAAAAAACATACGGGCTACCATCCTATATCTATCCTTTAAATCTATCCTTTAGAGTGTCTAGTCTTGGTTTAGCAACGCCGTTCTTCGTATGCTTGTAACAATAAGATTTTTGACTTGCCACCACTAAATAGCCTATCCCACCAAACCCTTTGTTTCCCTACCGTAAGCCTAACATTACAACCCTTTAAAGACCTCTTTGATAGTCTTTCCTAGGTGCTTACGCCAAAGCGATGGAGGTTTGATCTATTCTCAAGCTTATGGTAATCTATGTACTAGGACCGGTTAATGAGTGTTTATCTTCCATTTCCAATTTGTTATATTTCATATACACCCGAGAGAGATGTGAGTATCCAAACACCCCATGTGAGGTGCTAGTATGTAATTTCCATGCTTGTTATGACTTTTGCGGGGCTTATATGTGTTGTGGACCATTTTAAACCAATGCTTCATGACCCCTAACTTATAAATTAATTGGCTAAAAGCACATTTGCTTGAGGACAAGCAAATACCAAGTGTAGGGATATTTGATAAGGTTTTAAAAGGTACCTTTTTTAGGGGTCGTTTAAGCCCTTATTTGATCACTTTTGTATCCGTTATTGCTTAATATCGTTCCTTTTCACTTTTTAGGTCTCTTGAAGGCAAAATGCTGGAATGGCACTTATTTGGACGAAAAGGCGCGAATATACGAAGAAAATGGCCAAAGTCAGGATCGAGACACTTAAAGCTGCTGAAAACATAAGGTGACGGCGTCACAGCTTATACGCGACGTCGTCGGAGGATTTTGTGACGGGACAGAAGCCAAAACTCCTATTTTCAAGTGACGACGTCAAGTTATAAAAGAGTAGGCCGTCGCAACTCAGACGGCCTAGATGCAATCCAGACGGCGTCAAAAGCTGAAGAGGACAGCGTCACAATCGTAAGGTGACGTCGTCGCAAGTCTAACGTGGCCAAGACGAAACCCTAATGACGGCGATCCGACGGCGTCACAAAACATAAGGTGACGCCGTCGCATGTGTAATCTTATATATAGAATCCGAATTTTTTAGTATTTGTGTGTAGTCTTTTGGAGTAAAAACCTAAACCGAACCAAGGCTGTCTTGTACAGTATTTTAGGGTTCCAAACCCTATCTTACACCAAGATAAGTGTTTTACTTCATTAATACAATTATGTCTTTGATTATTTGTGTGTATGCTTCCATGTTCTCCATGTCCGGCTAATTTACTTGTGTGTTTGCTTAGGGAATATGAAACTTAATTATTGAATACTGATTGGTTGTCGCTTATCTTAGTTGATTAATGATCTAGTAATGCGATAGATCATTCGTTGTGTACTTAATGCTTGATTAAATCTTTGTGAACCTTAGAATATGACTCCTTGAGTAGTTGTAAGATAAACCATCCAAAGAGTGCCTTAGAGTAAGAGTTTATCATCCCTAGTGGGTTTTGTAGACGAGACCCTTTGGTAAGTTCAAAGAGTTAGGGAGAAACGCATACCCTACAACCTTAGACACACAAAGGAACTAAGAATAAGGACGTGACAATTCAACCACCAATATGAGATAATTAAGGAGTAGTAAAACCTAAGTAAACACATCTTTAAACTATCATACGAGCACACAATAATTAGACATAGACTACCTACACCTTAGATTAGATAATTAGTTAAGTAGAGTAATCGGTAGCAATACCAACCCCCAAATCCAAACCCCGAGATTCGTACCTTTCAATTTCCAAAAAAACATAAAAAGATAAAAAATAATCTTCCTCAACCCCAACCTTAGCGTAGTAACTTCTCACTAGCATTCCTATTCCCCTAGATAACGATATCAATACCCGTGGCTTACCCTAATACTACACTACAATGATTAGGTTCACTGCCTAGGGTGTTGAAAAACTTGCTCGACGAAAAGGAAGTTCCTTTGACCCCGAACGACGCGTGTAGCGTTATCAGACGGTTATTCCTAACCTTAATCACCTTATAACTCCTATGCCATAAAACCATTTTCATGAGAAATCTCTCGAAATGTTTGTGAATGAAAAACATGTTTGAACACTTCAAGAGTTTTAGATTTTCAGAAATACTCCCCCTCCACATGTGCTTAAGAGTTTTGATAGAAATCTGCACAGTGAGGAAAGAGCTCGCACTTTTGAATTGATCAACTCAAGATAGACAATTCCTTGCGAGACACGATTACGTTGCATAGTTAAAGAGATACAGTGTCAGCTTTTTGGTGACAACTAGCTCTAATAGCTACCTTGAAGATGTGGACAACCCCAAAAGGTTGTCAAACCCGTTCAAAGTTCATGTCTATCAAGAGCTTCTCGAATAGGTACAATTTACTTGGATAAGTCTTGGAAGAAAAATCTTTTCAATGTATGACTGTTCAGTTCCCGTCAATTCATGGGTTGAAGTCTTTTCACACGATAATTCAATAGCTAAACACAACATATTTCTTATCACATAATTTTCTCCCCCTCAAAAATGGCATATAAGTATGTTATTTTTGAAGAAATGTTGAGAATAAATATGACCATTTTGAATTTTGTGGGAAGATTACACGAAGAACAATTTGTGAACAAAGTTTTTGATCAAATACACCCCCTCAACAAGTGATATTAACGGTTGAGGTTTTGAAAAGCATTTGGGGAAGTACTTGTTCTTTTGAGCAAAATCTTTTGAAAGTGAAAGGTTTGATAGGTTTTACTCAAAAGTAAGAAGCTTTCGCTCCTTTTATAAGGATTGTTGCACTGAAGCGTACCACATGGTCATTTCATTGCAAGAATGGGTTGTACACTGTTATTTGTGCACAAGCCATAGTCATTATAAAATCACACATCCAAAGTAAAATGAAATTGAAACAGTTTAAGGGGTACCAGGTAGTCCATCAATCTTTCCAGGAAAGCGAACAGGGCGTTGATAGCCTGTGAGTGTAATCCTCGGACAACCACCTATGAAGCTCTCCAGAGTTCTGAACTGGTCCCTTATGTACAACCTTTCAACTATCCTAGTGATGATCCTCTTAACATCCCGTCTTTCCTGAGAATTCCATCGCTTTGGAGACCCAATAACTTCATGTATCGCCTTCAACCTATAAGCCAAGCCATCCCTGACCTTCTTCAATGTATGATCCCCAAATTTGTAAAGATCTCTGCACGCCATTAAGCAGTTGCATTTTAGTTCACTACGGTAAACTACTCTGAATGGTTTGCTGACGAGAGTGTATTGTGGAAGCTGGTTGATGTCAGGAAGTTCTAGCTGAGGTCTGGTGAGGTTGACACGAGTCTGATATGATTCAACAGCAAGTTGTAAATCTTTTACACGTTCCTGGATCACTATGCTTCTGATGAAGATGAGTAAGGACTTGATGTATTCTCGTTGAATTTCAGTAGAGAATTGTCTCATTCTTCCCTGTACTTTGGCAAGATACAGATCTTCAATGTCGTTGAGAGACAAGTTCTGAAAGTCCGCTTCACAGAATTCATAGTCCCTTTCGTCTTGTCTTTTGACCACGATAGTCTTGAGAAAGGTGTAATTCCATTTAGACGAAAGAGTGACATGCTTAACAACAACGATCCCTTTATTACTGTACACTTCATGTTGAGACTTTCAAACCTGGCAGCTCTTGTAGTAGATTCGTCGGCGTTCCGGCCAATGGTGAATCCCGTACATTGCATCAATGTCATACCGTTCCACGCTGTTGGAAAACATGTGGGTAGCCTTTTCTTCGATGGCTATGCAGTTGGAGTATACGGCTTCCGGGAAAGGATGTGTAAGTGATGTAGCGTATTTCTTTGAACCATCGCTACAGTGTAGAAGAAATTCCAAATCATTGTTGAAGAAGTAGCGAAATGGAATCTTAGGTTGATCTGGTTGGCCAATTGTTGGTAGAGGTTTAGACCAATCGGTGTAGTATGGAGGCTTATCTCTTCTGGTGTAGTCGATGTTTGCTTAAGGGTTGAGCCAATCAATGTTGTTAGACATGGCTCGTGCTATATTTTCAAGGTGATATTCAACTTCAATAGCACTTTCCGAGCTGTCTTTGAGTAGTTGGAAGGCTTCATTCTTGATTCGTTTCAACTCTGATTTCATCATCTTCTTCACTCGGAACTTTTCTTGCAGTAACTTAGCGTGCTCCAACGTACGACCTTCAACCATATCTTGATCATCTGTTACAGCGGGAGTTGCATCAACAAGTGTAGAGAACCAATCATACTCGGTGTCATCTTCGTCTAGCCAAGAGACGACATCAGCCTTTGGCGTCTTCTTCTTTTTCTTTGGCCTGGATGAGGATGATGGTTTCTTTGTTGAGGCGGGAGAGGTGGGTTGTTGTTGGGTCTAAGGGACTTCCTCATCGTCACCACCAGTATACTCGAAGTGATCACCGGTTTTCTCTGTTTGGGGTGGTAACTCAGAGTCCTGAGGTTTGTCAGCGGAAGAGCGTGGAGGAGATCGCCTTGTTGTTAGAGTCCTTAGGGGTGGTGGTGGCACAGAGGAGAGTTATCTAGACTTCTTTGGACATTTAGGCTCGTTATCTTTATCCTTATCCTTATCTTCATCGTCTCTTGGACGTTTAGGCCTTTGAGCTTCTTCTCGGCATGCTGATTTGAGTTGGTATTCCAGCAATGCATCAAACAATTTACCTTCGTAAGAAGTAAATGTTGCAGATTGTTTAGACATTTGAGTTACCAGCCTGGAAACCAATTCAGCATCGGAGAACACTATATGATCAGTTGGGTTGATTGTTACGGTTATGGGTGTAGATCTTATAGTTTGCTTGGCCAAATGCATCAGATTCGAATAGAGTTGTCTGTTGAACATTTCTCTTGTCACACCCGAAACTTTGTCGAGTAAGAACCGATGAGTATAGCCCTTAATCATTTCGTTTATTTCCTCTTGAAGATCACGTTTCATGAACTTCTGGACATATTCCCTTTCAACTGACATCTTGTTAGTCTCGTCATGAAGATACTGGATCTGGTCAGCGAGAAAATTCAGCTTTTGTTAAGCACGTCTTTCTTCCTGACCTGCTTGACAACATTGACAATCCTTGTCTTAGCCCGAGATATCCAAGAGTCCGTTGGCTTCTTCATAGATTTGGATGTGGATCTGGTTGATCTTCTGGATGGTGGTGGTGAAGAGTGAGAAGACGAATCTGATGATGAAGAGACATGAGGAGATTCGGGGTCCTTAGGAGTTTCAGAGGTTTCCTCGTTGGAACGAATTGGACTGTTGAGAAGGAAGTCATCATAATTCACTTCGTCATCTTGTCCAGATTTATCCTTTTCTTCCGCCTGAATCCGGGCCTCTTCCTCTGCTTTGTCTTGAGCTGTAGCCTCTTCATCAGCCTTTTCTTTCTCAGACTTTTCCTTTTCAGGTTCCTCAAAGTCATAATCAATAGAATCCTCCAGGCGCTTTTGTTGTTGCTCAAGAGTGGTCGCACCAATCCCCTTATCGGGTTGATTAACCGCATCAGGAATTGGTGTAGATTGGACACCACCACTTGACCCTCCGGGGCCACGCATTTGTTCCTGTTCAAACTCTTTTGCCATGTGTTGGAGTCTAATGATTTTGAAAATTTTCCTGTAGTCAGTGTCCAGTGGCTCTTCATCTGAGCTTTCTTCTTCATGCTCAATTACTGGAGTCTTCCCTTTGCCTTGGTCAGCTTTTGGACTGGGAGGTTTAGCTATTGTTGGAGCGACATCGGTTGCAGTTTCAGAGTAGGTGACCTCTTCGTCTGATTGAGTTTTCTCAGAGCTTTCATCCACTAGCTTTCTTTGCGGTTCAGACTTGGAAATAGAAATAGGAACAACTTTCTTAAAGGAAACTTTCCTTTTGAGTGCTGGTTTCCTCTTAGGGAACTTTCTTTGACTCTCAGTGCTTGTAACACTTCCTGCACTGCCTCTCCTAGTTTTCCTAGTAGGTGTACCAGAGGACCTTTCATCAAGGAAGCCAACTTTGTTCTCTTCTACAGCTACCATATACCTTTTGTAAGAGTAGAGATGTTTGACTTCATCAGTTAGAAGGTGATCTGGCAACACCGCACCCTGTTTCTTTGTTGTAGATTCCTTAAATCTAACTGTGAGTGTAGGCTCATACAACATGGAGTGATTGTTGGGGTCATTGGTTGTCAAGGGGATATCAGGATTTAACCCAAGAGCTCTTTGGATCAGCAGTTTTGTGTATCTGATGTATGGGATCTTGGTGCCTCGCTTTTTGAGGAAAGACATCATGTCATCCCATATCAGAGCTTCAACTTCGATATGTTTCATGTTGACCAAAGCCCAAAAAATATGTAGTTCCATGAGCTTGGGGTGCTCATAACCACTATCCTGTCCAGAAACAGATTTTGTGATGATGATGAAGAGGGTTCTCCAGGGCTGAGGGATATTCTTCAGATCAACGTAAGAGTGCTTGGTGATTACCCCTGAAGCTTCGTCATAACCGATGTCGATCATGAATTGCAGAACGACCTCTTCAGTAGGTGTAGCGTTGTACTCAGTTGGTTCAATGACAGGAATGAGGAGAATAGCCCGCAAGTCTGTTGGTGTTATGGTGACTTGCTTGTGATTGAGAGTCACAGTCACAACATTTTACCCTTTGATCTGCTTCATTGTGTGCCAGAATTGCTGTATGTAGATCTCTGGAACTGTGGCAGAGTTAGTGAGCATATTCTGATAAGAATGGTTCTTCAGAATGTCCACAGCAATCAAGCAAGAAGACTCGGAGCAGGTGAGAGTATCAAAGTCAACACGAAGGTTGTTCTTTCAAATCTTCATCGGATATCCATTCGGGAAGATATCAGCAACGGTGAGAATATTTGGTGCATCCACATTCTGTATTTGAGCGTCCATGTCGTGATAAAATGATGATCAGTAACACGTATTTGGAGATTGATTGTTAGGCGTAGGATTTGGTAGGTGTGGTATTAAATGAGAAGAGTTAATGCATTAGGTGGAAGTTTTATTAGAAATAACTTTGAGCTTTTGACAATTTTAGCCCTTCCACCTTTTCCATTTACATCCATTGTCCATAACTTCCATTTTGGTTACCAAACGAAGGATATTTGGAAAGAATTTTGACGACACTCCCCCTCGACTTAAGAAATGATGAAGTTTTATAGATTTTAGTCCAATGAGTGTCAGTAAACCAGAAAGGTGACCACCATTTAAAGAAACAACCGTGATGATGTGGCTAAAGTTGTTATGTAGATATCTAGTCTTCACACAAATTTAGTTTGAAAAAGAGTATAGGTGCTGTATGCTTCCTTTGATGTTTTTGTATTATTATTATTTTATTTTTTTTATTTTTTTATTTTTTTAATTATTTTTTGTAGGGAGAGAATATGTGAATTGAACAACCAACCCTCAAGTGAGGGTTATACAAGAGTATTTATACGGCAAGGAGCTAGGGAAACACATCTACACTCCTTCCCTTCTTATGGGCTTGGGCCAAGGCTCATGGGCCTTCTACACAAGCCTTAGCTTAATAACAAACATAAAGGCCATAATAAGCTAACTATTACATATGAATCACTAACACTTGAATGAAAGAGTTATAAACATTGTAGGTGCTGATGTAATAGTAGCATTGACGTCTTCTGACATTCTTCTTTCTTGTGTGAAGAAGTGTCTTGATTCGAACAATCTCCCCAGTGTAGAGAAATTGTTTCCTTTGAAGTATTCTGCTTGACGTCATCATTTACTTTGTTCTTTGATCTTTGTTCTTTGTGATGGTAGTGATAGTATGTTGTTGTTGTCTGCATCAAGTCTGCTCCGTTGCTCCAGTGTCTCCACGTCATTCTTCAACATGCTCAAACGCTCTTTGACGTTGGATTTCAGTACAGATGAAGTTCTCTTAGTCTTTAAACTTTGTAGATTCTTTGACTTGACTAAGAATCATTCTGACTTTTGTGTTGCCTTTTGAAAGAACTTCCATCAGAAATGTTGTTGGTATGAGCATGTGAAGAATCTGCACGATCAGTGCGCTCCAGAGCTTCCATAAGAAGAAAACATAAGGCAATGGTTAGTAATAAGCAGATTCTGGCACTTACAAGTTTGAATTTTGATGGTGTTAACAGCATAGTGTGAAAACACATCTCTAATTCTCACAAAGACCGTTCCTTAACTGGAGTCCCACAAGTGAGATAACGTGATGTACCGAAGTACATCTACAGTTCAGATGAGTCGCTGAGGTACACCGAAGCATCATCTCACGACTGTAGACCGTTTGAGACACACTAAGCGTAATCCACGGGGAGTTACTGAAGTGACATGCTGTCAGGGTTGTTTGATGTTGACCCTGGCAGGAGTTTCCATTCAATCACTGAGGATCACAATTGTGAACCTCTCATAAATGTTCTCGACAGATTGCTAAGATCTGTGAAGGACACGATAAAGTATCACTTGCGTTCTTAGTGTTGAATGACAAACGATAAAATGTCAAGTGTACCTAAGAGATCTTTTGATGAATCTCGTGGCTCTAGACTCAATAGTGCGCTTTGGTTTTCCTAAGCGGAGACTAGGGAGAGGGTCTCTTTCTTCAATATCATTAATCTCTAAGAGAAAGCCGATAGTTTACGTAGGGTTCCCTGTGAGAATGAAACAAGCTTCTGTTGAGAGAAACTTGAGTGGCTAAGAAGGTTTAGTGCATGTGTCACTGGGTCTATGACGACTTTTATTCTTCAATACCGGCGTCATCAAGTGACAACCAGTAGCATATGAATTGAACCCGGTGTCCGCCCTAAGTTGATAATCTGGAGGGATATTTCTTTTCACCCTTTTCTTTACTTTTCTTTTTAATTCTTCAACTCTTTCTTTCTCCGATTCTCATTTTCTCCTTTTTATAATCATACCTAAGGACTTCTAATTCTAACTATTGGTAGTGTCCTTGGGTATATCTGATGTGCTACTATGGTGCAAGTTTTAAAAATTTATAAACACGAATTAACCGTCTAACCTATTAACACATACGAGCAAGTATACTCGTCCGTAATAGCAAAGTTTGGTAAGTCAGGATCGTCCCAAGGGATTTTGCGTTTGAAATTGATTTGTTTGAAAAGTTTCCAGCAAGAAAGCTTGTCAAGGCTTCCTCAAATAATTATGTTCTAGTGAAATTCAAATAAGAAATATATATATATACTTGTGTGTAGTCTATAATCAACCATAAATAGTGTTCATGAAGGTTTGGTGTATACTCTTAATATGATGCACAAATCATAAGCAAATGATTCCCCAACCATGGTATTTGTTTGTAAAAATCATTCTAAGAACAAAAACATTTAGGTAATCCTTTCGGTCCTTATCCCAATGATTATCCTATAGAAATTCCATTTGTTTGAAACATTTTCTTATTAAATTTGTTCTTACGAATCTTTCGACCCTTCGTGATGAAAATGTTCCTAGTCTTGTTTTAATAAGCAAAACATGGTGGTTGTCAATCACCATATCCCCATACTAGTTTGTCACTTCACTTTTTGGAATAAAACACAAGAGAAATCCTTTCGGTCCTTTTTCTTAAAACATGTTTTATTGACAAATCAAACCAAGACTAGTATTTTTCCAACAAACTCATTTAAACAAGATCATGTATACATGCATCACATTTTAAGAACACTACTATGATTAACTACATTCCAATACACAAGTATATCACAAAACTACTCCATGAAAACAATAATATCTAAACACAAGTCATAACAAAGTAATTCCAACAATTCAAGAGAATAGAATTCCATAACAAAGTTCATAGAATACCTAAACTTTTGTGATTACAAGAATTAGAAATCGTGGATTGTAGCAACCACGCACCTCCAATCACCTAGATTCACCGTACAACTCCAAACTACCAAAACTATGGATGAGAATTGTTCCCTCCTTGCTCCTGGACGTTTTTCAGTAAGAACTAAGCTTTTGGGCTGAATAATATGGTTAGTATTAGTTTTGGTGTAAACTAATACAATTTTGGTTGTGTCACACCTAGTATACTAGGACTAGGTTCATTATATAGCCAAATGTGCTTGCTCAACTGACAAAAAACGTTCCCAACAAGTAAATATCAAGAAATGATCGGACTCCAATGATTATGGGGAGTTAAGGCAACAATAAATGCGACTTTGTGTAACTGCAGTACGAGAAACCGGATCGGTTTCGGCTCCAACCGGATCGGTTGTGTCTTGACCATTCGCCCAGCCGGATCGGTTACGGGTTGTAACCGATCGGCTGGGTTTGTGCTGTTTTGTCTTTTTGTTGACTTTTCTCCTATACGCTTCATTCTTTGCTCACGCTGATGATTTCCAAGGCAAAACTTGATCTTCCCTTGCTGTAGACATTTAGAAATCATTATGCTTCCAAATCATTGAGTCCAAAAGCTTCCTAGCTCGACTTTCTTCCTCGAGAATCTTCCAAATGTGCATAAAAAATTCATTTCTTCATTATTCGCGATACCTGGCTACATATACATACACAATACGCATCTTTGCACTTTTGCAACAGTTATGAGTAAATAAAGCCGATTATCATGCACAAAACTAACAATAACGCTACTAAAAACATGTTCATTTTAGGCGTTATCAAATTCCCCCACACTTAAGCTCTACTCGCCCTCGAGTAGGTCTAACATTTGCAAAAATTGATTTCAATGGTCTTGACACCATGGTTCCAAAAATGTAACAATTACCCCAAAAGAGATAATCATCGGCTTGCTTATAATATGTGAAAATTTTAAAAATGAACCAAACACTTTAGATAACATAACTAGAACACCTCACGAATGATTTTAAGAATTCACTCAACACTCATATATTGGTGGGTATATGTAAATCACTCAATGCCTAGTCATGATCAATGCTTTTTACCATAAGCTTGTACAAGTATCAAAACAAAGAAAATAAATTCATCAAAGAGGGCTTTTATTCGGGTTATAACGTTAAGGCTAAGGGTTCATAAAAGGTATGGATAAGGCATGAGATAATTTATGAAATTGATGTTAAAATAAAAATAAAATCAAGTCTAAACCTCCATGTTGCAAGCCATCATACAAACCACAATCCCGAAAATGATTACTTCTCCTCTTCACATATCGATCTCCGCAAATATGTATAACTCAATTTAGCTTATTGGCTAATCAATATCCCTCATATAGCTCACTAGCTTCATAGCCCGCCCGAATGGGCGGGCTAGCTTCATAATATGTACTTGACGGATTCTAACCGGATGTAGATAAATAATGAATGATGCAAAATATCTTAAACACGATACTGAGAAAAATAAAGCATTCATGTAATATATGGTAAAAAAACAAAAATAAAAAGTGTGAAAAATGAACAAAAACAATACGAAACATCAAAAATAGTGTTATGACTTGTAGTTGCAGTGTTGCTTATTCAAACTAATCACAGATTCTATAGTTATTTTACCTCCCTAAATACTTGAATAATCATATTTTTTCTAACCACTTATACATTTTAAACAAAACCTGCTCCATTGCAATGTGTAGTATCTGGGACAATTTAAACTTGTTAAAAAAGTGTTTCAAACGTACATGTTTTGACCCATTACCCGAGATGTCCATCTCACAACTCTTAGTAACACTTGTCTTATCTGATAGATGCTAAAAAGGTTGGTGGTGGTGTATTTAGGACCAGAAAAAACCTGGTGTTAGTAGCAGATCAAAGCTAGTATCGAGTAACACGATCAACGCACCTTTATTGACATTGAATTCTAGTAACTGTTATTCAAATGTGGATAATACAAACCTTGAACCAACAATGATATCTTCATTGCTAAATGTAAATCAAGGCAATATATACAGTAACATTGTTTTTAAATTATCTTAAGGCTGATGAGGCTTAGCCACTTTTCAAAGGAGGTTTATTTACCTATCAAGTGTGTTACTGCAATCATACATCTACAATTCGATCAGGCCATTGTGACTTATTCACTATCAGCGGTGTCACGCTGTTTGCTTGCTATCATGGTGATTGCTTGGCAGCTTCCAGGGGGTGTTTGGTTGCTGAAGTCACACGTATGCTACAAATAGCAAGGACTCCATATAAATTGTGCTCACTATTTACATCATTTCTGCATATTTTTTCGGTTCAGGGAAAGGAAACATTTAGAAAAATGAGATAATCCTCCAATATGTCTAATAGGTCGAAAAGAAAATTTTAATATGCAATAACTAAAAATAAGTCAAACGGGTCTTTTTACGATTACTCTACACAATAAAAAGCAAAAATGCCATTACTTATGCAATTCGTAGGTAAAGTTTATTCAATAACTTATAACTTGAAAAACACAATACTTATCTAATAAAAGAGAGTAAATCACACAACTATTCCGAAAAAACACTACATGAATTGAAGCTACAGTTGTTATTGACTTAATTACATCGGTGCAACTATATATTCATAAAATCTAAAGCAAAATGAAGTGAAAATTAAACCATACAGATTAGCATAAGGTCGTTAGTTGCAACAAATTAGACAAATATAAGTAGAATTAGCATAAGGTCCTATATCTCACCAAAGTAGACAAATATAAGTAGGCATTTAAAAGAAAAGAAACATTTTAAATGTCAAGTTACACATACATACATTTTATTTCAAGCACTTTTCTAGTGTTCTTCTAAATTTGAACCATTATCATGCATCAAAATGTTTCTTCTTTTTTAAATAGGAGTAAAAAAATTGCATATGTGGATAGAATAAAGATGTCAAGTAAAAGTAGAATGATAGTGGTTTACCAATAAGTACTTCATGCCGTGTGGTTAGACGAACATTGTTGGGAATTTTTATTATGATCCTACGGTGAGTACCTTAATGTACTCCAAACGGTCTTTTACTTTCTATTAACATCTCGAGGGTCGACACCATCTGTAAGTCCCTTAATCCAAGCACATACCTGACTCGCCATTTCACGAAACCAAGCACACCATATAATATAAGCAAATCATGAAACGAAGCATAATTGTCATTCTTAAGAATTAACACACGCACCGGTGAGGAATGTATCGCTGCACTAACTACTGGTCCTTTTTTGCAGCTTCACGAACAATAACAAATCTGGTCACCTGAAACAAAAACATCAGGACGATTTTAAGAACATGTGATACTAAAACAATATTCGTTACATTCGTGCAACTTTGAGTGCATACAACACCTGAGGTCGCCTCCCAAATTTAGGATCCTCACCATAGGTTACCGAGATGGGGTCGTACACCACTACTTGCAGTCCGCGTGTTTTGGAATGACCTGAAACCGTATGTCAATGAAGAGTGAGTTTATGTAAAACGAAGGAGAAACAAATTTAAAGTTAGCAGGTATAGCACACTGTGGCCGACAACTTTATATGGATGTTTAGGTCTGTGGTTGAGAGTAGATTTCCGAACACCTTTTTCGTAAGATGATAACCAATTTTAATAATCTGTAGCGCGACTACGGTTCAATTTTCGTTACCTTTTCCTTATGTTTATGTGGCATCCCATACTTAATCAGCAATCACTTCGGCTCAGCATCAAAGTAATTCAAATGATCTGTATTAGTATAACTATGTATTAATACCAAGCATTAAGAATGTATAGGCTCGTACGCAATCCATTTGCCGACTAACTCACCAAGATGACCATTTTCATCCAATTCAATACCTTTTGCAATTCGTAGGTAAAGTTTATTCAATAACTTATAACTTGAAAAACACAATACTTATCTAATAAAAAGCAAAAATGCCATTACTTATGCAATTCGTAGCTAATTAAGAGGTTGGGAACCCAACATATATGACTTCTACAACTATAGTAGACCATAAAACAAAACAAAACATTTCGTTAGTAGGAGGTATAATAGGGTACCTTTGTTACAACATAAATTACCTCATAACGAAATCCATACTATGTAATTCTCAAAAGTAAGCACTTAATTAAACTAAAGTCTAAGTGTCTAACTTCAATATTTACCAATGTGAAACATAAAAAGGTATGTGATCATAGATTCGAATATATGAAAATAACTATGTTTGGAGCTACTTTGAACACTCTAAGCCTCGTCTCAAAATTATTTTTGTGCTAAAGAACATACCTCCTGATTTGCATCCAATTCATATCCATTCTTTGCAGTTTTGCGATCCCTACAGACTCCTAGAATTGCAGACATGAAAGTGAGAGGATTGTTAATATTAGGAAAGCCAATAAAGATTCTAGCTACATATGATAGAATTCAATTATTTCCAGTTTAGCCACTTCGGCAATTAGAATTGTGGTAGAAATTAATTTCTTCACATGCCCAAACTCTTAAGGAATGGAAAACGATGGAAGGCCTTGTGGTAGACTTCCTACCTCAGATGTCCATTCACAGTCTCACTTCCATTCATCGCCTCATGTTCGTCATCATTGACTGAAACATGAATGTTATGCATGATACAATGGAGTATCACCTTTCTATCTTGTTGAATAGCTGTAGCAATACCACCACCATTAACGTCAGACAAGCTATTGTCTGTAAAATGCCAAATAAGAATACATTAAGTTTTAAATTCACCAAAAAAATAACGTCAGACAAGCTATTGTCTGTAAAACGCCAAATTAGAAGCCGGGTACGCAAAAAATGAGACATGGATTACCTTTTTAATTCCTTCCCAATCGGAAAGGCGAGCATAGGCTTTCTGGTGCCTATAGAAATGGATAACCTAAGTAACTTACTATAGTTGTTCAAAGGATATATCACTAAACATTTTTACATCAAGTTCAAAATTAAGATTCCCTAAGGAAAGGCGATATAGAGAAAATACATACAATTTGGCAGCACCTTTCATGGAATTTCATAAACTCGATCATAAAACCTCTGCATAATCCCACGAGTGAAGAATCTGTCGTAGAAAGAGGTATGGTAAGAATAAATACAATCAGGCTCTATGTTGCAAGAATATAGCAGACTAATGATACGAAAAGATAATTGAGCAGTAGAGGTGGCAAGTTCGACCCATCTACATACAAACTCGTACAAAAATTACATGTTTTGACTCGAACCCATTACTCTATCAGGTACATGACCTATACATTTTTCTACCTCTACATCATAGTCCGGGAAGTTAGAACGGATATGAATGGAAAATTGTAGCTTCACATGTGCAGCAATGTTATCTACTAAAACAGTTGACTGAAAGAATTTATCAAAACACTAACCAGAGGATCCAAATGGGATTACTGATAGCTACAGCCCTAACAAAAGGATACTTTAACTCCATCTTCACCAAGACATTTTACCTGCAAGATCAACCAGTAATATTTAATAACTACAAGTCGTCATGAAGTTTTTGTAACATCTTTCCTATTTAAAGTTTACAATTAACATGTGAAGCAAATGCTTAAACAATTTGATGACCATTGGAAGTTTCCATGATTTATTCATTACATCCAAATTTGCATCATCTTTCTTTTTCTAAGATTAATGAACAACCTTGATGCTAATACGGTTAATTTCATAAGCTTATATGGTCATTTTGGACAAGCCAAGCCCGTATGACTCATCAGGTAGAATCACGCATACACAATATCTATTTATCATAAATCATGTCTATGTGTCAAATATATTTTGGTCCTACTTTTCATTTATGACACCTACTGATACTTGATATATTATACTTTTGATACTAACAGTAAATCATTGTTACAAAAAAAATATAGCAAAGTGAAAAGAACTGACATCTATACATGTTTTTGGTATTTGGATAACTTGCGTAATCAAAAGAAAAATAAAACAAAATTATTTTTTTAAACTACATTGAAACTTTAGTTCACCTAAAGTCAAGTAATAATGAAGAGTTAAAAGTCTCACCTCGATGCTAGTGGTTGGGTACACAACGCCATCGTTTAAGCTTAGGTACCTGATAGAAGACGTTTTTAAGTTGAACATACCCCAAAATGAAAATCAAATTATTAATCTCAACATACCCCAAAATGAAAATCAAATTATTATCCTCAATCAAAATCAAAGCGACCCTTGATGATCGAGTTAAAGTGTACCTGAATATCACCGTGCAACTTCCACATTGATGAACCATTCTTGGCCAAGCATGTACCAGTATTTGTAACTATTGACGCTTTTTGCGAATTCATAAAATTTCATATTGAGTCAATATTGATTTCACAAATAAAATTAACAATCAAAATCCATATATGCACACAAAAACTGATAGGCTAACCTAATCTGATTTAATTGAACAAAAAAATAAAAATAAGAACTGCCTTAACATAGGTTGATAAAAAAGATACCTCCGATCAGTGGATGATAGTACCAGATATTTGTGCGTGCTTTTTTTTGAATCCCACTAATTAGGGCTAAATTAGGGTTTTGGTTTTAGTTTGATGATCGTGGGTTTAATTTGATGATCGTGATTTGTTTGTGATTGAGAAAAGATTGAAACATAATCATAAAAATGGAGAGTGGGTTTAATTTGAGTACGTTTTTTGAATTAGATATGCGTTTTTTTTATTATTGGAGGTATTTGATTTTGGAAATGCAGAGTGAAAAAGGCAAGATTAATGTAGATCCGTATGAGTAGGTTTTCAGTTATGTTTAATTGATAAGGTTGAATGAAGATGGTAATGTTTGAGAATGAATACCACTTTGTAAAGAAGAGTTTGAACACAAAATGTGGATTGGCTCACTGGTTAGGGCGCTTATTGTTGGACGTTGAAACCTGTGTTCGATCCTTGCAAGTTACAAGTTTTTTTTTAAATGTAGGCTGATGTTGTGCCTAGTCACCATTTCCACCTCATCATATGATGCTCCATGTCATCATTAATTTGCCTAGTAAGCATTATCTATGTGTCATGCTTAGTCCCATATATATATATATATAGATTGGCTATAACCAAATAATTTTTTTTACTCCCCCACACTTAGTATAAGCATACACCAAAAAAAATCGAGAAAGACGTCTCTTTCATCCAAGATGGAGAATGGTACACACTATAAACAAAGTGTAGCTTCTTCATAATCATCAAAAACGATCCAACATTCCAAATAACTAGCAACAAACCAATAGACTTGATAAGGGTTGGCTAAAGCTTAAAGTGTAAAATATTTTTTATTTTTCTGAATGTAACAAATGAAAAGATTGGCTCAAAAGGGGTACTAAGGGTATCTAGTGCTAAAAATGAGCACTAACAAATGGGTCAATGTGGGTGGTTAACTAACCGATGTGGTTAGCTAATATATCATTAGATGTAAATGGAAGGCCATTTGGTTTTATTCCTAAGGTGCCTCTTATCACTTGAACATATTTTAGATCACTCGAAGGTGATTCTAACCGTAATGCATAACTAGTACAAGTTCTAGAATCGACATAATCACCGGCACACTCATAGCAAATATAAAACAAAAGATGTGTTTTATACAAAAAGAAACCTCACAAATGTGTGGAAAAAGGCTATTATTCATGCTAGAAAATGCTATCGAATCCAAAATGAATTACTTTCGTAATTTGGTTCAAATCCAAAAATTTCAAAAACTCTCATTTTACCATTGAAATTCCAAGTTATGTATTTTAAATATCAATAATGCGTGAAAACAACTAGACCATCAAGGGCGAATTTCTTCTAATCACTTGCATCCAAAAGTTATCTAAAAAAAAAAATTTAAAAATGCGCATCATTTTTCCTATTTTCTTCCCTCCCCCATACTTAAGTTTTGCATTGTCCTCAATGTAATGAAAATGAACTTCAAAGTAAAGAAAATGGGAAAAAGAAATAGTTAAAAGATACCACGGGATAGAATATGCAATATGCATATTGGGTCATTAGAAAGAATGTGAGTTATCCAAATCCAAACATTTGACCATCAATAAGCTTCCGACACATCCATCCTGCAAACAAAAACTGCAACACGCAATACACAAAAACTAAACAAAACAAAGACTACTAAAAACTAGATAGAACAAAACAAAGTATGTTAAACATCCTAAAGAAATGGATCAAGAGATAGAAATTGTTTTAAAACACATCATAACCATTGTTCTTGAGACCATAATTCACGAATGATCCAAGATCACTCGTCGTCCTCGCTCATGTCTTCTCCTTCTTCATCATCATACTCATCATCATCAATTTCGGTTCGTCCACAATCTCCGAACGAACTCTCCTCTTTTTCTTCTTTCCTCCAACTCCTGATGATGATCCTCCAACCTCGTAGCTTGTTCCACCAACTTCAGGTAATCGACCATATGGGGGCACTGGATCAGGAAATGGTGTGTACCCAGGATATGGATACGGATAGGGCCCAGGATAAGAAGTGTAGGGGAAAGGATATGGTGGAACATTGGGTGGATTGTAGGGTGGCAACTCATAATTGGCTTCACGAGCCATGTGTTGAAAGATAGGCATGGAATAATCATTGATGTAGTTGTTTCTCAACATCATCGAGTCTCTCCACACATCCCTACATTGAATCTCATCTAGATGTTGGTTCCACTCTCCCCAACCTGAATCGAAACTACTGGACGTACCCATTTGTACGTTTTCCATTGGTATACTCCCCTGTTGTTGTGGTGGTTGTTGTTGTTGTTGTCTTGGTTCAATCCACAACCCCAAGGTTTTCAATCTCCTATTCAAAGCGTTACCAAAACCTTGTGCAGTCCATGTATCACTATACTTTGGCTCTCCACACTTAGCCAATTCCTCATCAACATAATACCCAAGATTCTTCGCCAATATTGTCACAAAATGTCCTCCACAAATGTGGCTATTGCTCTTGATTCCCGGGGCCCTTCTAGAAAAATATTTGGCTATCTGCCAAACTGCATTACCGCCCTTAGTTTCATCCAGCAACATCATAACCCATAAGTCCGGTTTTTGACATTTGTCCCTGCTTCCATATCTATTAAATGGCCCGGTCACTATCAACTTGTGAATTATCCTCATCAACGGATTTCTGATGGTTGAGGCATTCCTCCTAGCGCACGAAGGATCTCCCACTCGATTCCAATAAGCGGGAATACTTGGATAGTCTTTTTTAAACCTCCTAAGCCTAGAAAAGTGAGCTTCAAATAATCGATGATTGACCTCATGTGGCTCATACAAACCAAGAGCCACGCCAAAAGCCGGTAAAGTGTAAGCATGATCCCTTCCACAAAGCCTAAACCAAACACAAATTTCCGTCATCAAGTTCCGAACATTTACCTTCCTTTCAAAATACATGGTTGAAAAGAACTCCATACACCATTCTCGATAGACCACTTCATTGACGCTAAACGCTCTTTCCCACGACAAATCATTGAACGAATCTCCATCCCTGGATATACATAAGATGTTCGCATCATTCCTCTTAACTCATCCTCACAATCACACTCCTCAAACAAATCCCAATCAATCACCCTCGGAACCAAACATGTCCTATGTTACAACTTCGATAACCTTTCTCGAAAAGCATGTTTCTCCCCGTCGGTGAGATCTTTGAACTTTAAGTAGGTATTTGCCTCCGTCTTCAAACTATACTTAACCTTCTTCTTCTCGTTCCTTTGACAAAACTTCGTAACAAGCGGGTTCATCGGAATTGCCTCCTGGCTCGAGCTACTTACAATAATTCTCTGTAGAAATCACAAATATAAGATCATATGAGAGTGTTAGAACAAACAAGAAGGTTCATGGAACCCTCTAAGATTCATTTCAAAATTTCAAAAATTTCATACAGAAACCATAACCGGATTCGGTTGGATCACCAACCGAATCGGTTTCCAAAATAGCCAAACTCCAACCGTCCGGTTGCAATGCGCAACCGAATCGGTTGTGCAGCCTGTGTAAGGCTTTTGCCTCTTAAATCCTCAGACACTCGAATTTTCTAAGCCCAAACCACTCTTAGATCGCATTCTATCATCCTCAATGATTTCAACATCCTTGAATTACTCTAAACTCGCTTTTCAAATCATAAAAAATCAAACATCTTAGAACTCAACTTGATAAGCCTATATCTTTCAATCATTAGTTCTAAAAATGTGGCATCCATCATTCCTAAAAAACATGTCATCTTTCATTAGGAACCACCAATTGCAACTTATCTTGATTCATTAGTACAACCCAATTGAATCCGAAAAATTTAATCATCTAATATTCATTCTATGGTGAATCAATCAATCAAATTCTTTTTGTAATGCACTCCTATATCATTTACCCACTCAATCCGAAAATAGTACATCATAATTCGAATTATAACAAAAACCCCCAAATTGGTGACCTAATATTCAATTCGAATCAAATGCTCTAATTAAACCTTAATTGAGTTAATTGAATGTAGATGCTTACTTGTTTGGGTGCCATGATGTTTTCCTACAAGTTAAACAACCTTCAATCTGCTTCTCTTGGATGAATTTTTGCAAAACCCACTGGAGAATTAGTGTGTGTGTGTTTTTCTGAAAAAATGATTTTTTTGTTTTGTTTTTATACTTGGATGCAACCGGTTCAGTCAAGGACATAACCGTTTCGGTTTGCATTTTACCAAATTTTGTCTTTTTACATGTTACTTAGGCATTTACCCTCCAAGCAACATTTTTACTCAAAATTCCTGCTAAAGATTCACACAACATTCATCCACCATATGAAATTTTGAACAATCATCCAATCTAAAAACTCAACTCATCATACTAATGAACTAAACCAAACTTCAACTCAAAACTCATAGTCATAATGCATTAACCAAATTACCTCAATCATAAAAATAAAAATGAAAAATTAAATAAGAAACAAAAATCCTAAATGCATCAAATCAAAAAGAAATAGTTCATGAAATTCAAGCAAATAATTTGCTTGTTATTACGGTCTTTGGTCTTCTCCTCAGAATTCCTCGAAATACTCTTGTCTTAGGAAATCCTTACTTTGAAATTTTCCGGTCAACTCACGGAACGTTTCAAAAGTTTTGAACTTTCTCATGAATCTTCTTCCGTCCAGACATAGTATATCGAACTTAACATGCCAATCTCCATCTCTGGTTTGTCTCTTGTAAGTCCCCGACCCTTCGGGTCTCCACTCCATATTCTTAAGTTGCACCGGTAAAGAACCTAAAAAGTCGGTCAACTTTTTGTAAACTAGTATGTTTTTGAATGGGTTATAGAAAGCTTCTACCGCAAACGCACGTTCCATTTCGTCCTCTATATCAAAATAAGGCGGAGTTAAAGGTCCGTACATTGGGTTACCTTGGACATCACATCCCACTTCAAAACATGTTAAATCATCATTTGCTTCAATCCATTCCAAATCTTCCATAAATTCCAAGGTTGGTCCTCTTGGTTTTGGGTAGTATGTTTGCCTCGAAATCCCATCATCAATAGTCATTGTGCCTCTTCCCATGTCTATAATCGCACCACAAGTTCGTAAGAATGGTCTCCCCAATAGTAGTGGTAAACTCTTGTCCACCAGAATATCTAGGACAAGGAAATCTCCCAAATACGGTTGATAGCCAATTTGCACTCTCACATTCTTCACTCTCCCATTGCCTTCGCTTGAGTGTTATCCGCCATAGTAAGCTTAGAATGATTAGGTTGCGGATTACTTAGTCCTAAAGTTTTAAACAATGGATACGGCATCACATTAACACTCGACCCCGTATCGGCTAAAGCATAAACTGGTGTAGTCCCATTCACTTTGATCGGCAACACAAAATTACCCGGATCCTTCTCTTTCCTTGGCATGCCTCTAAACAAAATTCGATCTCGCTCCTCTTCCGTGAGATTCTTATCTTCCAACCTAGCCCTTGCTAGCATCAATGCATCCAACTTCTTACGGTAAAGCACATAATCTTGGAGTACTTCTATCACCGGGTTCTTTTCATTAAGCTCAAGAAACTTTTGTTCTAGGTTCTCTAAAATAGCTTCTTTTTGGTTGTCGGTTAAGGGTTTGAAAGTAGTGGTAGGTGATGATGGTGTGTAATCATTTTTGGTGGTGGAGGTTGTTGTTGGGGTTAGTTTGTTTGATGATGGTTTCTTTCGATTTGCCTTTCCCATCTTAACTACTTCCACCTCTTTCTCTTCCATGTTTGCACAAACTTCCACTAGCATCTCGTTTACTCCTTTTCCTTCTTCCAATTCCGTTATATTAATCCTCATTTCTCCCATTGCAAAATCTACTTGACACTTGGTCGTGACAAGAAAATCTCGACCAAAACACACATTAGGTTCATCCGCATTCCCTTCTTCTAACACAACAAAATCAGTTTCAAAAATGTGTCCATGAATATTGACCTTCAGATTTTTGACCATCCTTCTTCCATATGATTCATAGTCCAAACGTACATGACCAATTTCGTCAAGAACCTTTTCCAAAATATAGTTTTCTCCATAAGCCATATTGAGCTGCGCATCCCAAGCACTTACTCCTTCCACACTACAAGGCGTCCCAAACCTCATTAGCGGCGAATCATACACCGTTAAAGGTGCTTGTGTGAACACTACGACTCTTCCCTTTTTGGGTAGTTGAACCTTATTTTCACCCGTTTCCTCCATATTACCCGTATCAATCCCCAATTCTTTCTTGCTTTCCTCCAAGATACCTCCAATCTTTTCTAGTGAACTTCCGGTATCCTTGAACATTTCATCCAAAGTACGAAGGTATTCCGAGATTCCGCTCAAACTATCCATGTTACTCGACAACTTAACAAAGCAAAACAAAACAAAATCCGAATTATTAGCGTTAGAGTTAGTGAAAACAAGAACAAACTATAGGAACATATAATAAACAAACTAAGACACTTAACAAAATTAAAAAAAACTCAAATTAAAACTCACGACCTAAAAATGATAAAAATCAACTCAGAAACTCCAACCGGATTCCGTTGGATCACCAACCGAATCGGTTGGTTGAAAATAATTTAGACAGAAACGCGAACCGGATCCGGTTGCGGGTTGCAACCGATCGGTTTGATCGAAATAATTTTTTTTTTTTATAATTATATTACAGAATTTAATGGAAATAAGGAGTCATTAAGGTGTACTAAACTCTAGTTAATATAAAAAACTCTTCATGAACTAATAATTGAATAACATAATAAATCCCATTAAAACTAAAACTAAAACTAATTTAACTACCAATTAAAATCTATTATTAAAATAATTAAACTTATAACTGAAAAATATTACTGTCTAATCATTAACCATTAAAACTAAAATTAATTAAAGCTTGATTAACTAATAAATGACAAATGTAAAGAAAATGAAAATAAATCCAAGAAATAATTAAACTACAAGACATAATCTGCAAATAGAATCTAAAATTACAAGAATTACTCTAGGAACCATAACACAATTAACTAAGAAGACTAGAACAATAAAATCGCAACTACCAATTACATAGAAGGTCTAACCGGATTCGGTTGGCTAACCAACCGAATCGGTTAGTGTGTAACCAAAAACTTTTTTTTAAAACAAATTTAATTCCAAAACTACTAATTTTACAGAAAATCAAAGAAAATTAAAGAAAATCCCCGGCAGCGGCGCCAAAAACTTGATGTGCTACTATGGTGCAAGTTTTAAAAATTTATAAACACGAATTAACCGTCTAACCTATTAACACATACGAGCAAGTATACTCGTCCGTAATAGCAAAGTTTGGTAAGTCGGGATCGTTCCAAGGGATTTTGCGTTTGAAATTGATTTGTTTGAAAAGTTTCCAGCAAGAAAGCTTGTCAAGGCTTCCTCAAATAATTATGTTCTAGTGAAATTCAAATAAGAAATATATATATATACTTGTGTGTAGTCTATAATCAACCATAAATAGTGTTCATGAAGGTTTGGTGTATACTCTTAATATGATGCACAAATCATAAGTAAATGATTCTCCAACCATGGTATTTGTTTGTAAAAATCATTCTAAGAACAAAAACATTTAGGTAATCCTTTCGGTCCTTATCCCAATGATTATCCTATAGAAATTCCATTTGTTTGCAACATTTTCTTATTAAATTTGTTCTTACGAATCTTTCGACCCTTCGTGATGAAAATGTTCCTAGTCTTGTTTTAATAAGCAAAACATGGTGGTTGTCAATCACCATATCCCCATACTAGTTTGTCACTTCACTTTTTGGAATAAAACACAAGAGAAATCCTTTCGGTCCTTTTTCTTAAAACATGTTTTATTGACAAATCAAACCAAGACTAGTATTTTTCCAACAAACTCATTTAAACAAGATCATGTATACATGCATCACATTTTAAGAACACTACTATGATTAACTACATTCCAACACACAAGTATATCACAAAACTACTCCATGAAAACAATAATATCTAAACACAAGTCATAACAAAGTAATTCCAACAATTCAAGAGAATAGAATTCCATAACAAAGTTCATAGAATACCTAAACTTTTGTGATTACAAGAATTAGAAATCGTGGATTGTAGCAACCACGCGCCTCCAATCACCTAGATTCACCGTACAACTCCAAACTACCAAAACTATGGATGAGAATTGTTCCCTCCTTGCTCCTGGACATTTTTCAGTAAGAACTAAGCTTTTGGGCTGAATAATATGGTTAGTATTAGTTTTAGTGTAAACTAATACAATTTTGGTTGTGTCACACCTAGTATACTAGGACTAGGTTCATTATATAGCCAAATGTGCTTGCTCAACTGACAAAAAACGTTCCCAACAAGTAAATATCAAGAAATGATCGGACTCCAATGATTATGGGGAGTTAAGGCAACAATAAATGCGACTTTGTGTAACTGCAGTACGAGAAACCGGATCGGTTTCGGCTCCAACCGGATCGGTTGTGTCTTGACCATTCGCCCAGCCGGATCGGTTACGGGTTGTGACCGATCGGCTGGGTTTGTGCTGTTTTGACTTTTTGTTGACTTTTCTCCTATACGCTTCATTCTTTGCTCACGCTGATGATTTCCAAGGCAAAACTTGATCTTCCCTTGCTTTAGACACTTAGAAATCATTATGCTTCCAAATCATTGAGTCCAAAAGCTTCCTATCTCGACTTTATTCCTCGAGAATCTTCCAAATGTGCATAAAAACTTCATTTCTTCATTATTCGCGATACCTGGCTACATATACATACACCATACGCATCTTTGCACTTTTGCAACAGTTATGAGTAAATATAGCCGATTATCATGCACAAAACTAACAATAACGCTACTAAAACATGTTCATTTTAGGCGTTATCAATATCCCTCCGGCTCTAACGGATCATAGGACGGTTATTCCTAACCTTAATCACCTTATAACTCCATTGCCATAAAACCATTTTCATGAAAATCTCTCGAAGTGTTTATGAGTAAAACCATTTTGAACCACTGTGAGAGTTTAAGATTTTGCAGAAATACTCCCCATCCACATGTGCTTAAGAGTTTTGACAGAAATCTGCACAGTGAGAGAAGAGCGCACACTTTTTGAATTGATCGACTCAAGATAGACAATTCCTTGCGAGACACGATTACGTTGCATAGTTAAAGAGATACTTTGTCAGCTTTTAGGTGACAACTAGCTCTAATAACTACCTTGAAGATGTGGACAACCCCGAAAGGTTGTCAACCCATCAAAGTTCATGTCTATCAAGAGCTTCTCGAATAGGTACAATTTACTTGGATAAGTCGTAGAAGACAAATCTTTTCAATGTATGACTGTTCAGTTCCCGTCAATTCATGGGTTGAAGTCTTTTCACACGAGGATTCAATAGCAAAACACAACATATTTTTTATCACATAATTTTCTCCCCCTCAAAAATGGCATATGAATATGTTATTTTTGAAGAAATGTTAAGAATAAATATGGCTATTTTGAGTTTTGTGGGAAGGTTACACGAAGAACAATTTATGAACAAAGTTTTTGATCAAATACTCCCCCTCAACAAGTAATATTAACTTTTGAGGTTTTGAAAAACATAAGGGGAAGTACTTGTTCTTTTGAGAAAAACCTTTAAAAGTGAAAGGTTTGATAAGTTTTACTCAAAAGTAAGAAGCGTTCGCTCCTTTTATAAGGATTGTGGCACTGAAGCGTACCACAGGGTCCTTTCAATACAAGTACGGGTTGTACGCTGTTATATGTGCACAAGCCATAGTTAGATAGCCAAACAAACAAAATCACAATCAAGAGAGTACCCAATGATTACAGAAGATCAGCTACTTTCTGAGGACGCTGGAAAGTCAGAATCGGAAAGTTTGGTCATCCTCCCATATAGCTCTCCAACCGTTGCATCTGATCCGGATGAATCAAACATTCATCAATCCTAGTGATAAATCAACGAACATCCTTGCGATCCTTTGAATTCCATCTCTTCGTCTGAATTATACCCAACTCAATGTCCTTCAATCGATATACCAATCTATCTCGAACCATCTCCAGGGTGGCGTCATAGAACTTAGTGAATTTCATCGAAAGCCATGAAGCAAGTATTATGATTTTCACTTTGGTAGACAAACCCAAACTTTCGTTTAAGAACGATTTTTTACTGAGGTTATTGATTGATTCTGATGAAGTGTAGAATTTAGGTAAGATTCGACCCCGAGGTGAAGAAATTCAACACGCTCTTTGATTTGAAGCGTATGAAAACAAGGAGTGCAGTAATGTACTTGATCTAAATTTTGGTTGAGGTTCTGGTTGAGGCTCCGGTATGTCGTGATCCTCACCACCAGTGTATGTAAACTGATCAACGGTTTTCTCCATTGGTGGTGTGGTTTTTGAATCCCTTGGTTGATCAGATGGTGGTGGTTGTGTAGCTTGTTGTGTAGTGGTGATAACCTGCTTAACCATTTGTCGATTCATTGGATGGAGTTTCCTTCTTAACATATTTTGTTGTTGACATAGGTGTTTTTTATGTTGATGGAGGTGATGATTGAGATGATGATTTGGGTTTGGTGGAAATGTCAAGAGGTGTTTCAGAAGACTGTTGAGTTTGTGTATTGGATTGTCAACTATGTAGTTGTCTGATTCCTTCTTAAATTTTTCTCTTCAGCTCTAGCAGCTTCTTCATCCTCTTTTCGTATCATTTCCTCTTCAGCCACCAAATTATCATCAGTGACTCTTTCATCTTTATCATGATCATAATATCCTTCGTCATATATTTCCACATCTTCACCATGTTTTTCTTCTTGTGGTTGTATAGGTTGTTGTTGTGGTTGCTTCATTTCAACAGTTGTGGTGACAGTGACATCCTGATCCTTACCGGGTTGATTAACTGGATCGGATGGGGTAAGAGATGTTTGAAATGGATCTTCCATAAGTGGAGGACTACTACTTGACCCTCCTACCCCACCGGGTTGATTAACCGGAAAGGTTGAAGCATGGTATTCCATCCTTTTCTGCTTTAATGTCTTATGAAATTTTATTTCCTCTTCCATTGAATCATACTCATCATCAGGATGACTTTTTGAGCATGAATTTGAATGGATGTTGCAGAAGGATGTCCACATCAATTCTGCAAGATGATTATGAGCATATAAAGTTGTTGAAGATGACACGGAGATTGTTCTTGCCAATTGTTTTGTCGTATCCAGCTGGGAATGTGTTTGCCATCGAGAGCTCAGCTAGGGCATTGATGCTTGCTTGATTTGCAGCCATTTTGTGATCTGAAAGACATTAGACAAAAAGACAGACAAAATGGCTGCAAATCAAGCAAACATCAATGCCCCAGCTGAGCTCTCGATGGCAAACACATTCCCAGCTGGATACGACAAAAAAATTGGCAAGAACAATCTCCGTATCATCTTCAACAACTTCATATGCTCATAATCATGTTGCAGAATTGTTGTGGACATCCTTCTGCAACATCCATTCAAATTCATGCTCAAAAAGTCATCCTGATGATGAGTATGATTCAATGGAAGAGGAAATAAAATTTCATAAGACATTAAAGCAGAAAAGGATGGAACACCATGCTTCAACCTTTCCGGTTAATCAACCCGGTGGGGCAGGAGGGTCAACTAGTAGTCCTCCACTTATGGAAGATCCATTGCAAACATCTCTTACCCCATCCGATCCGGTTAATCAACCCGGTAAGGATCAGGATGTCACTGTCACCACAACTGTTGAATTGAAGCAACCACAACAACAACCTATACAACCACAAGAAGAAAAACATGGTGAAGATGTGGAAATATATGACGAAGGAGATTACGATCATGATAAAGTTGAAAGAGTCACTGATGATAATTTGGTGGCTGAAGAGGAAATGAAGCGAAAAGAGGCTGAAGAAGCTGCTAGAGCTGAAGAGAAAAATTTAAGAAGGAATCAAACAACTACATAGTTGACAATCCAATACAAAAACTCAACAGTCTTCTGAAACACCTCTTGACACTTCCACCAAACCCAAATCATCATCTCAATCATCACCTCCATCAACATAAGAAACACCTATGTCAACAACAAAATCTGTTAAGAAGGCAACTCCATCCAATGATTCGACAAATGGTTAAGCAGGTTATCACCACTACACAACAAGCTACACAGCCACCACCATCTGATCAACCGAGGGATTCAGAAACTACACCACCAATGGAGAAAACCGTTGATCACATTACATACACTGGCGGTGAGGATCACGACATACCGGAGCCCCAACCAGAACCTCAACTGAAATTTAGATCAAGTACATTACTGCACTCCTTGTTTTCATACGCTTCAAATCAAAGAGCGTGTTGAATTTCTTCACCTCGGGGTTGAATCTTACCAAAATTCTACACTTCATAGGAATCAATCAAGAACCTCAGTACAAAATCGTTCTTAAACAAAAGTTTGGGTTTGTCTACCAAAGTGAAAATCATAATACTTGCTTCATGGCTTTCGATGAAATTCACTAAGTTCTATGACGCCACCCTGGAGATGGTTCGAGATGGATTGGTATATCGATTGAAGGACATTGAGTTGGGTATAATTCAGACGAAGAGATGGAATTCAAAGGATCGCAATGATGTTCGTTGATTTATCACTAGGATTGATGAATATTTGATTCATCGGGATCAGATGCAACGGTTGGAGAGCTATGTGGGAGGATGACCAAACTTTCCAATTCTGACTTTCCAACGTCCTCAGAAAGTAGCTGATCGTCTATAATCATTGGGTACTCTCTTGATTGTGATTTTGTTTGTTTGATTATCTAACTATGGCTTGTGCACATATAACAGTGTACAAAAGGACTATGTGGTACGCTTCAGTGCCACAATCTGTCACAATACTCAATTTCCGGTCATTTCTCAAACTCCATATTCATCATTTCATATCAATTTATGCATGGGTTTTGCATTTTACATTAAACGTTTATTTTCTTATTAAATAAACGCTATCGCGTAAACATTATTTGAACATTTGATCCGACACTTTCAAAAATTATCCCGATATATTTTAATACTCATATTAAGATTATAAAAATAATATTATGAGTTTACCCAGTGTTTTAAATTTATTTTGTATATAAATTGTTATATTTATATAATTACGACGGTTTTCTTAAATATTACACGATAATTATTATTTCACTCAATTTTTGCAAGAAATGAATTTTTATAATTTTTATGACTCCAATATATTTTATTTTGACCCGTTAAAATTTATATTTAGTTAACGCTACCCTAAATGCTTAAATAAATACGCAAGTTATTAATTATCCTTACTTAATTACACATTTACTCTACATTAATATATTTAATTACCACTAAATGTAACTAGTCCTTTTTTTTAGGTGTGTCGACAAGGGGATGAGTCACACATTTATTCACTAAATATCTACTTACAATTATACTTATATACATTTTATATTTACAAACATACACACATAACTAATATCCAAGGTGAAAATAAGCTACTCTCTTCCTCTCTTCCTCACCTAGAACCGGCCATCAAGGAAGATCAAGAAGGATTTCATCAAAAAATTTCTAATCAAGTTTTATACACTCTAGTTACACTCTTGATTAAGGTTTCGAAATAAAAACCTTGGGTGATTAGGATAAAACCTTTGTTCATAAACCTCATCAAGTTAACTAGTAAGCATCTCATGTCCATTTTTCATCTTTCATATTTATTTCATATTCATTTCATCATATTTGAGCAAAACACGCAAGTCTTATGGATATTTATACCACTTTTGTTGTTTTTATTACTTATTATGTAATATAATTATCCTACAATGAATTCCTTGAAACATATTACTTTTGGTGATGTCTAGGAACCCATGACACCCTAAGAAGGTTTATGGTAGGATTAGAATAGCTTCGGAGTTATTTTGAATTGGTGGGAATAGGTTTGGCGCGAGAAAAACTCATTTCGACAAGTTTTAAAAAGGGTCTGTCCTTATTTTTAAAATTTGGAATTTTCGACAGTAGATAAAAATTTTTGGGTTAGATATTTGGAAAATATACTTTAAAACGAAAACGTGGTCGCTTGAACGGGTTAAAACGGAGTTATAACGAAGAAGATATGAATTTTTCAAGTTTGACGACGAAAACTATAAATTCTGAAAATTTCAGCATGTTACGTCTATTTTGTACGAGTCAAAAATAGGTCTTAAACGTTATTAAATGTGTCGACTTATCAAAAGTATATTAGTATATGTTAATACGAAACTGTGGATATAAAGAACTTGAAAAAACGGACTTAAAACGAGTGAGTTATGGTTAACCAAACTTTGAGTCGAAAACGTGCTGAAAACACCATTCACAGCGTTAGTATACTGTCAGGATTTTTAATCAAGGTTTTGAGGGCCTAAACGGGCATTTCGGGGGAAACGGACCTTAAAAACAAGTTAGTTTTCCTATGTATATATTACGTCAAGTCCGATGTAAACCGATTTTGTTAATTACTAAAACCGTTACATAGTTTTAACTATATTTTCATCATTAGCTCAAAAGTAATTATTTTTACATGGAACCGTCACACATTCAAGTAACAATATTTTTATATAAAATAGTTTTCAAGAAACATATTGGGTGATACGTTTTCAAATCATGCATTCACGACAACATATCATAACTCAAGTCATAACATTCATTTTAGGTCGCGGATAGTTTCCGAGCCTCATTTTCATGCACTTCATTTTGTTAGCATATCAATCATACCAGGTGAGTTCATACCCCGCTTTTACTCGTTTAAATTCTTACAAACTCTTTGGGGGAGATACATGCTTAAATACTTGTTTTTACTCTTGCGAATACTCAAACCATTTATACAATTGTGTTACACTATACTTCTTATACTCTTTGGACATTATGTGTGGTTTATTGCGATATGTGCCTTAATGTGCTAAACTTGTTTTCAATTATGCATCAACATACATACATTAGCAACTGGTTAACTCCTGCGGGAGCCGGCGGAGAGGTATTGATAGTACTATCGGGCTGACACCCCCACCCTTGTGTCCCTGATGACTTGACCTGGGTGAATATAATCCATTATTCAATGAGACACAACAAACAATGTAGACTTGTCATGAGGTTCAGTTGGCTGTGATTCTTTGCATTAAGTACTTGTATATATCGTATGCACATATGTCCTACTTACAAACAAGATTGACAATTCCATATTTTGGCAATGGGTTGTAAACACACAGGTTTCAAGTTTTGTATGGGCGGAACTTGGAACTGAGTGGATTTACAATGCCTTTGCTGCATAAACGATTTTGAAAGGCTTTACATTTCATCACAAACTTATGAACTCACCAACCTTTGTGTTGACACTTTTTAGCATGTTTATCTCAGGTCGTAAGGCGATAGCATTTCATGGAGCTTTTGGGTCACATGGCATACATTGGAGTCTTGTGCTTTTAACAATTACCATTCGACATGTTTTGTAACCCTTTATGTATTATCAAACTTTGGGATCTCATGTTTTGTAAACTTTAACTTATTTAATCGAATGGTAGACTTTTCAAAATGTCTCATTATAGAGGTCGTTTTCTGTATCCATACTTTGTGCTATGACGTCATACCCCAATGACACTATCGTTCCGCTGCGATATTTTGGGGGTGTGACACAATCCTTATAAAAGGAGCGAAAGCTTCTTACTTTTGAGTAAAACTTATCAAACCTTTCACTTTTAAAAGGTTTTGCTCAAAAGAACAAGTACTTCCCCTTATGTTTTTCAAAACCTCAAAAGTTAATATTACTTGTTGAAGGGGAGTATTTGATCAAAAACTTTATTCACAAATTGTTCTTCGTGTAACCTTCCCACGAAACTCAAAATGGTCATATTTATTCTCAACATTTCTTCAAAAATAACATATTTATATGCCATTTTTGAAGGGGAGAAAATTATGTGATAAGAAACATGTTGTGTTTTGCTATTGAATCCTCGTGTGAAAAGACTTCAACCCATGAATTGACGAGAACTGAACAGTCATACATTGAAAATACTTGTCTTCTACGGCTTATCCAAGTAAATTGTACCTATTCGAGAAGCTCTTGATAGACATGAACTTTGACGGGTTTGAAAACCTTTCGGGGCTGTCCACATCTTCAAGGTAGTTATTAGAGCTAGTTGTCACCTAAAAGGTGACAATGTATCTATTTAACTATGCAACGTAATCGTGTATCGAAGGGAATTGTCTATCTTGAGTCGATCAATTCAAAAAGTGCGCGCTCTTCTCTCACTATGCAGATTTCTGTCAAAACTCTTAAGCACATGTGGAGGGGGAGTATTTCTGCAAAATCTTAAACTCTCACAGTGGTTCAAAATGGTTTTACTCATAAACACTTCGAGAGATTTTCATGAAAATCGTTTTATGGCAATGGAGTTATAAGTTGATTAAGGTTAGGAATAACCGTCCTATGATTCGCCAGAGCCGGAGGGATCTACCCAAGGACACTACCAATAGTTAGAATTAGAAGTCCTTAGGTATGATTATAAAAAGGAGAAAATGAGAATCGGAGAAAGAAGGATTTGAAGAATTAAAAAGAAAAGCAAAGAAAAGGGTGAAAAGAAATAGCCCTCCAGATTATTCAACTTAGGGCAGACACCGGGTTCAATTCATATGCTACTGGTTGTCACTTGATGACGCCGATATTGAAGAATAAAAGTCGTCATGGATCCAGTGACGCATGCACTAAACCTTCTTAGCCACTCAAGTTTCTCTCAACAGAAGCTTGTTTCATTCTCACAGGGAACCCTACGTAAACTATCGGCTTTCTCTTAGAGATTGCTGATATTGAAGAAGGAGACCCTCTCCCTAGTCTCCGCTCAGGAAAACCAAAGCGCACTATTGAGTCTAGAGCCACGAGATTCATCAAAAGATCTCCTAGGTACACTTGACATTTTATCGTTTGTCGTTCAACAATAAGAACGCAAGTGATACTTTATCGTGTCCTTCACAGATCTTAGCAATCTATCGAGAACATTTACGAGAGGTTCACAACTGTGATCCTCAGTGATTGAATGGAAACTCCTGCCAGGGTCAACATCAAACAGCCCTGACAGCAGGTCACTTCGGTAACTCCCCGTGGATTACGCTTAGTGTATCTCAAACGGTCTACAGTCGTGAGGTGATGCTTCGGTGTACCTCAACGACTCATCTGAACTGTAGATGTACTTCGGTACATAGCGTTATCTCACTTGTGGGACTCCAGTTCAGGAATGGCCTTTGTAAGAATTGGAGATGTGTTTTCACACTATGCTGTTAACACCCTCGAAATTCAAACTTGTAAGTGCCGAAATCTGCTTCTTACTAACCATTGTCTTATGTTTTCTTTTTATGGAAGCTCTGGAGCGAACTGATCTTGCAGATTCTTCATATGCTCATACCAACAACATCACTAATGGAAGTTCTTTCAAAAGGCAACACAAAATTTAGAATGATTCTTCGTCAAGTCAAAGAATCTACAAAGTTTAAAGACTAAAAGAACTTCATCAGTACTGAAATCCAACCTCAAAGAGCGTGTGAGCATGTTGAAGAATGACGTGGAGACACTGGAGCAACGGAGCAGACCAGATGCAGACAACAACAACATACTATCACTACCATCACAAAGAACAAAGATCAAAGAACAAAGTAAATGATGACATCAAAGCAGAATAGTTCAAACGAAACAATTTCTCTACACTGGGGAGATTGTTCGAATCAAGACACTTCTTCTCACAAGAAAGAAGAATGTCAGAAGACGTCAAAGCTACTATTACATAAGCACTGATAAGGTTTTAAAAGGTACCATTTTGAGGGGTCGTTTAAATCCTTATTTGATCACTTTTGTATCCGTTATCGCTTAATATCGTTCCTTTTCACTTTTTAGGTCTCGTGAAGGCAAAATGCTAGAATGGCACTTATTTGGACGAAAAGGCGCGAATATATGAAGAAAATGGCCAAAGTCGAAATCGAGACACTCACAGTTGCTGAAAGTAGAAGGCGACGGCGTCAGGTGCTATTGGCGACGCCGTCCCAAAATTATTGTGACGGGACAGAACCCAAAACTCGTATTTTCAAGAGACGGCGTCTAGTGGTGAAAGAGTAGGCCGTCACTACTCAGACGGCCTAGATGCAATCCAAACGACGTCAGAAGCTGAAGAGGACGGCGTCACGGACATAAGGTGACGCCGTCGCAAGGTTAACGTGGCCAAGACGAAACCCTAATGGTGGCGACACGACGGCGTCACTAAACATAAGGTGACGCCGTCGCAATTGTAATCTTATATATAGAATCCGAATTTTTCAGTCTTTGGGTGGAGAGTCTTTGGAGTAAAAACCTAAAACCGAACCTAAGGTGTCTTGTACAGTATTTTAGGGTTTTAAACCCTATCTTACATCAAGATAAGTCTTTACTTCATTAATTCAATTATGTCTTTGATTATTTGTGTGTATGCTTGCATGTTCTCCATGTCCGGCTAATTTATTTGTGTGTTTGCTTAGGAAGTATGAAACTTAATTATTGAATATTGATTGGTTGTTTCTTATCTTAGTTGATTAATGATCTAGTAATGCGATAGGTCATTCGTTGTGCACTTAATTCTTGATTCATCTTTGTGAACCTTAGAGTATAATTACCTGAGTAATTGTAGGCTAAACCATCCGAAGAGCGCCTTAGAGTAGGAGTCTATAATCTCTAGTGGGTTTGTAGACAAGACCCTTTGGTAAGTTCGAAGAGTTAGGGAGAAACGCATACCCTACAACTTTAGACACACAATGCAACTAGGAATAAGACGTGACACTCAACCATCAATAGGAGATAATTAAGGAGTAATACAAACTAAGTAAACACATCTTTAAACTATCATACGAGCACACATTAATTAGACATAGACTCCCACAACCTTAGTTTAGATAATTAGATAATAGTAGAGTAATCGGTAGAAATACCAACCCCCCCCCCCAAATCCAATACCCGAGATTCGTACCTTTCCATTTTCATAAAATATAAAAAGATAAAAAATAATCTTCCTCAACCTTAACCTTAGCGTAGTAACTCCCTACTAGCATTCCTATTCCCCTAGAGAACGATATCAATACCCGTGGCTTACCCTAATTACTACACTACAACGATTAGGTTCACTGCCTAGGGTGTTATAAAACTTGCTCGAAGAAAAGGAAGTTCCTTTGACCCCGAACGACGCGTGTAGCGTTATCAAGTTTTTGGCGCCGCTGCCGGGGAATAGAATAGCTAGTTAGTAGTCCACCTCGTTTAGGTTTCTTTGCTTGATTCCTATCAAGTAAATTTTTCTTATTTTTAGATTTCTCTTAGTCTATCCCTCTTCTTCGTGACCTGTATTCGTAATTCCATCACTTTTCATCATGGAAGGTGATAATCAACAACCACGTCCCCATACAAACCCCCTTAAGCAACTTAGAACCCGCAGTTCCACCAAAACTCTTCTTGAACCATTTGCAGAACCCGAAAGAGAGCTCAATAGGCGAAGAAAAGCTCTCCATGATTCAGAACTTCAAGGCACTTCCATCAATTTTGATGAAGTTACATCTGATGAAGAATCTCTTCATTCCCCACAATCTCCCGAAACCATCATCATTGACAATCTAATCCAAAATGGCGAGGAAGTCCTTGCCACTCCAACCAATAGCCCCATAAATCCTCCTAAAGCGAAAACTCTTGGGGAACACTCCTACCCTTCTGCGTCTGGATTCACCAATGCCATTGTCTATCCCTCGGAACAGATCAATGAGGTATTGCATGCATTTGATATTTGGCTAATCCAAAAGGCATGTCAATTCCATGGATCCCACAGTGAAAACCCAATTCACCACATCAAACAGTTTCTAAAAATTGTTGATGCTATCTATGCTGACGGAGCATCTAAGGAGACATCTAGACTCCGGTTTTTCCCATTTTCTCTTCAAGGGCGAGCCAAGGAGTGGCTCGATAAGCTCCCTTCAAGGTCCATTTTCACATGGGAACAACTTACAACTAAGTTCACCAGGAAGTTCTTTCCTCCTAGAAGAACTGCAGCAGTTAGGAGCAAAATTCTGCACTTCCATCAACCCGATGGAGAATCTATCACCAACTCCTGGAGTCGTTACAAAGATCTTATTCAACAAGCTCCACACCACGGTATTAACCTTTGGTTGCTTGTTCAAATATTTTACGACAATGTCTCCCGAAAGGATCAAAAAGGGATTGATTTCTCAACTGGCCGGAGAATCGCGAACCTCACCGCGGAAGAAGGGTGGAACCGAATAGAGGAATACATCCAATATCAAGACAACCATTGGAATGAGCAGGAAAACGCGTCAAGCATTTCCACTTTCTCAAGTGAAGAGTTATCCTTAGATTATCGGATTGAGAAAGCACAAAAGAAACTAGCTTACCTCATAAAATCACCAGAACCAAAAAGGCTGACTAACCCATATCTCATATGCGACATATGTGGAGGATCGCACGAGAGCGATGAGTGCAATGACACACACCGAGAAAGCGTCTTCCTCTCTAGTCATGATATTTATGATGACCCTTCACTCCTCGCATTTTATCAAACCGATGAATGTGATCCTTGGGGCAATCTGAAATGGAGAACGGAAGGAAAGGACGGACCTGAGTACACCATCCGCGATCCTTTTGAAGAAAAACTCGGGCAGTTTACCATGGAAGGGGCTGCAATCTTGAAAGGTCTTGAGGAGTTTATCCGAGAGCAGCAAGCTGAATTAGAAAGTCAGTTCACCAATCTCCACGAAAGAATAAGTGGACCTGGCCTAGCGCTTCACGATCCAACTTGCGCAATCACTACTCGATCAGGAACTACTACCAAGGATCCCCCACATCCCAACCGGGACCCCATCACAAGGGAACCCGAGTTAGGAAATGAGGCGATTCCCACACCTCTTCCAACTCCTCACGATCCTCCCCCACAAACACCAGCACCAGCCCAGCGACCAACTTTCTCACGAATTCCCTATCCCTCTCGTTTAAAAAATCAAAAGGCTGAAGAAGACAATGAAAAAATATTGTCTTACTTGAAACAAACATCCGTCAACATACCACTCCTTGATGTATTCTATCATATCCCTAAATATAGTAGATACTTCAAGAGGTTGATATCTAATCGGAAAAAGCTTGAAGGATTGATATCATTAGGGGAAGAATGTTCAGCTATCATCCAAAAGAGCATTCCCAAGAAGAAGGAAGATCCGGGCAGTTTTACTATTCCTTGCTCTATAGGGGCACTTTCTATGAAAAACGCCTTGGCAGATCTTGGGGCAAGCATTAACCTGATGCCTCACTCCTGTTTCTTAAGCTCGGATATTCAGGGCTTAAACCAACTAGGATGAGTATCCAATTAGCTGATCGATCAATCAAATATCCCATTGGAGTTTGTGAGAACATTCTTGTAAGGGTGGGGGAATTCAAATTTCCAGTCGATTTCGTAATTTTAGAGATGGAGGAAGATAATTCCGTCCCAATAATCCTTGGAAGACCCTTCTTGGCTACAGCTCGCGCCATCATTGATGTTCATGATGGTAAGCTCACTTTGCGAGTAGGATCCGAGAGCTTGAATTTCGACATTAAGGATTCTATGAGACATTCTTCTTCCTGCGGTCGCCCCGTATATTTAGTTGAAGAAGTTGATGAATTTGTTGACGACATAGACGGCTGCATTGACGAGTATCTATTAAACGAATTCATGAATAATGATAACAACGTAATATACGACGACCATGAAATTGAGATGGTTGGAGCTGTGTCCTTTTATCCTCGTTAGGATGAAATTGAACCTATTGAGCTTCAGAGGCCGGGAAACCAGCTAAAACCATCGATCAAAGAGCCTCCTACCTTAGAACTAAAAGATCTCCCGAGTCACTTGGAATACGCCTTCCTTCAAGGAGAGGACCAACTCCCTGTCATCATAAGCTCCTCGCTAACCACTATTCAGAAAGAGAAGCTCTTAGAAGTTTTAAAAGAATATAAAGGGGTGATTGCGTGGAGTGTTGCCGACATTAAGGGAATCGATTCTACATTCTGTACTCACAAAATCCTCATGGAGGAAGATTACAAACTAACTGTTCAACCGCAAAGGCGGGTTAACCCTAACATCAAAGAGGTAGTGAAAAAAGAGGTCATTAAGCTTCTGGATGCAGGTCTCATCTACCCCATATCAGATAGCCCATGGGTCAGCCCGGTCCAAGTGGTTCCAAAAAAGGGAGGGATGACGGTTGTAAAAAATGAGAAGGGTGAGTTGGTGCCGCAAAGAACGGTTACTGGGTGGCGTGTATGTATTGACTACAGAAAGTTGAATGATGCCACCCGGAAAGATCATTTTCCTCTACCGTTTATTGACCAAATGCTTGAAAGATTAGCAGGGCACGAATACTACTGTTTCCTTGATGGCTTTTCAGGTTACTTTCAAATTCCAATTGCTCCTGAAGATCAGGAGAAAACTACATTTACATGTCCTTACGGAACGTTCGCCTACAAGCGAATGCCTTTCGGGTTATGTAACGCACCCGCAACCTTTCAACGATGTATGATGGCCATATTCCACGAGTTAATTGAGGACATCATGGAAGTTTTCATGGATGATTTCTCGGTGTTTGGAAATTCTTTCGACCTTTGTCTTTCCAACCTTAGGAAGATGTTGAAGCGATGCGAGGAAACTAATTTGGTTTTAAATTGGGAAAAATGCCATTTCATGGTAAAAGAAGGAATTGTCTTAGGGCATAAAGTCTCGGGGAATGGAATTGAGGTCGATAGAGCAAAAATCGAAGCAATTTCCAAACTCCCCTATCCTACTACCGTTAAAGCCATTCGCAGCTTTCTTGGTCATGCCGGTTTTTATCGAAGGTTTATTAAAGATTTTTCGAAAATTGCCCGGCCTATGACACAGCTTCTTGTTAAGGATGCCCCTTTTTATTTTTCTGGAGAATACAAGGAAGCATTTAACCGACTAAAGAAAGATCTCACTCAAGCACCTATAATGGTCACCCCTGATTGGTCTCAGCCGTTCGAAATCATGTGTGATGCTAGTGATTATGCTGTCGGCGCAGTGCTCGGCCAAAGGAAGGAAAAGCATTTTCAACCAATCTACTATGCTAGCAAAACCATGAATGTAGCACAAGAGAACTATACAACCACTGAGAAAGAACTTTTAGCCGTTGTTTTTGCCTTCGACAAATTCAGGCAATATCTCGTTCTCTCTAAAACTGTCGTCTTCACAGATCACTCCGCCTTACGCTATTTGTTTTCAAAACAAGATGCTAAACCTTGCCTGATTAGATGGATCCTATTACTTCAAGAATTCGACATTGAAATTCGAGATAAAAAGGGGGATGAAAATCTCGCCGCTGATCATCTATCACGCTTGGAGAACCCCGATCTTGAGAAGTCAGATCACACCGATATTCGTGACTCTTTTCCCGAGGAACGGCTAATGGCGATTAAAGAAAGTGAGCCATGGTATGCTGATTATGCTAACTACCTGTCCAGTAGAGTTTTGCCAAATCACATGACCAGACAAGATAAAAAGAAGTTCTTCACTACGCTAAAACATTACTTCTGGGATGAACCCTTCCTTTTCCGTATATGTCCCGATCAAATCATTCGACGTTGCGTGGCCGGTAGAGAGATTGATCGAGTTCTGAAAGAATGTCATGCGGGACCATCTGGAGGACATCACGGTGTGAATATTACGGCACGAAAGGTTTTTGATGCCGGATTCTATTGGCCTACTGTTTTTCGCGACGTTAAGAGATTAGTTCAAATGTGTAATGCATGCCAACGATCAAGAAATATTTCACGACGGGATGAGTCACCTCAGAACTATATCCAAGTCTGTGAAATATTTGACGTTTGGGGAATAGACTTCATGGGACCCTTTCCATCTTCCGGAGGAAATGAATACATTCTCGTAGCTATCGACTATGTATCCAAATGGGTAGAAGCTCAAGCCCTTAGAATTAATGATGCAAGGGTAGTTATTCACTTTCTTAAAAAGCTCTTCGCACGATTTGGGATTCCCAAAGCATTAATCAGTGATAGAGGGACTCACTTTTGCAATGCTCAAATGGAAAAGGTGATGAAGAAGTATGGCGTCCCACATAGGTTTTCTACTGCATATCATCCTCAGACAAATGGACAAGTAGAAAACACAAACAGGGCATTAAAGCGGATACTTGAAAAAACGGTCCACCAAAATAGGAAAGATTGGGCATTCAAACTGGATGAAGCACTTTGGGCATTTAGAACTGCTTACAAAACACCTATCGGGACAACCCATTTTCGCCTGGTATACGGGAAGGCTTGCCACCTCCCTATCGAACTTGAGCAGAAAGCATATTGGGCCCTTAAGGCCTGTAATATGGACTATTCTGAAGCAGGGTCAAATCGGTTCTTACAGCTTCAAGAATTGGATGAGCTGAGGCTGGAAGCATACGAATCATCAATCACTTACAAAGAAAGGGCAAAAAGATGGCACGATCAACGAATAAAGAATCCTAAAGAGTTTTTGGAAGGGGATAAAGTGCTCTTGTATAATTCGAGACTAAGATTATTCCCAGGGAAACTCAAATCTAGGTGGTATGGACCCTTTTCAGTAAAAAAAACAGATGAGCAATGGGGCAGTGGTGCTACTAGACCATGATGGAAGTGAATTCACAGTTAATGGGCAACGGGTGAAGCATTATCAATTGGATAATATTGAAATGGTGAACGATGAGGATATTGTTTTAGAAGAAGAGGGCGGTGGTGAGGAAACGTAGGAGCACGACTACGAGTCTAGCTACAAGACTCTTTAATAAAGAAAAGCGCTTCGTGGGAGGCAACCCATGCTTAATTGTTTGCTTGTTAGTGTCATATATCTTTTATTAATTGTTTATCCTCATGTTTAAATTTGTAAAAATGCTTTATTTTGTTTTTAACTTCGTCTTAATTGCATATAAAGGTATTTTACATAAGGGATAAGTGTAGGGAGGATTACACACGTTTTCAAAAGAAACGTAAACATGAGAATAACAATTAACTAAAAGATATTTATGTTTGTTTGTTCGAGTCAAATGCTTGTATCGAGTCATAATGGATGTTTTGCAGAAATTTTTCCAGATTCTAAAGATGTAAATTTTCCAGAATTTTTTCCAGAAAATCGCAGACCAGTTTTTGTCAGGATAACCTGACGGCGTCAGGATTGCAACCTGACGGCGTCAGGAAGGAGTAAAAACATCAGATTACTTTTTCTCGTTTTCTGAGCTACTTATAAATTTTTGGAATTTTCCAGGTCTTAATTTTCTTAGAAATTCTGTAAACATCCATTGCACAAGCATTATATCCTAGTTTAAATCGAGTCTTATATATATTATTACCGCCGATTTTACGCGAAGGTTTCATTTGTTTTCTTCAAGTGTGCAGGTTTAGTTTGTCAAGAAGAAGTTACATAAGATTGGAAGGAGCTTTTCACGCAATAATTCTTCTTGGAAAAGAGTTTAACCACCACTTTACACGGATCCTACCGAGCTAATCAGGGGAGTACTAGTTTCTTTCGTTTTTAATTACCTTCTTTTATCATAACTTTGATACTTTCGGGGAACATTGGGGACAATGTTCAGTTTAAGTGTAGGGAGGGAAAATAAAATGGGAACTTTGAAACTATGCTTATCCTTGATTATTTGCTTTGTCCAATTGTGATTGTGTAATAAACCATGAGAAAATGTTGGTTAGGGTAATTTTGGCACCAAATTTAAAATTTTTCATGACATATAGGAGTGGGCCATTAGTCTTAACAAAAGCGTCTCACGGATAGGAAGTTGCATGACTAGCACAAAAACCCTTTACCACCCAAATTCCACCAAAAATGTGAGGATCGCCCTTAGATTAGTAGGAGTTAAAGCATTCATCTTTAATGCTTAGAGTGTGAACCGGTAGTATAATAGATTCTAGAACTTGTTTTGTGATGCATTCCGAGATCGCAAGTGAGGCTACACTTGTGTAGTTAGGAATAACTAAATGATAAGAGGCATTAGGATAACCCTTGTTTGATACCTGTAATATAATTACTTCTTCCACTTCGGTTGAGTAATTCCCCCACACCCTTTGCGTTGTACTCATCTTTAGTACACGATACCCCTAGTTAACCCCTCAGAGCCTATCCTTTTCGCGGTTCTCGTGATGTTTCGGTTTTTCCGGAATATCAATGAAGAGCATTGTTTACACCCCACCCCCAAATATACACCCAAATCGCCTTAGCCTACCCCTTATGCACTCACTTTTAGTGCAAATATTTGTTATCACCCTAAATCCTTAGTTCAATTATCTAGTTGCTTGCATAAGTTGCTAAGTCGAGTCATATCCTTTGTATACAGTTTTGGGATGATTGGGATTCATGGGAAAAGTTAAAGTTTATGAAATAACGGGAAGGGAACGTTAAATTCAAATTCCCTTTGTTTGCATAATAATGTACCCCAAGTGTTTTGATCTTTTCAATTCGGGTCAAATTAGTGTTAGAGTAATAAAAACTCAAGTGTAGGGATATGCTTATAAATCCCTAGTATTTTGATGTTATCTTAGAGGATGGTAGAGTAAAAGTGTATGAAAAAAAAAAAAAAAAAATCAAAAAAAAATAGAAAAAGAGAAGAAAAAAAAATAGAGTGAAAAAAAAAAAAAAAAAAAAAACATACGGGCTACCATCCTACATCTATCCTTTAATTTTATGTTTGTTTATTTTAGTTATCTAGAGTTTAGAAGTGTCGAGTCTTGGCTTAGCAACGCCATTCTTCATATGCATTTAACATAGAGATTTTTGACTTACCACCACTAAATAGCCTATCCCACCAAACCCTTATTTCCCTACCGTAAGCCTAACGTTACAACCCTTTAAAGACCTCTTTGATAGTCTTTCCTAGGTGCTTACGCCAAAGCGATGGAGGTTTGATCTATTCTCAAGCCTATGGTAATCTATGTACTAGGACCGGTTAATGAGTGTTTATCTTCCATTTCCTATATTGTTATATTTCATTTATACACCCGAGAGAGATGTGAGTATCCAAACACCCCATGTGAGGTGCTAGTATGCAATTTCCGTGCTTGTTATGACTTTTGCGGGGCTTATATGTGTTGTGGACCGTTTTGAATTAATGCTTCATGACCCCTAACTTATAAATTAATTGGCTAAAAGCACATTTGCTTGAGGACAAGCAAATAACAAGTGTAGGGATATTTGATAAGGTTTTAAAAGGTACCATTTTGAGGGGTCGTTTAAATCCTTATTTGATCACTTTTGTATCCGTTATCGCTTAATATCGTTCCTTTTCACTTTTTAGGTCTCGTGAAGGCAAAATGCTGGAATGGCACTTATTTGGACGAAAAGGCGCGAATATATGAAGAAAATGGCCAAAGTCGAAATCGAGACACTCACAGTTGCTGAAAGTAGAAGGCGACGGCGTCCGGTGCTATTGGCGACGCCGTCCCAAAATTATTGTGACGAGACAGAACCCAAAACTCGTATTTTCAAGAGACGGAGTCTAGTGGTGAAAGAGTAGGCCGTCGCTACTCAGACGGCCTAGATGCAATCCAGACGACGTCAGAAGCTGAAGAGGACGGCGTCACGGACATAAGGTGATGCCGTCGCAAGGTTAACGTGGCCAAGACGAAACCCTAATGGCGGCGACACGACGGCGTCACTAAACATAAGGTGACGCCATCGCAATTGTAATCTTATATATAGAATCCGAATTTTTCAGTCTTTGGGTGGAGAGTCTTTGGAGTAAAAACCTAAAACCGAACCTAAGGTGTCTTGTACAGTATTTTAGGGTTTTAAACCCTATCTTACATCAAGATAAGTCTTTACTTCATTAATTCAATTATGTCTTTGATTATTTGTGTGTATGCTTGCATGTTCTCAATGTCCGGCTAATTTATTTGTGTGTTTGCTTAGGAAGTATGAAACTTAATTATTGAATATTGATTGGTTGTTTCTTATCTTAGTTGATTAATGATCTAGTAATGCGATAGGTCATTCGTTGTGCACTTAATGCTTGATTCATCTTTGTGAACCTTAGAGTATAATTACCTGAGTAATTGTAGGCTAAACCATCCGAAGAGCGCCTTAGAGTAGGAGTCTATAATCTCTAGTGGGTTTGTAGACAAGACCCTTTGGTAAGTTCGAAGAGTTAGGGAGAAACGCATACCCTACAACTTTAGACACACAACGCAACTAGGAATAAGACGTGACACTCAACCATCAATAGGAGATAATTAAGGAGTAATACAAACTAAGTAAACACATCTTTAAACTATCATACGAGCACACATTAATTAGACATAGACTCCCACAACCTTAGTTTAGATAATTAGATAATAGTAGAGTAATCGGTAGAAATACCAACCCCCCCCCCCCAATCCAATACCCGAGATTCGTACCTTTCCATTTTCATAAAATATAAAAAGATAAAAAATAATCTTCCTCAACCTTAACCTTAGCGTAGTAACTCCCTACTAGCATTCCTATTCCCCTATAGAACGATATCAATACCCGTGGCTTACCCTAATTACTACACTACAACGATTAGGTTCACTGCCTAGGGTGTTATAAAACTTGCTCGAAGAAAAGGAAGTTCCTTTGACCCCGAACGACGCGTGTAGCGTTATCAAGCACCTACAACATTTATCACTCTTTCATTCATCACTAACACTTAGGGGGAGATTGTTGGAATCACTCCTAAACCTTAATTCAAGTGTTAGTGATTCATATGTAATAGTAGCTTATTATGGCCTTTATGTTTGTTATTAAGCTAAGGCTTGTATAGAAGGCCCTTGAGCCTTGGCCCAAGCCCATAAGAAGGGAAGGAGTCTAGATGTGTTGCCCTAGCTCCTTGACCTATAAATACTCTTGTATAACCCTCACTTGAGGGTTGGTTTTTCAATTCACATATTCACCTACGCATAACTCTTCTACATATTCATACGTGTATGTGTGTGTTGTTCATCCGATCACTATCTCTTCTCTACTTCTTATATTGATGCTTGTGTTACTAATATGGTGACCTAACAGTAGTTGTTAACAGTATAGTCAACTGGTGGTGCTTCTTTAACCATAGTTGTTGTAGCAGGTGTATCAGGTATAGGCATATGATCAGTTTGAGCAGTGGAAACATTGGATACACCTGGAGCACATTCATCAATGTCATCAATAAACAGCGGAGCAAATAGCTTTTCCATTTGTTGACAAGTAAGCTGGGGGCTTGGTTCAGCTGATAATGGGGTTTGAGGGAAGTTTAAACGGTTTTGACCGGGTTCCAAGCTGTTATGCTCAGAAGCCATTTCTGTAAGCTCATCAAAATTAGCATGAATCGTTTCCATAACCTGCTTTGTACGACGATTCCAGATCCGGTAGCCTTTAGAATTCTCACAGTATCCAATAAATACTCCAATGTCAGCTTTGGCTGTGAGCTTTCCAAAGTCATCACGATCATTATTTGGGTAGCAAAGGGATCCAAATACAATAAAGTGTTTGAGATTCGGTTTTCTGTTGTGGATAAGCTCAAAAGGTGTTTTGTTATGGCGTTTTGTAATCATTGAGTGGTTTTGAGTATAGCATGCAGTTGATACAGCTTCGGCCCACAAGTAATCTGGAAGTTTAGCATTAATTAACATGGTTCTTGCAGCTTCCACTAACGTACGGTTTCGTATTTCAACAACTCCGTTTTGTTCTGGTGTACGTGCAATAGATGTCTGATGCTTAATTCCCAGTTTCTCATAAAATTCTCGAAGAGTTTGGTTTACAAATTCAGTTCCTTTGTCTATTCTGATTTGGCGGACAGTGTTCCAGAGCTGAACTTGAATTTTCATGAGAAAGGTGATGATCATCTGTGGAGCTTGATCTTTGCTTCGAAGAAAGTAGACCCAATTCCATTGTGAGTAGTCATCGACAATTACTAAGATGTATCGTTTGCCATTATTCGTTTGTATGCGCATCAGGCCACACAAATCCATGTAAAGAAGATGAAGCACATGCTGAGAGTTGTGGTCCACCTTTGAAGGAAAATGAGCATGAGTGCTTTTCCCTTATTCACAAGCTAAGCAAAGGTGATCTTTAGAATACCGGAATCTCGGGAGACCTTCAACAAGTTTGTGTCGAGCAAGGTTGATGATGGTTTGAAAGTTTAGATGTGAGAGACGACGGTGCCATAGCCAGGATTTTGTTGATGTAGGCTTTGAAAGTAGATAGATAGGAGATGAATCAACCATGTCTTGCATTGAGATTGTGTACAGACTAGAATTGCGAGAGCCAGACATAAGATCGTTTCCTTGTAGATCAAGAATGAAAAAAGTTTTCTCTCGAAAAGCAACCTCCAAGTCTCCATCACAGAATTGACCGACTGAAAAGAGATTGTGACCGAGGCCTTCCACATAATAAACCCTGCTAATTTCGATATTGCCATTGATATAATCTCCGTAGCCCATGATAGCTGCGAAGTGATCATTCCCGAATCTGACAGTGCCAATGAACTTTGCAACAAAGTTTGATAACAGTTTAAGATTGCCTGTCATGTGTCGGGAACATCCGCAATCAACAATCCAAAGGATGATCTGTATCACCTGCATTACATACAGACGACACAGATGGAATAGAAGTAGATGTGGAACCCGATGAGTTAGAGGGTTCCGAAGCAGTTATAGTGGAAATACACACATCAATGATTTTAGGCATCCATTTAAATCCTAGTGTATTATATATCCATTTCTGCCATCTCCAACTAGTATTTGCTTTAGTCTTAGTGAATGAACTAGGTGATACTACATTCCTTGGAGGTGATACTGGAGCTACAGGGATATCAATGAGTTTGTTAGAATCTAAAGAGGGCTGTTTACCAAGCACAGACTTAGAAGCATTAGTGGGCCTAGAGGTATTCCGATTCTTAGGATTCCTTAAACGAGACAAGATAGCTCTAGCAACACATTTGTCATGACAATCAGAAAGCATACTTTTATGACAAATAACACAAGAAGCATCAGACTGAATATTAAAAGTACTTAAAGGTTTAGCATTCGTTACAACACTTTTTCCATTACATTTGTCAGACGCAATATCTAAAGTGGGTGCAATAGGGGCCTTATTCAAAGTCCTAGGGTGTTCTTCTACTTCAACATTCTTTATTGTTCTTTTCTTAGGTCGCAACTTCCTATTATTCCTTGTATTGCTCCTAGGCTGTGAAGTGCGGACATTAGGAAAAGAGGCAATTATTCCTGTTTCAGTAGAGGGAAGCACATTAGTAACTTGTGTTTTGTCATTAGGCAATCTGGGTTCATGTTTGCTAAGTGTTACAGGTGCAATTCTTTTAATGATGCTAGGCTGAACTTGTTCATACTTTCCTAACATTTCTCTTAACTTATAGATAGTGTGCACCAATTCTTGATTTTCAGAACGAAGATTTCCAGAAAAATTCATGACTTCCTTAGTGTGTGTGCAAGAAAATGATCAAGTTCGTTTGATGCTTCATCACGAGTCTGTTTAAGTAAATCAAATATGACACCATATTCCTTTTTAACTTTTGCAAGTTCTTGTTCATATTTCGAGATTTGACATTTCAAAGACACGTTTTGATCATCCAGTTGCTCAAATTTGGGATTAAACATTTTGGTTTGCAATTGGTTGATTTTGTTTTGCAAAGAAAGTTCACGATTTTGACAATCTTTTTGACACCATTAAAGACGACGTTTTGCATTTGAAAGCTCGTTTAACAGTCGTTCATTTTCAACTTTTAAAGACTCGATCTGATGCACATTATCAGTATTCTCAAGAATTACAACAAAATCAACAGTATCAGCAGAGATAGAATCAGATGCATATGCAACAGATTGTAATAACACAATATTATTGATATCAGCACAGATAACATCTTTCAAGAGTCGATCAACATCTGTTCGTAACATTTTCTTTTTACGTTTTGTATTCGAAATAGATGTTTCTGTTTTCTCCAAAACGACTTTCATCAATCCAAGTTCCTTATGAAATTCCCTTTCCCAATACAATTCACAATTTTTAAAATTTTTAACATGGGGTAAAAGTCTTTTCTGAAAAATATCTCTTTGTTCTTGCGCCAGAGGCGATTGAAAATGTTCAACTTTTATTTCAGAATGAAATTCAATCTCATGTTCTAAAAGTTTAAGGTCAGACGTGAAAATGTCAAAATATCTAAGAATGTGACGATTTTCGGGTTTTGAATTTACTTCACTGATGGAAGGTTAAGGACCATAAATTTGTGCATAATTTGGTTGGGGAGCAACATGAGAAGACTCAGACGTTTTTGTGATAATCCGAGGTGTGTTAGAAGAATCCGTTGGTGTGACGAAAGTGACCTCTTGTGAATAGTTAAATGGTTTGTTGTAAACAACATATTCTAATTTTGATCGACTCTCGTCTTCTGCATCTAATTCCTCTTGACGATGATATTCAACAACACTCATAACAGAATCATCAATTTTATATTCTGCACTGGAAACTTCAGGATCTGGTTTGAATGCTTTGGTTGAAATCTTATGTTTGTAATCAGCAAGATTCGGTCCATATCCATCTGGATTGGGTTTTAAAGTAAACTTTTGAATAGTTGTGATTGACTCACCATGTTTGTAAACAACATTTCAAAACACTTTGAGTTTGTTTTGTAAGCCGACAATTTCTTCAAGATGGTCATCTATTCATTTCGTTGAATGCTTTTTGTATGCAAAGAACTGTTTTTGACAAGTTAACAACTCAGCCTTGGCTTTTTGAGTTTCCAAGGTAAGAGCGTTAATTTTCTATTTATGTTCATGTTTCAGTTGTTCTATTTGAGACAACAAAGCATTCTTCGAAGCGGCTAGATCACGCATCTGTCATTCTAAATATTGTTCGTTTTGATGAGATTTAGCAAAAGCGGCTTCAAAACCTTTTTCACGGTTTTCTTGAGTTTTAAAAAATTGAGTTGTCGTTTTAAGCATTCTATATCCCTGGTTAACATTGCATTTTTACTGTGTAATTTCTGATTTAATGCATAACATTCATCCATTCGGGATTGTTGGTCTTTAAGTAAGAGATCAATATCTGGACAAGGCAAAAGTTCAGCGTGTTCAACGTGAGTCACAACATGATCACTATTTAGATCCTCAAGTATAACCACGGAGTCAATTTGATTATCAAAGGTAACCATAAGATCATCTTGATCGTAAAATGTAACTACGGGGTCTATTTGAGAATCGTCAGAATGAGATGTGGACGACTCATTTTGAACATTCGGAGCCTCACCGGATTCAGATGTTGGCGGAGATATTAGATCATAGATGAATATGGTTTGTTCGGGTACCTGAGACAAGCCATCAGTGTCATACACTGGGCCTGTGTCACTCATGTGTAGCTCATGCATATTAGCCATCAACATAACTGATGCATTGGCATGCAAGTCCTCCATATCATCATCTGAGTCTGCATCTGCCATAAAGCTCTGTTCTTTGTCTGTGAGAGTTCCACCAACTTCATCCTTAAGAGCCAAAAGTAAAGCCTCCTTGTGATAAGCACTGCCCCTAGTCCTCGGCTTTGGGCATTGATAACGCTACACGCGTCGTTCGGGGTCAAGGAAACTTCCTTTTCTTCGAGCAAGTTTTATAACACCCTAGGCAGTGAACCTAATCGTTGTAGTGTAGTAATTAGGGTAAGCCACAGGTATTGATATCGTTCTCTAGGGGAATAGGAATGCTAGTAGGAAGTTACTACGCTAAGGTTAAGGTTGAGGAAGATTATTTTTTATCTTTTTATATTTTAAGAAAATGGAAAAGTACGAATCTCGGGTATTGGATTTGAGGGGTTGGTATTTCTACCGATTACTCTACTATTATCTAATTATCTAAACTAAGGTTGTGGGAGTCTATGTCTAATTAATGTGTGCTCGTATGATAGTTTAAAGATGTGTTTACTTAGTTTGTATTACTCCTTAATTATCTCCTATTGATGGTTGAGTGTCACGTCTTATTCCTAGTTGTGTTGTGTTTCTAAAGTTGTAGGGTATGCGTTTCTCCCTAACTCTTTAAACTTACCAAAGGGTCTTGTCTACAAATCCACGTAGAGATTATAGACTCCTACTCTAAGGCACTCTTCGGATGGTTTAGACTACAATCACTCAGGTAATCATACTCTAGGGTTCACAAAGATGAATCAAGCATTAAGTACACAACGAATGACCTATCGCATTACTAGATCATTAATCAACTAAGATAAGAAACAACCAATCAATATTCAATAATTAAGTTTCATACTTCCTAAGCAAACACACAAATAAATTAGCCGGACATGGAGAACATGCAAGCATACACACAAATAATCAAAGACATAATTGAATTAATGAAGCAAAGACTTATCTTGGTGTAAGATAGGGTTAAAAACCCTAAAATACTGTACAAGACACCTTAGGTTCGGTTTTAGGTTTTTACTCCAAAGACTCTCCACACAAAGACTGAAAAATTCGGATTCTATATATAAGATTACAATTGCGACGGCATCACCTTATGTTTAGTGACGCCGTCGTGTCGCCGCCATTAGGGTTTCGTCTTGGCCACGTTAACCTTGCGACGGCGTCACCTTATGTCCGTGACGCCGTCCTCTTCAGCTTCTGACGTCGTCTGGATCGCATCTAGGCCGTCTGAGTAGCGACGGCCTACTCTTTCACACTAGACGCCGTCTCTTGAAAACACGAGTTTTGAGTTCTGACCCGTCACAACAATTCTCCGACGGCGTCGCAAATAGCTCCTGACGCCGTCGCCTTCTACATTCAGCGACTGTGAGTGTCTTGATTTCGACTTTGGCCATTTTCTTCATATATTCGCGCCTTTCTGTCCAAATAAGTGTCATTCCAGCATTTTGCCTTCACGAGACCTAAAAAGTGAAAAGGAACGATATTAAGCAATAACGGATACAAAAGTGATCAAATAAGGACTTAAACGACCCCTCAAAATGGTACCTTTTAAAACCTTATCAAATATCCCTACACTTGTTATTTGCTTGTCCTCAAGCAAATGTGCTTTTAGCCAATTAATTTATAAGTCAGGGGTCATTCAGCATTAATTCAAAACGGTCCACAACACATATAAGCCCCGCAAAAGTCATAACAAGCACGGAAATTACATACTAGCACCTCACATGGGGTGTTTGGATACTCACATCTCTCTCAGGTGTATAAATGAAATATAACAATATAGGAAATGGAAAATAAACACTCATTAACCGGTCCTAGTACATAGATTACCATAGGCTTGAGAATAGATCAAACCTCCATCGCTTTGGCGTAAGCACCTAGGAAAGACTATCAAAGAGGTCTTTAAAGGGTTGTAATGTTAGGCTTACGGTAGGGAAATAAGGGTTTGGTGGGATAGGCTATTTAGTGGTGGTAAGTCAAAAATCTTTATGTTAACTGCATATGAAGAATGGCGTTGCTAAGCCAAGACTCGACACTCTAAACTCTAGATAACTGAAATAAACAAACATAAATTAAAAGATAGATGAAGGATGGTAGCCCGTATGTTTTTTTTTTTTTTTTTTTTTTAATCACTCTATTTTTTTTTCTTTTCTCTTTTTCTATTTTTTTTTTCGAATTTTTTTTTTTTTTTTTTTTTTTTTTTTTTTTTTTTTTTAATACACTTTTACTCTACCATCCTCTACGATAACATCAAAATACTAGGGATTTACAGGCACATCCCTACACTTGAGTTTTTTATTATTCTGACACTAATTTGACCCGATCTGACAAGATCAAAACACTTGGGGTACATTATTATGCAAACAAAGGGAATTTGAATTTAACGTTCCCTTCCCGTCATTTCATAAACTTTAACTTTTCCCATGAATCCCAATCATCCCAAAACTGTATACAAAGGATATGACTCGACTTAGCAACTTATGCAAGCAACTAGATAATTGAACTAAGGGTTTAGGGTGATAACAAACATTTGCACTAAAAGTGAGTGCATAAGGGGTAGGCTAAGGCGATTTGGGTGTATATTTGGGGGTGGGGTGTAAACAATGCTCTTCATTGATATTCCGGAAAAACCGAAATATCACGAGAACCGCGAAAAGGATAGGCTCTGAGGGGTTAACTAGGGGTATCGTGTACTAAAGATGAGTACAACGCAAAGGGTGTGGGGGAATTACTCAACCGATATGGAAGAAGTAATTATATTACAGGTATCAAACAAGGGTTTATCCTAATGCCTCTTATCATTTAGTTATTCCTAACTACACAAGTGTAGCCTCACTTGCGATCTCGGAATGCATCACAAAACAAGTTCTAGAATCTAATATACTACCGGTTCACACTCTAAGCATTAAAGATGAATGCTTTAATTCCTACTAATCTAAGGGCGATCCTCACATTTTGGGTGGAATTTGGGTGGTAAAGGGTTTTGTGCTAGTCATGCAACTTCCTATCCGTGAGACGCTTTTGTTAAGACTAATGGCCCACTCCTACATGTCATGAAAAAAATTTAAATTTGGTGCCAAAATTACCCTAACCGACATTTCTCATTGTTTATTACACAATCACAATTGGACAAAGCAAATAGTCAAGGATAAGCATAGTTTCAAAGTTCCCGTTTTATTTTCCCTCCCTACACTTAAACTGAACATTGTCCCCAATGTTCCCCGAAAGTATCAAAGTTATGATAAAAGAAGGTAATTAAAAACGAAAGAAACTAATACTCCCCTGATTAGCTCGGTAGGATCCGTGTAAAGTGGTGGTTAAATTCTTTTCAAGAAGAATAATTGCGTGAAAAGCTCCTTCCAATCTTATGTAACTTCTTCTTGACAAACTAAACCTGCACACTTGAAGAAAACAAACGAAACCTTCGCGTAAAATCGGCGGTAATAATATATATAAGACTCGATTTAAACTAGGATATAATGCTTGTGGAATGAATGTTTACAGAATTTTTAAGAAAATTAAGACCTGGAAAATTCCAAAAATTTATAAGTAGCTCAGAAAACGAGAAAAAGTAATCTGATGTTTTTACTCCTTCCTGACGCCGTCAGGTTGCAATCCTGACGCCGTCAGGTTATCCTGACAAAAACTGGTCTGCGATTTTCTGGAAAAATTTCTGGAAAATTTACATCTTTAGAATCTGGAAAAATTTCTGCAAAAACATTCATTATGACTCGATACAAGCATTTGACTCGAACAAACAAACATATATATCTTTTAATTAATTGTTATTCTCATGTTTACGTTTCTTTTGAAAACGTGTGTAATCCTCCCTACACTTATCCCTTATGTAAAATACCTTTATATGTAATTAAGACGAAGTTAAAAACAAAATAAAGCATTTTTACAAATTTAAACATGAGGATAAACAATTAATAAAAGATATATGACACTAACAAGCAAACAATTAAGCATGGGTTGCCTCCCACGAAGCGCTTTTCTTTATTTAAGAGTCTTGTAGCTAGACTCGTAGTCGTGCTCCTACGTTTTCTCACCATCGCCCTCTTGACTCTTTGTTTTCCCTTCATCGAAAGGGTGTAGACGCTTTATGCTCACCGTGGATTCCTTGCCAATGCTGTCAATTATGGCTACGGTTTTATCCTTTAAATTGGTCTCCTTAACTGTGAAAGGCCCAAACCATCTTGGTTTGCTTCTTCCTCGTAATGCCCTTATCCGGGACCTATACAAGAGCACTTTTTCTCCCTTTATAAATTCCTTAGGGTTCTTTTGTACCTTAGGTAATGAGGTAGGATTGCTTCTTAACTTTTTATCGGGTTTCCATAATGTTGCATACAATCCTTGAACCATAAAGTCTCTAAGCCCTTTTTCCCAGTCATTCTTCTTCTTCTTAACATTGTTAGCCGGGGCTTTTCGATTTCCACCAGTAATCATTTCCATGATCTTAAGAGGATATCGTGGGACGATGGGTATTCTAGCGTACCCCTTTCCGCTTTTGAGTATCATGATGCCTTCTCCGCATTTAATGGTTGCCTTGGCGGTGGCCAGGAATGGCGTCCCAAGAATGAGAGGTACGTTTTCATCTTCCTCAACATCAATGATCACGAAATCCACTGGATAAACGATGTTAGCTACCTCAATTAGAACATCAACAGTGATTCCTACGGGATGGACATAAGTATGATTAGCTAGGGAAAGTCTAAGGTCGGTTTTTGCTGGTTTCTCATTAGTTAGCTTATTATAGATTGACAATGGCATTATGTTCACATCGGTCCCTTGATCGGCCAAGGCATTTATATTGTCCATGTCACCAATGCTAACTGGTATTACGAAGTTCCCTGTGGTGTTTCGTTTTCTGGTTAACGGTTTTTTTATGACCAACTCATACAGAGGTTCCATAGGTAAAGCATCGTATTCTTCTTCCGTCATCTTTCCTTCAAGAGCATCCCTAAGAACTTCATTGTACCTAAAGTTGTTTACTTGGTTTGCAATGGTTTTCTTGTTAATTTCATGCTTAAGGTAGTACTCAATGGTCTCAGGTTCATCATTAGGCATGGACTCATCCTTCGTGCTTTCCTCAGTATTCCACATCTCAACCCTTGCATTCTCAGGCATGATGGAAACGGCGTTTACGAATGAAGTGGGAGGGCAATCATTGCTTCTTACGAGCACTTTTTCGGGAGCCCTTGTTTTGGTAAATTCAATTACCAAATCCATCATTTCTTTCATTTTTGCTTGCATTTCCTCTCTCTGCCTATAAACCTCCTCTTCAAATTTGGCTAATCTCTCAGTATGAGCTGCCATATACTCCCTCATTTGATCTTTGAAGCTTGGTGAAAGTGGTATTGGGGAAGTAGAACGGAAGCGCCTTGCGGAACTTGGGTTTTGCTCGCGACTTGGAGATTCCGAAAGAGGTGTGGAGCGGTTGGTGGAGTGGGCGGATTTGACCATCTCTTGAGGAATTTGTACAGGTACTCTTTTCTGCCTTTCCATCAGATAATCAATTCCTCTCTCGATGGCACTCAATTGCTCTTCGAGTGTATCGGAGGATTCAGGAGGAGTGGATATGGCATTAACCACGTTAATCGGAGTTTCGGGAGGTTCACTCCAATCTTCGTAGCTTTGATCGGCGAGCTCCTCTATGATATCCCATGATTGCTCTGCATTAAAGTCGCTGAGTCTTCCACCGGCAGCTCGATCAATGGATCGTCGAGTGATGAAATCGGTATGATCATAGAAGATTTGGATTTGAAGCCAAAGATCAATGCCATGGTGTGGAAGTCTACGGAGTAATTCCTTAAATCGAGTCCATGCTTTGTAAAGAGACTCACCTTGGAGCTGCTGGAATGTCAAGATGTCTCGCCTAAGCTTAGTAGTTCTCCCCGGTGGGAAAAATTGAGCAAGGAAGCGAGAAGTAAGATCATCCCAACTTGAGATGGAGCCGGCGGGAAGTCGCTCAAGCCAATTACTAGCTTGGTCCCGTAGAGAGAATTGGAAGAGACGCAGGCGCGTGGTCTCTCGAGTAGTAGCATCAAGGTCGATGGAATCGACGATTTTGAGGAAATCCCTCAGATGCTGATTTGGATCTTCGGAACGAATTCCATGGAATGCACATCCGTTTTGCACCAACCGGATGGTGTCGGATCGCAGGGCCGTAGTTTGGGCTTGGTCGGGAATCTCAATGGTGTTCCTATAGCCTAAGTGGCTTGGTCTTGAGTATTCACCAAGAGTACGGGCTCTTGGCGGGTCATTTGGTGGTATGTTGATGAATGGTAGTGGGTTATCACCTTCCATGATGAAAAGTGATGGAATTACTAACAAAGGTTACTAAGAAGGGGGATAGACTAAGAGAAATCTAAAAATAAGAAAAATTTACTTGATAGGAATCAAGCAAAGAAACCTAAACGAGGTGGACTACTAACTAGCTATTCTATTCCCCGGCAGCGGCGCCAAAAACTTGATAACGCTACACGCGTCGTTCGGGGTCAAGGAAACTTCCTTTTCTTCGAGCAAGTTTTATAACACCCTAGGCAGTGAACCTAATCGTTGTAGTGTAGTAATTAGGGTAAGCCACGGGTATTGATATCGTTCTCTAGGGGAATAGGAATGCTAGTAGGAAGTTACTACGCTAAGGTTAAGGTTGAGGAAGATTATTTTTTATCTTTTTATATTTTAAGAAAATGGAAAAGTACGAATCTCGGGTATTGGATTTGAGGGGTTGGTATTTCTACCGATTACTCTACTATTATCTAATTATCTAAACTAAGGTTGTGGGAGTCTATGTCTAATTAATGTGTGCTCGTATGATAGTTTAAAGATGTGTTTACTTAGTTTGTATTACTCCTTAATTATCTCCTATTGATGGTTGAGTGTCACGTCTTATTCCTAGTTGCGTTGTGTTTCTAAAGTTGTAGGGTATGCGTTTCTCCCTAACTCTTTGAACTTACCAAAGGGTCTTGTCTACAAATCCACGTAGAGATTATAGACTCCTACTCTAAGGCACTCTTCGGATGGTTTAGACTACAATCACTCAGGTAATCATACTCTAGGGTTCACAAAGATGAATCAAGCATTAAGTACACAACGAATGACCTATCGCATTACTAGATCATTAATCAACTAAGATAAGAAACAACCAATCAATATTCAATAATTAAGTTTCATACTTCCTAAGCAAACACACAAATAAATTAGCCGGACATGGAGAACATGCAAGCATACACACAAATAATCAAAGACATAATTGAATTAATGAAGCAAAGACTTATCTTGGTGTAAGATAGGGTTAAAAACCCTAAAATACTGTACAAGACACCTTAGGTTCGGTTTTAGGTTTTTACTCCAAAGACTCTCCACACAAAGACTGAAAAATTCGGATTCTATATATAAGATTACAATTGCGACGGCGTCACCTTATGTTTAGTGACGCCGTCGTGTCGCCGCCATTAGGGTTTCGTCTTGGCCACGTTAACCTTGCGACGGCGTCACCTTATGTCCGTGACGCCGTCCTCTTCAGCTTCTAACGTCGTCTGGATCGCATCTAGGCCGTCTGAGTAGCGACGGCCTACTCTTTCACACTAGACGCCGTCTCTTGAAAACACGAGTTTTGAGTTCTGACCCGTCACAACAATTCTCCGACGGCGTCGCAAATAGCTCCTGACGTCGTCGCCTTCTACATTCAGCGACTGTGAGTGTCTTGATTTCGACTTTGGCCATTTTCTTCATATATTCGCGCCTTTCTGTCCAAATAAGTGTCATTCCAGCATTTTGCCTTCACGAGACCTAAAAAGTGAAAAGGAACGATATTAAGCAATAACGGATACAAAAGTGATCAAATAAGGACTTAAACGACCCCTCAAAATGGTACCTTTTAAAACCTTATCAGGCATGCATTAGCCAAGTTTCCCTTCTCATTACAGTTGTAGCAATGAATACCATTCAACCCATTCTAAGCATTACCCTGTTCAACCACTTGAGCTCTCTGTTTTTGTGGCGCACCCATGTTATTCCTACCCATAGCATTAAATCCTTGACCACCGCCCATCTGACGACCATAACCACGATTCTGAACTTCAACTCGTCCATTGTTCACAACAACCTGATTCCTTGTATTTGATGATGAACGGATGCGATTGTTGGATTTGTTTGTATAACGGCCAAAAGCTTTAGCAATCATAACAAATCCTTGTTGCAATGCATCGAAAGCATGTGAGTCCTCATTAGCTTCACTGTAGAGTGCTTGATCATTGTTGTTGTCGTATGGAACCAATTGATTTTGTTGAGATTGTTGCTGTGACGGATCATATGGTGTAATTGTGGCAGTAGGTTGAGGAGCTGGTTGAGGAGGATAACTAGTTTGAGCCCACAAAGCAAGTTGTTGATTTTCCGAAAGTGAAGGTGAAACAGTTTGGCCACGGAGAATCCTTTCCTTGTCAACTTCTTTTTGATGAGGCTTCAAATAGTCGTACAACAATCCATATGAGGCATGATGAAGATTCTTCGCTTGAGGAAGGAAAATGACATACTTCTCCCAATCAGGACCAAGACTACTTAGGAACTTTGTATTGACAGCAATTCTTGGCATGATGATGTTGCGTTTATCCAAATCATTGATGATGTCTGAGAATCGATGATGATTAGACTCTAGTGTCTCTCCAGGTTCAATCATGAAGTGTTCATAAGCCAAGTAAATTTTGGATTCCATATCCTCCTGATTGAGTGCAGTGCCTTCCATGAAAAGATGAATATGTTCCCACATTACTTTTGCGGTCTTTTGAGCATCTACACTTCGAAGAATTGGGTTTGGTAATCCTAAAAGGATATATTGCATTGCTAGCTCACCAGCTTCGTAGTGTAGAAGTTCATCACCAGAAAGTTGTGCAACAGTTGCAATGTTGGTGAGATCATCTCTTGGTGAAACAGCATTGGGATCACCGGGTGTAACAAAAGTAGGCATCTGAGATGGACCTTCCAAGATAACTTTCTTTAAGAACTTTCCATGTGGCTTCTTTAGATCACAAAACCTAAAGAACCTAATCACCCATTGATCATAATTTCCAGGAGTGAGCATTGGAGGTCTATCAAGTGATCTTGCCTCATGAATTGATTGCTGGCTGCTTAAAGCTTCACACATATTTGCAAACCAAGATGGTTCCTTCATAGTGTTCCTGGATGGATGTTGATTGTAAATGTTTGTGTATGGTTGTACTTGAAGAGTTGGTGGTGGTTGAACCATTTGAGGTTGTGGAATAGCTCCAAGTTGTGGAGTATGTTGTTGATTAAATTGTTGTTGATAACTTTGTTGTTGTGGACTTAGTTGTTGTTGTTGTTGTTGATTATAAGTGTAAGGGAAATAGCTAGAGTATGGTGGTTGTGACATGTTGAAAACTTGTGTTGTTAAATGTATCTTTGTAGTCGAATGAACCGTCATTGATGAAGTATCCTTAGGCGTAGAAAAACCAAGTTTAGGCAAAGCAACACTTAAGCGTAAAAACACCAAACTTACGCGTAAAAATGATATTTACGCGTAAGATTAGCTTACGCGTAAGAAATGAGAAAACACTAAAGTTATGCATAAACAGAAAGTTAAGCGTAGAAAACTTAGGTGTAGGATTAACTTATGCGTAAGACAGAGCTTAGGCGTAAGAATAATCTTATGCGTAATGAGTTCTATGCATAAGTTTGAGCTTATGCGTAAAATTAGGGTTTTGCCTAAAAGATCTTTTACACTATCACAGTGCAAAAGATATCCAAAGTCGATTTGTTTTCAGGCTTATCCAAACAAGAAAAACACTGAGTAATCCACGAAACTGAAGATCAAACCAATGATGTTACGCGTAAGATTAGGGTTTCCTTACGCGTAGAAAGTAGCCAAAACTGATTTCTGCCAAATGATGTTTCTAAACCAGATTTTTGTGATGAAATAGCTTCAATATCACCAAAATAACACAAAAGTGTGAAACTTGATGATCCAAAACTTCTAAACACCTTATGCGTAGAAAGTATCCCACGTATAAAACCAAGCTTAAAAACAATGATCCACACGTAAAGTTTGAAACTTTTTACCAAAAACAGATATTTTAACACCTAAAAATGTTGAAAGTACAAGAATCTTGGATTGAAAAGTGTAAAAATTGAGTTTTTAAGCGTGACAAAGTATGAAACGTTATTACGCGTAAGACCAAAACTTCAATAAACAAAATATATTCACCCAGCTATTTGGCAAATGATACCACTGTTAGGTCACCATATTAGTAACACAAGCATCAATATAAGAAATAGAGAAGAGATAGTGATCGGATGAACAACACACACACACACACGTATGAATATGTAGAAGAGTTATGCGTATGTGAATATGTGAATTGAACAACCAACCTTCTAAGGAAGGTTTCCAAGAGTATTTATAGGGCAAGGAGCTAGGGCAACACTTCTAGACTCCTTCCCTTCTTATGGGCTTGGGCCAAGGCTTATGGGCCTTCTACATAATACTTAGCTTAATAACAAACATAAAGGCCATATTAAGCTAACTATTACATATGAATCACTAATAGTTGAATTAAGGTTTAGGAGTGATTTCAACACTATATCAATTGACTATTGATACATTAAGTTATGTACTATTATGTGAATTCATTTGACGATGTGTGTTTGAACATAAACTATACATATTTTGGCAGTGGGTTGTAAACACACAAGTTGCAAGTTTTGTATGGGCGGAACTTGGAACTGAGTGGATTTGCAATGCCTTTGCTGCATGAACATTCTTTAAAGGTTTTTTCATGACAACACAAACTCTATGAACTCACTCAACCTTTGTGTTGACACTTTTAGCATGTTTTATCTCAGGTATCTAAGACATACACTTCATGGCATGCATGTGGACTTATCATAGAGTTGTGGTGACGACGCGTTTTACATGGGATTCATGCACTTTAAAAACATCGTTTGGCTTGTATCAAAATTATTTCCGTACATGTTGACTATCATTTGGGACCTATACTTTGTAAACTCTGATTATTTTACTCAATCAAACAATGTATTTGCCAAACGACACTTTAGGTCGTTCAATATAACTGTAACTGTGATGCTATGCAGTCATCCCCCAGGAATTCCATTTCGCTGCAAAACAGGTATTTTGGGGGTGTGACACATATAATACTAGCTAAAAGACCAGTGAAATTCACGGGTATTTTAAAGTAACGTTAAAAAGAATATTGAATGGCATTGCGTATTTTAAAGTTAGAGGTTAGAAAGAAACACATTCGGATAAGCAAATTATGATGCTTCTTGGGGCTTCTTTGGCGACCGTGATATTCAAATTTATCATATGTGATTTAACACTAATATCACATGTGATATTCAAATTAGTGTTTAATCACATGTGACTTTTTCATGCAAATTTCAGTAACGAAAAAAAAAACGACAAAAAAAATGTAAAAAAACGTGAAAAATACGGAATTTTTTTTGGTCGAAAGTATATCAAAGTTTCTTTCTATAGAAAGATAATTAAATGCTTGTCGTAATGGTATATTTTTTTCTCTTAACGATTAACGGTTTGAATATAAAGTTGGTAACAATGAAACATGCATTATATAAAACACAATAGTCGTATAAATAAAAAAAGAGCATAAACACATTGAATCATTTTTTTCTACTAATGCGAGATACGATGACACCTAGATGTGATCACAAAATATGTAGCACTTCTTTGTAAACCACGTTCATTGTGCTATTCGTGAGGTTTCCTGTCGTCATCACAAATAACCATTTCCTATCTTTTGTTGCTCCTAACGCTAGAGACGGCTACATAAGCTGCTCATATGTAATTCAAATTTGGTGAGGTTCATGAAAATTAACCAAGTTTTAATATCGTTCTATTAAATGAAAGGTGTCATAAAGTTACAAAACTACCCCTCCTACTATTTTAAAATGATAGGATGTAATTAAATCTAACCGTTTGATGAAAGTTAAATCAACGGCTGGGATTGAGTGGTTTGATCTTTAAAGAAATATTATTATGTACTGAACTTTTCTCATAGTTAATATAAGGCTATTTTTGTGTTTAGACAAGTATATAATCATTGTTTTGTGAATACCTTTTGATGTGGCGATTGAGAAATTATGTAGTTTATTGCCCTATATATTGTTCGATATTTGCAGAAGCTTTGACTTTACATTAAACATGGTTTTCAGTTATGAAGTTGACTCATACTGCCTATTCAAGATTAAATTAATCATAGGAAAGAGAGAGAGAGAGCGTGTTAATAATTTATATATCGTATAGGTTACACTAGCTTATAAGACCCGTGGAATCCACGGGTTTTTAGAAGAGATATTGCAAAAAAATGAAAAATTAGTGTCTAAACCAAAATAAGGAAAAGAACGAAAGTAAACAGGGTGAATCGGTTATTCGAAAGTAATATGAAGTAATAAGTCAATTATAGTATAGAGTACAATGCTTGTAAGTAATAATGGAATAAACGGTCATGCACGTAAGCTCCAATCTTGACCGCTTTTAAAAAGCAAGTGTATGTAGTGGGAAGTTGATAAAGTGATAAGCCAATAAACATTTATTAATAACCTAATAAAGTATAAAAATAAGGTGTAAGTAAAACATTTGTGTGACTGATAAAACATGTAAAAAACAAAGGCATATCACATGATATGAATATTCGTACATACCTCTTGAAACTTGATCAAAGACCGTGAAGAACATCTTTGTAGACTACATTTGTAGTAGTCTTTGATAAATTACCATCGGCATCAGAAACAACAACCTTCAAACCCTTTTTGCTTTTGACGCGTGAAAGAGCCACGTATAATTGTCCATGTGTGAAAACAGGATGTGGTAGGTATAAACCAACTTTCAAAAGTGATTGGCCTTGGCTCTTGTTTATCGTCATGGCAAATGAAACTGACACAGGAAATTTTTTGCGCATGATCTTAAGTGGTAAACGTTTATCCGATGGAGTAATTTTCAACCTTGGAAGTATAATCGTATTCCCAAAATGTGTTCCGTTAATTATTTTGGCTTGAATAGAAGTTCGTGTTAATTTAGTCACTTGAAGCCTTGTCCCATGACATAAACCTTTTGATTGATTAATGTTTCTCAACAACATTATTGGGACACCTACCTTCAATGCAAGCCTATGGTTTGGGACACCCGAAAATTTTAATTCGTTGATAAATTCCGGTGAAAAAATGGATTGATCTATAGCACCAACACGTTCAGTTTTATCTATGTTGTCACAACTAAGATAAACCATTTCCTCACCAGGAAAGGTCTTAAGCAAATGATCGTTAATAGTATCAACCACTTCATTGGTTGCAAGAAGAATGGCCTTTTCCTGGAAGTAGGACGGATCATCTATGTTATTCAAAAGGTTTGGGTAAGTGAAGTGAATAACAGATTGTACCAGATCATCAGTTTCATGTATTAGCATATCTTCGGGTATACCTATCAAAACCTCTTCGTCGTGTGGTCCTCCAATCTCTCCATCACCTACTTTCAATATCCAATCCGCAAATTCCTTTATCTCAGTTACATCTTCAGGGCGTGATCCAACAGTTAGGCACATGTTGGCGGTTAATTTTAAGACTTTGCAGTTGTCACACCCCCAAATTACCTGTTTTGCAGCGGAATGGAATTCCTGGGGATTGACTGTCATAGCATCACAATTACAGTTATATTGAACGACCTAAAGTGTCGTTTGGAAAATACATCACTTGATTTAATAAAAACATTCAGAGTTACAAAGATAGGTCCCAAATGGAAGTTACTATGCACGGGAAATAAGTTTAGTAAAAGTCAAATGATGTTTTTAAAATGTATCAATCCCATGTGAGACGCGTCGTCACCGCGACTCTATGATATGTCCACATGCATGCCATGAAGTGAATGTCTTAGTTACCTGAAAATACATTGCTAAAAGTGTCAACACAATGGTTGAGTGAGTTCACAGAGTTTATGTAAATGTTAATACGACTACCACAAGTATAAATTATGTATGACAATGATGTCACAAAATGATGTTACAATTGCTTAAGCACATGACACCGAAGCTCTGACTGTTCATGATGTTTGCCCCAACAGAGTGTCTTGCCAAAACAACTCAAATAATGTTTATGAAATGAAATGCATCCGTATGACTAGTTGGGATCCACCAACCCGGATGGAGGCATCACCCTCGATAGATCTATCCACTCACCCACGCTTCTAGGAAATTAACGGTTCATGCTTATGAAATGGGGACATTTAACTGGCAATGCGGTAACTTAAGCAATACAATGAATTTGACATACTTGGTAGCGTAATAAAATGGTGTGCAATGTATTCTCCCCCGTAGGTTTGAAATGAAGTAAAAACTTGAATAAAATCGGGGCTATGAAAACTCACCTGTTGCAATGATAATGATGATGTAATGGCAAAAGTGGATACACTGAAATGTAGTGTGAATCTCGAAACTGACCTATTATGAATGATGTGATATGTAATAAGTCATGATGTAATGTTATGCATGCATTTCGTATGTTATTTATACCATTTGTGAGTTTTGAAAATAATACTTATCGTCGAAAAATACTCTTTTGACGTCTTGACCATTCTTAAATTACTTTACAAGTATTTACATCAAAATGTCATCCTACAATAGTTCCTTAATGATTTATTGTGAAATTTTAACTTTTCGTCGTAAAATAATGTCGTTGGAAATTTCATGAAAGTGACAAAAATGGCCTCGAAAAGCTAGTCGTAAAATGGTGTACGTCGAACGTTAGAAAACGAACTCAACGGTTTTGGAAAGCTTGTATCAAAATCTCAAAGTTTTGGCATTTAAGTTTTTATCCTAGAGGTTTCGTTCATAAAGAAAAATATAGGTTAATAGGGCGATTTTGTCCAAAATGTAGTTTAAAAGTGAATTTCGGCAAAGTTTAAGCAACCGTAGTTAATTCATTACAACTCCGCTATACAAACGGTTGGTCATTTTAGAAAATATGCTTGGTGATCTCACTTTTATTAGAAGACATCTCTTTACAAAAAGTTCTACGTCATCGTTAAAAATAGCCTTCAATATGGTCATTTTGTTTACCGTAACACTTGTCAAATAAAAATAATATAGTTTTTCTTAACTAATAAAGTTACGGCAATGTTGTGAAAACGTGTATATTTTAGTCGTTACAAATCCGTTTTCTACGTATTATACGTCCTTAGCTTCGTATCAAAGTATACTAATATATTTTTGATAAGTCGAAATAATTTATAACGCTTAAGACTCGTTTTTGACTCGTACAAAACAAAAACAGTTTGCTGAAATTTTCAGAATATATATATTTCGTCGTCAAACTTGAAAAATTCATAACTTCTTCGTTATAGCTCCGTTTTAATCCGTTCAAGCGGCCACGGATTCGTTTTAAAGTATATTTTCTAAATATCTAGGCCAAAAATTTTATGTCTACTGTCGTTTTTCCAGAATTACAAAATACGATCAGACCCTTTTTAATACTTGTCAAAAATGAATTTTTCTCGTACTAAACCTATTCCAATCCCTTCAAAACAACTCCGAAGCTATTCTAATCCTACCATACACCTTCTTAGGGTGTCATGGGTTCCTAAACATCATCAAGACTAATATATAACAAGGGATAAATTATAGGATGACTTATATATGTATAACTCTAAAAACAATGTAAAAATGGTATAAATATCCATAAGTCTTGCATGCTTTGCTCAAAAATGATGAAATAGATATGAAATGATAATGAAAGATGTAAAATGAAAATGATATGCTTACTAGTTACTTGATGAGGTGATTAGAACAAAGGATTAAACCTAAACATCCTAGGTTTTTATTTCAAAACCTTGATTAAGAGTGTAACTAGATTGTTTAACACTTGATTTGGAGAATTTTTGATGAGCTCTTCTAACTCCTATGGATGGCCGGTTTTGGAGAGGAAGGAAACAAGAGAGAAAAACTTACTAACTTGAATAATTGTTGAATGAAGTGAAGTGTGAAGTAATGTTGAGTATAGATCTAGTCATGTAAGAAATTTTTACCAAACCATTAATGAGGCACCCCCCCTTGGTCGGCCAAGGGGGGAAGTATTTCACAAATACATTTTTTTTTTATATATTGTATGTAATTGTATCTAAAAGTGTAAGTAAAATATATAGGTAATAATAACTTGTAAAGTTGTATATACATTTGAGCATCTAAGGTAGTTTTAGCTCAAAATAAATTTTAATGGATCCAAGTAAAATGTATTGAGGTCATATAAATTGTAAAAATATAATTCTTGTAAAATTTGAGTGATATAGTAATTATCGTGTAGTTTTTAAGAAAAGCGTCGTAATAATATAAATTTAACGATTTATATACAAAATAAATTTAAAACACTAGGTAAACTCAAAATATTATTTTTATAAACTAAATGTAAGTATAAAAATATATCGGGATAATTTTTGGAAGTATCGGATTAAATGTTCAAAATAATAACTTACGCGATAACGTTTATTTAATATGAAATTTACGCGTTTAATGTGAAATGCAAAATCATGAATGAACTAACATGATGAAAATGATGCTAATGAAATGAAGACTAAACTTAGTCTATATGAAATGTTCGTGATGATATGATCATGAATTCGCCGCTAAACCATTAAGGTTACGCGAATTTGGAACACGTAAACCTAGTTTACGTTAAATGATGAAATTGTGAAGCATGAATTGTTTTGAGAAATGACCTGAAAGTACGAGTTGTCACATTCGCCCATCCAAAAAGGAATTCAGTCCCTGAATTCAGTTCGTGTTAGTCTACCGAATTTTTGAGTTTATGATGAATATCGAGGAGAGAAGACATGGAGAAGTGTCGTTACGGTTGTCGATGATTGAGAGCATACAAAACATCGTAGTAGAGAAAAATATTGGGTGAGTATCTCCGATGAGTAACACTTTGACTTTGAAATATGTGAAGATTTTGCTTGCACTAAGATTTATAAATAACTGCTCCCAACATAACATGATCCCTCCATAATTAGACATAGTTAGCTAGGCTATGTATAATTAAGGAACGATGATGTGACGTTCGGTTTAGTTGTTATAACTCTCGATGTTTACAACGATTTAATCTGTGTCGTTAAAATGATAGTTAAAGTAAAAGGAATTAAAATTCTCGTAAATGATATCGAATCGAAAGGAAATAAAGTACGATAGATGAGAATATTTTACAACGAGTGGTTTATCAAAAGTAGTACATCTTAAGTTATAAAGATTCGGATACGATGGAAAACATAAACTTAGTACGACATAGTACATAAGGAGAAATAAGACTGTTAGTTTCCGAACTTCTTTAGTCTTCCGCGTCGTTGATACCTTGACGAGCTTCCCCTCCTCCTAACATGTATGCATTCCCATGAGCACCTTCAACTTGTTGACCTTGGTTTTGAGGACATTGATTCCGATAGTGTCCCTGCTCCCCACATTCGAAGCATGTGACCACGGCTTTACCTCTACAATTCCTGGCTAGGTGTCCCGATTTTTGACACTTGTGGCACTTGACAGGACAAGGACCCGAGTGATGGAAATTACATCGATTACATAGTGGGTGTGTTCCAGCATAACTTCTGCCTTCCATTGGTGCAGCGACATAAACCATTCCAGCTTCTTGCCTTCTATTTTGTTGTTGATGATGGTTAGTGTTGCAGTTTTGGCTGTTGTTGTTATAACCTCCTTGGTCGTTTTCCCATTTCCTTTTGTTGTTGTTGATTTGGTTATCGTCGTTGTTGTTATTGTGGTTTCGGTTGGTGTTGGTGATATTTCCTCTCTTTACTACTTGTGCCATAAGCTTCTGAGTCACTCTAATAGATTCCTCAATCGTTTGTGGATCAAAAGAAGTCACATCACCTTGAATAATCTCGGGAAGTCCTTCAATGAAAGCCTCCAGTAGCTTCTCATTATCCGAAACCATAGATGGGCATAACACGGCCAATTCTTGAAACCTTCGAATGTAAGTATCAATGTCGTACCCAATAGTTACCAACTCATAGAATTCGGTCTCCAACTTCTTCACCTCCGTACGCGGACAAAACTTCTTTGTTACCAAACCTTTGAATTGCTCCCAAGTGAGCTTGAAAGCATTTTCCATTCCCATCGGCTGAGCGTAAGAGTTCCACCACGACAACGCTCCATCAAGTAGTGTACTCGTAGCAAACTTGACCTTGCTATCTGATATGTGCTTAAACACATATCTTTTCATTAGTAAATCTGACCCAAAACAACCAAGGAAGAGCCGTTTATTGCTAATATTTGTGGTTTTCTTGAGTTTGTGCTTGTGCAGGTACGGATATGCAAAAACACACAAAAAGGAACCAAATCAGACGTAAATCCGAGCACGAGAGATCAAGAGAGTTTTAGCTGAGCCGGAAGGTCGGGATTGTGCATTTTGGAAGATTTTATTCTATGAAGATGATTTTTAGAAGTTACAGTCAAGTTTGAAGAAATGTCAAGATTAGTCCCTGCACTTTCAGTATTTGGCAGATTTGATCCCTCAAAGTTTCAGATTTTACAAAAGTCACCCTTGGATTATTTGAGATTTACATGATTGGTCCTTAATGAGATTTTCAGAAAGTACACATTTGGTCCTTTGGAAATCCAAATATGCAAGATTAGTCCCTTGATAGATACTTGGATCACATTTAAATCCTAAAACCAATAAACCCTCGGCCCAATTCTATTACCCGGTTTCAAGCCCAATACAAAGCTAGCCTTACCCGGTTTTAATATATTACCCGAATCCCACATATGGACCCCGGTCAATGAACCAAACCCATGGTCAAACACCCAAACTATTATAAAAAAAACCCAACGCGCCAAATTTCGCCCTTTTACCCAGATCCCATGAACCCTAAATTACCCCAAGTCAATTGGTCAAATTAACCACAATTAAGGGTACTCTCGTACTTTTCCTGACATTCTCTGACACATAGGCGTTGCCAGGTCATCGATCCGTGTGCTATAGGCCACGTGCTACTCTCCCATTGGTGGAAACAGGTCATCAATCATGATCCAGGGGTTGTTATCAAAAGATGGTGCGTGGGATATGATCTAAGGGTGGAAACAAGCTCAGAGAAAGCACACTTGATGAATTCGAGAAGCTTCCAAGGCCTTAGCTCAGTTATAAATAGGACCTATTTCGTTCACAATCTTATCTCTCTTCCTGTATCTTTTATTTTTTTCTTCTCTCTAGCTAGTAGTGTAATCAGTAGTAATTTCCACTTCTAATGTTTTAAATTTTCTTGTAATTCGTATTTTGTACTCAATTGTCTCTTATTAATAAAAGTTAGAATTTCATTTTCAAGTGTTTGTTTAAGATTTTATGATCTAAATCTACTTATTATCTCTGATTAGTGCTTATTATAGTTTTATAAATCTGTTTTTAGCTTATTTCTCCAAAATCTCAAAAATACAAAAAATCACATAAAATCATTGAAAAATAAAAAATCACACTAGATCTGTTTTGTGGAATGATTCTTCATTGATCTACAGTTTCATTTGGTTCATATAAGCTTTTCATAGCTTATTGTGAGCTTGTTCTTCTTTTAAAACTCAAATCACAAAAATTTCAGTTCATATCAGTTGCTACAGTTGCTGTCCTGATCTGCTGGTGTTAGATCTGGATTAAGATGATGATGATGCTGGAATTGGGTTGAAATTGAGCTGGAATTAAAGTAGGATAGGGGTTTAATTAGGTTAGAGGTCCTTTGTTTCATCATTGGCAAGCCATAGTGGCTAGGTGATTTGTAAGTTCTCAAATCTAATCCACTGTTTGAATCTGTTATTTGAATCTGATTATAGTTATAATTTGTAGTTTGTTATCTGAGATTGATGTTTGTTTAGAATAATCTAGTCTAAATCTGTTAGTTACTTCATTAATCAATAGTGTAGCCAGTGTTTGGATTTGCTCACAAATCTGTGTTAGAGATCAGTTAGACAGATTATAGTAGTTGTTTCATGCTTGAGTAAGTATTTGATAGTAATTCTAGGTCTTGGTTATAGCAGTTTTACTCATTAGTCAAAAATCAAGTTAGAACTAATCTAGAATTTGTTTCTGTTAAAATCAGTGAGTAATGATTTGCACATTAGCTTAAAACTAGTAGATCTAGCATTTAGTCATCATCATTAGTCTAAAAACATCATAATCAGTTAAATATATTGGATCAAAATTCACTTAAGTCAAAGGTGCAAATCTGTTTTTACAAAAGTCAAATTTGTCAAAGCTGTTTTTCACCAAACTTGTAAATCACATCATTGATTCATTTCTAAGCTTGAGTGTGTGAAACTTTGGGAATTACAATTTCAATTGGTCTAGTTTTGGAAAATACTTTTTGTGAAATCTGGTTTAGTCCTTTTAAGCTTCAAATAAGCTAATCATTTAGCCACTATCTGCCCTGTTCACACTCAGCAAAACTGAGTGTGAATCAGGCAGAATTGCAGAGCTTGAGTTGGTCTTATTTCTAGGAGTTAGAACTTGAGACTTGGCACATTTGTAGCTTGCCAGGTGGTTTCTAAGATTGCACTGTTAGTTTTTGGTCTAGCTTATTGGTTAAGCTTGTGCACAAGCCCCAACAGTAGGGGGTCATTAGCTGATTTGCTCAATAAGCAGTTTGCATAATCTTGAGTTAGAACTTGTGGCTTGTTAGGAGTAGTTATAATCAGTTGCAATTAGCTCATTTTAGTATAATATAGCTTAGGTAACTGATTGGTAGCTTATCTCACTTGTTTGCTTATATTTGGTAGCTTATTCTAGTAGCAGTTACACTACAACTATCATTTCTTACACATAAGCTGTTGATTTCTCATTTTTCATAGATTCAAATTATCATTTTAGCATTTTCCTGAGATTTTCACAATTTTTGGTCACTTTTTACTATTTTTCTAGATTTAAAGTAGTTTTTAATCAACTTTTAATAGCTTTTATTACAAATAATTGAGAAAAAGTTCCAAAAAAATAATTTTTCAATTTTCTCAGTTTAAGAAAAATATAAAAAGCATAAAAAAGATTTTTCCTTATTTTTCCACATTTATTTGGTATTTTTCACAATTTTAATTAGATTAAAATAGATTTAAATTAGTAGAAATTAGAAAATTAATCTGAAAAATAAAAAAATAGTTTTAAAGTCTTTTGAGTTATTTGTGATTTTTAGAAAATAGTTTCATATTTTTCTTTTTGATTTTATAATTTTTAGAATTCTAAATTAGTTTAAATAGTTAAAATTAGTTTTTAATTTTTATAAAATCAAAAAAAATCCAAAAAAATAGTTTTAATTCTAAAATAGATTTCTAATTACATTTTTAGAGTAAAAGTAGTTTTAGGCATTTTTAGGATATCATTTAGGGGTAGTTGCATTTTTATTACATTTTACTTATTACGTTTTAGTTTAACTCGCACTTAGGATTTCTCGTAGATTAGTTTACCTTAATTACTTTCCCATTCCCGTAGTTACTAAAATCAAAATCATTAATCCAAAACATCGAGCATTAAATTCCAAACCAAGAACGACGTTGGCAATTCACGCCTCGTTGGGAAAACGATTCGGGTTGACTAATCCGTACACACGATCACACACGGGATTTGATTTATTATTCTTTTTCCTAAGAGAATTTGAATCTATCTTCGTGATTATTTTTGATATTGATATTGAGGATTTATCCACACACATAACCCTTAAGCCTTCATTATCAAAGAATCAGTGTCCGAGCCGTTTTAAGTTTCTTACGGCTAGTCATTCACAAGTGGCTAGTTTGTGTGAGTTAAACTTGACGTCTCTGGCACTTAATCAAATTTTGGCGCCGCTGCCGGGGAGGTTGTGTCACGACAATATCGTTTGAGGTTTGATGATTAGTGACTCGAGATCCTTCATTCGTGAAGTTACCGTCATTTTTGTATATATATATATTTTTGAAAAACCCAAAAACATCTAAAAACACCAAAACATTCTTCCTAGAGTGTTTACAAAACCATAAAAATTAAAAAACCAACAAAACAAACCCGAACGTCAACTGTTATGTCGGCTCACCTTGAAGGTACAACCTATACACGGGGTATAAGGAAAGTCTTGACATTAAATTGCAGACTGAAGAACGATCCACTCTTCGTTCCCGCTCCGCTGCGCGTACTTTTGAGAGCTACCGAGCACCGGTTGACGTGAAGGTTACAAAAATATTGTGTTTTCTTAAATATAAAAACCCAAAAAGATTTTCCTTTTCAAAATTTGTTTTAAAAACCCAAAAATATTCTTCTTTTATCCTCTTAACCCGATAATTCTTTTCTTTTACCCTCTATATGTTTAATTCTCATGGATACGATCAATTATCGTCATTGTTTTCATTGCAAAGGACGTATGGAAGAGAAACAATATTGTTGTCTTAATCCAGAATGTGTATGTGGTCGATGTGGACAACCTGGTTCTAAAAAATCTTGCTATTGGTGCGACTTAGCCGACAAACAATCTCTCGATGACTCTAAAAGTTTTTCTGACCATCCACCACAACCCGAGATATGTTCTTATCGTCGTTGCCTTCATTGCCAAAGCCGTATGGAAGAAAATCAATTTCGGTGTTTAAAATGTATATGTGATTGGTGCGGAAATAATTGTCGGAATGGATTTTGTGATGTATGCAATAATTTTATTAATCCAAATCCAGATCTCGCCCGTCTTTATGCACGGCTAGAACAAAAGAGTGCTCTTTATACTAACATAATTGGAGAACCCTCGATTCCTACTCCTTCTCCGGTGAGGGAAATGGAATATGTTTCTGAGCCCGAAGTGACTCCCGAGCCTATCACGGATAATTCTTCGATTTATCAGCTCGTGTGTATATGGTGCAGCGGACCCGAATATGGTGGGAATTGTCCCGCTTGTAGCAATGGAAAATCAGGAACCGAGTTTCACCACAATCCTGACAACGAAACAACCGATTTTCCTAACCAACCTCTGTACCATGAGCCGGAATCATACTCTTGTGAGTATTGTGGTGGTCCTCACCAAGGTTTTCAATGTCAATTTCAATTTAACAACTCAACCTTTGGTTATGAACCTTACCCGTATTCGTCACAACAATCATACTGTTGTGAGTATTGTGGAGGTCCACACGTTAATTCTGATTGTCAGATGCAAAACCCTATTGTTTACGAGCAAGTTCCTTGTAACAATTACGATTATCCTTATAACCCACCTCCACAATACCAAGAAGTTCAACCACAACCTTCACTAATGTCTAATCCAAAATTTCTGGAAGTAATGATTGATCTTAAGAATCTTCTTGATAAAATTACCCACGGAAAAGAAGATCCTCCTCAGAAAACTTATAGTGAATTACTCGCTGAAGAGCAAGCCGCTAAAATTAGTTACCGGAGACCTTTCGTTTACGATTCTGATTCTGACGACGATTATACTCCTCCGAGTGGCAATCCCACTCACGTTTCTGAGCCTTTCATTTCCGACTCTTCCCCTTCACTCACGCCGGTTGAGAGAAGTGACGTTCTTTTGGAAGAGGTCGATGATCATGTTTCTTCAAACACTGTTGAACCCGTTGACTCTCTCATAATGGGGGATGAGCATCTTAGTACTATTCCGGAAACAGAATCGTCTAGTGTTGAGAGCCTTGACCCAATCCCAAGAGAGTCCGAGGTTGTAGATGATATTTGTGATGAGCCTTCTCTTGATATTTCAAATGATCATGATGAGATGTTCTCCGATTCCGAGGATGTATCTGACAGTGATTGTGATTTGATTTTATGTGATTCTCTTGACATCTCCGAGGTTACTTCCGGGGATTTTCTCAAATCCAGTTTTCAAGTTCAGTGATGATTACACCTTTTGCGAAGTTAATCCTCTTTTTGACAAAGATTTTGAGTCCGATTCAGAGACCACAACGGAAGTGGTGGATATTGCTAGCTCTCAGAGCACACTACTTGTCCCATCTCTGTGTTCCGACCTTTCTCTCCCGTCATGTGATGTTGAAGAAAGTATTGAATCCGACACTGAAGATATTATGGAGATTGATGAATTGGTTAAAGTGGGTGAAGATGATATTCTTGATTAGCCGCCAAGTGATTCTAATATGGAAGAAATCGACTTACCCATTGATGACTTGATACCACCGGGTATTGAGGATACTGATGATGATCCCGATGGGGATATGGTTGTTCTAGATGGATTTCTTGACTCTCCTTTCTCTAACGAGTCCACCATCCTTTATCCCGTTGAGCCGACATGTGAAGACAAAATCTTTAAACCCGGGATATTTGACATAGATGAGCTTCTTGCTAAAACCGTTGTTAGAGAAAAGGATCCTCTCTTGGATACCTTCATTATTAAGCTTTCACCTCCTTACTATGAGCTCCCGTCTTTCTTGGAGTTTTCTCATTCTGATCCGTCATCCTTTCGTCCACCCGCAAAACCGCCGGATAATGGATCGTTCTTTCTTGAAAACCCTTTTGTGAGTTCGGGAGGATTTAACCCATATGTGCTGAAGCCCGACATTTTCTTCTCCACCCATCCCGCCCAGTCTCATTCTTTCAGGAATGAGGACACCGTTTTTGACCCTGGTATCTCTACCACTTGCTTCCCCAAGGACAAATGAATTCGGGGACGAGTCAGGCTAGCGACTCGGTGATCAAAAACAGTAGCGCTTCGTGGGATGCACCCCATGCTTATCTCTATTTTCTTTCTATTTTCTAATAAGTGACGCGAAGGGGTCTGCCTCTTCGATTTCTCGTGTTTGGTTGTTTGTGATTTTGTGTGTAGGATTTTCCCGATATGAAGACTCTCGTGCTCGAAGTTTGTCTTTTCTCCACTCGAGTTTCATGATCGATGCTGATGTAAATCCGATATCCTAATCTTATCGACTAACGTTTATCTTTGAGCATACTTAATAAACGGCTTTTAGATTTTCGTGATACCCTTGCTTTAAACATTGAGGACAATGTTTCGTTCTAGTCTGGGGTAGGGTAATCTTCGATTTGATTTGACCGCACTTGCTTATTTTTTGTCATATACTCTCGCAACCCCGTTTTTCCTTAGAAATATAAAAATTGTGCAAAAATGAGAAAATTTAAAATTTTTCGTAAGCTTTTGCTAGTTTTATGATCGAAAAGTTCTTGCGAGTCTCTTAGAAGTTTCTTTAAATATGCGTTTTTCTTGACATAGTCTTTGCTAATTGCTTAGACAAGAGGCTATAAAATGCGATTCTAGCTCACAAGGCCAAGATTTTGCAAGTCTCCCTAAGTAATTTTAAATATGTGAAGCTTAACCAAGAGTTTGCTAGTTTCTAATAAGTGATTTTAAAAATGCGAGACTTGAGATTATTTGACGAAACATTTGCTAAGTTAATATATGTTTTGACACCTTTTTGACTTTCCGCTGGTGAGAGTAGGAATAGAATTCTGACTTGACCGGGCGTGTTGAGCCCTAGCTTGTTCCCTTAACCATAGATAATCTAAAAATTATCGGCTAAGCATCTGCGGATCTCATTATTTGGGATTTTAAATTTGCAGAGATCGAGAAATGATAGAGTTACTTATGAGTTTAGATGCTAAACGTGGAGTAGTTGGTTCTCTTTAGAGCCCATCGAAGGTACTTATGGCTTTTTGTTCCCACAAAATTGTTTCACCCCATATCTCTGTCTAAATAATTAGAGATGTCGAGTTTTTGGCGATAGTTAGTTCTTTATCTTCTTAAAAGAATATTTGTTTTAAAAATTGGGTACACATCAAGGATCCGTAATAAATAAAGTAATCAGTGATAAGTGAAAAGGTAATAAGTGAAGTTGTGAGCTGCGGTGTCGAGATCGGACCCTTGGATCTTTAGCCGGGATTGAGTGAGGTCTTAGCCTAGCCAGCCGGGATCCTCATTTCATGAAGCCTATAGTCTTGGAATTACCCCGTGAAGCTCCGTGGTTCACATCTCATATAAATAAAAAGTATAAGTGAAAAAAAAAAAAAAAAAAAAAAAAGTGAAGAAAAAAATGAAAAAGTCAAAAGTTTAAGTGAATAAAAATTCCTTGATGTGAACCTCATTTTTACGACAATGGTTTTTGAGAGAAGGCAGATAACTAATTATCGACTTAGCTTTATATCTTTATCGGAATAAAAGTTATCGAAACGAGAATTTGAAGAAATTCATTTCTCACAAAAATAAAAAATCTAGAGGAAAATAGGAAAATGGGAGCAAAAGGTATTTACACAAGTAACTTCCATGGGTAGTGTTAGCATCTAGAATCATATTTAACAATGATTTCGATTTTACGCTTAGTTTGGGACTTGTGAAAAATCAGGGACGATGTATTCTATCCGTATGGTCACTTCACGCTGTGTTGTGTTTTCTACTCCGTGATCCTAACGTGTCGTTTGAAAAATGTTGGAGTTATTGATCGACATGAAAGTTCAACAAACCGTCATTCATAATCGGAATGTGCTTAACCGTAATATCTATACATGAGAATTAAAAGGTAAACGGGGCGTTTTTAGAATTAGGGGTTTCTTAATCTCTTTTGAGGAATCTTTGCTACTTCTTCTCTTATTATTGGTTTGTCTGAACTGTTTTAAGTTTCTTACGGTTAGTCATTCACAAGTGGCTAGCTTGTGTGAGTAAACTTGACGGTTTGGACATACCAATTTAAGTGTCTTCATAGGTTTAGTAGAAAGAGATTGAAATCCTTGGTTTTAGAAGCGTGAGTTGATTGCATTGCGTGAGGACACGACAATGGTCTCGTCTGGGGTATTTTGATATGTGCTTAAACACATATCTTTTCATTAGTAAATCTGACCCAAAACAACCAAGGAAGAGCCGTTTATTGCTAATATTTGTGGTTTTCTTGAGTTTGTGCTTGTGCAGGTACGGATATGCAAAAACACACAAAAAGGAACCAAATCAGACGTAAATCCGAGCACGAGAGATCAAGAGAGTTTTAGCTGAGCCGGAAGGTCGGGATTGTGCATTTTGGAAGATTTTATTCTATGAAGATGATTTTTAGAAGTTACAGTCAAGTTTGAAGAAATGTCAAGATTAGTCCCTGCACTTTCAGTATTTGGCAGATTTGATCCCTCAAAGTTTCAGATTTTACAAAAGTCACCCTTGGATTATTTGAGATTTACATGATTGGTCCTTAATGAGATTTTCAGAAAGTACACATTTGGTCCTTTGGAAATCCAAATATGCAAGATTAGTCCCTTGATAGATACTTGGATCACATTTAAATCCTAAAACCAATAAACCCTCGGCCCAATTCTATTACCCGGTTTCAAGTCCAATACAAAGCTAGCCTTACCCAGTTTTAATATATTACCCAAATCCCACATATGGACCCCGGTCAATGAACCAAACCCATGGTCAAACACCCAAACTATTATAAAAAAACCCAACGCGCCAAATTTCGCCCTTTTACCCAGATCCCATGAACCCTAAATTACCCCAAGTCAATTGGTCAAATTAACCACAATTAAGGGTACTCTCGTACTTTTCCTGACATTCTCTGACACATAGGCGTTGCCAGGTCATCGATCCGTGTGCTATAGGCCACGTGCTACTCTCCCATTGGTGGAAACAGGTCATCAATCATGATCCAAGGGTTGTTATCAAAAGATGGTGCGTGGGATATGATCTGAGGGTGGAAACAAGCTCGGAGAAAGCACACTTGATGAATTCGAGAAGCTTCCAAGGCCTTAGCTAAGTTATAAATAGGACCTATTTCGTTCACAATCTTATCTCTCTTCTTGTATCTTTTATTTTTTTCTTCTCTCTAGCTAGTAGTGTAATCAGTAGTAATTTCCACTTCTAATGTTTTAAATTTTCTTGTAATTCGTATTTTGTACTCAATTGTCTCTTATTAATAAAAGTTAGAATTTCATTTTCAAGTGTTTGTTTAAGATTTTATGGTCTAAATCTACTTATTATCTCTGATTAGTGCTTATTATAGTTTTATAAATCTGTTTTTAGCTTATTTCTCCAAAATCTCAAAAATACAAAAAAATCACATAAAATCATTGAAAAATAAAAAATCACACTAGATCTGTTTTGTGGAATGATTCTTCATTGATCTACTGTTTCATTTGGTTCATATAAGCTTTTCATAGCTTATTGTGAGCTTGTTCTTCTTTTAAAACTCAAATCACAAAAATCTCAGTTCATATCAGTTGCTACAGTTGCTGTCCTGATCTGCTGGTGTTAGATCTGGATTAGGATGATGATGATACTGGAATTGGGTTGAAATTGAGCTGGAATTAAAGTAGGATAGGGGTTTAATTAGGTTAGAGGTCCTTTGTTTCATCATTGGCAAGCCATAGTGGCTAGGTGATTTGTAAGTTCTCAAATCTAATCCACTGTTTGAATCTGTTATTTGAATCTGATTATAGTTATAATTTGTAGTTTGTTATCTGAGATTGATGTTTGTTTAGAATAATCTAGTCTAAATCTGTTAGTTACTTCATTAATCAATAGTGTAGCCAGTGTTTGGATTTGCTCACAAATCTGTGTTAGAGATCAGTTAGACAGATTATAGTAGTTGTTTCATGCTTGAGTAAGTATTTGATAGTAATTCTAGGTCTTGGTTATAGCAGTTTTACTCATTAGTCAAAAATCAAGTTAGAACTAATCTAGAATTTGTTTCTGTTAAAATCAGTGAGTAATGATTTGCACATTAGCTTAAAACTAGTAGATCTAGCATTTAGTCATCATCATTAGTCTAAAAACATCATAATCAGTTAAATATATTGGATCAAAATTCACTTAAGTCAAAGGTGCAAATCTGTTTTTACAAAAGTCAAATTTGTCAAAGCTGTTTTTCACCAAACTTGTAAATCACATCATTGATTCATTTCTAAGCTTGAGTGTGTGAAATTTTGGGAATTACAATTTCAATTGGTCTAGTTTTGGAAAATACTTTTTGTGAAATCTGGTTTAGTCCTTTTAAGCTTCAAATAAGCTAATCATTTAGCCACTATCTGCCTTGTTCACACTCAGCAAAACTGAGTGTGAATCAGGCAGAATTGCAGAGCTTGAGTTGGTCTTATTTCTAGGAGTTAGAACTTGAGACTTGGCACATTTGTAGCTTGCCAGGTGGTTTCTAAGATTGCACTGTTAGTTTTTGGTCTAGCTTATTGGTTAAGCTTGTGCACAAGCCCCAACAGTAGGGGGTCATTAGCTGATTTGCTCAATAAGCAGTTTGCTTAATCTTGAGTTAGAACTTGTGGCTTGTTAGGAGTAGTTATAATCAGTTGCAATTAGCTCATTTTAGTATAATATAGCTTAGGTAACTGATTGGTAGCTTATCTCACTTGTTTGCTTATATTTGGTAGCTTATTCTAGTAGCAGTTACACTACAACTATCATTTCTTACACATAAGCTGTTGATTTCTCATTTTTCATAGATTCAAATTATCATTTTAGCATTTTCCTGAGATTTTCACAATTTTTGGTCACTTTTTACTATTTTTCTAGATTTAAAGTAGTTTTTAATCAACTTTTAATAGCTTTTATTACAAATAATTGAGAAAAAGTTCCAAAAAAATAATTTTTCAATTTTCTCAGTTTAAGAAAAATATAAAAAGTATAAAAAAGATTTTTCCTTATTTTTCCACATTTATTTGGTATTTTTCACAATTTTAATTAGATTAAAATAGATTTAAATTAGTAGAAATTAGAAAATTAATCTGAAAAATAAAAAAATAGTTTTAAAGTCTTTTGAGTTATTTGTGATTTTTAGAAAATAGTTTCATATTTTTCTTTTTGATTTTATAGTTTTTAGAATTTTAAATTAGTTTAAATAGTTAAAATTAGTTTTTAATTTTTATAAAATCAAGAAAAATCCAAAAAAATAGTTTTAATTATAAAATAGATTTCTAATTACATTTTTAGAGTAAAAGTAGTTTTAGGCATTTTTAGGATATCATTTAGGGGTAGTTGCATTTTTATTACATTTTACTTATTACGTTTTAGTTTAACTCGCACTTAGGATTTCCCGTAGATTAGTTTACCTTAATTACTTTCCCATTCCCGTAGTTACTAAAATCAAAATCATTAATCCAAAACATCGAGCATTAAATTCCAAACCAAGAACGACGTTGGCAATTCACGCCTCGTTGGGAAAACGATTCGGGTTGACTAATCCGTACACACGATCACACACGGGATTTGATTTATTATTCTTTTTCCTAAGAGAATTTGAATCTATCTTCGTGATTATTTTTGATATTGATATTGAGGATTTATCCACACACATAACCCTTAAGCCTTCATTATCAAAGAATCAGTGTCCGAGCCGTTTTAAGTTTCTTACGGCTAGTCATTCACAAGTGGCTAGTTTGTGTGAGTTAAACTTGACGTCTCTGGCACTTAATCACTATCATCCGGGCAATTACATATCAAAAACACGGACTCCAATTTCTCGAACCATCTAACCATGGCAGTGGCTCCTTCGGTACCTCTAAACTTAGTGGGATCTCCACTTTTGAAATCCTTATATGAACAGCTTCTAACTCCGGACCCTCCTGCATTTCCTGCAGCAGCAGCAAGCCTAGCGGCTTCAGCAGCAGCCGCGGCCTCAGCAGCAGCAGCAGCCACCGTTTCCCTTTCAATCCTTAGAGCATTGGCTATGCTATCATTCACCAACTTTTGAATAGCCGCTTGAGTCATTTCAGGTGTGGCTTTCTTCGGCGCCATATCTTCTTCAAAATAAAAGGAAAGGTGAGATGTAGCAAAGTCCGATGTCAATAATAAATGCTCCAAAGAGATGTGATAAGAAATGATAAGTTTGAGGTTATTTTTCAAAATGATCGACGGTTTCCTAAGAAATGGGTTATGAGATGTCGTAAGTGCTTCAAATGTATAATGGTTTAGTGACTTAGTGTGTGAATAGCGTGTAACTCGACATGTTAGTGGTGAAACAAAGGAGTGAGAGTGACTTTGCCCTACTTAAAGGTTTATCTCGGCATTCGACGTTATCGGTGATCAGTCAACTGATATTAAAATTGCGATAGGGAATGACAAAGCATTCACCACATTAGAGTATGAGGAAAGGATAATGGGATGGGTATTTAAGGGCATCCATGTGACAATCGATTTGAAATGAAAGTAAATAACTCGAAAAATGTACGTATAAATCGCATGCAAAGTGAATATGCACTTATGATAAAATGATGAGATGCTATGATGATGTAGTTATAGTCTAGGGTCAATGATGCAACCTAGTTCTCTATAACCGAAGCTCTGATGCCAATCTGTCACACCCCCAAATTACCTGTTTTGCAGCGGAATGGAATTCCTGGGGATTGACTGTCATAGCATCACAATTACAGTTATATTGAACGACCTAAAGTGTCGTTTGGAAAATACATCACTTGATTTAATAAAAACATTCAGAGTTACAAAGATAGGTCCCAAATGGAAGTTACTATGCACGGGAAATAAGTTTAGTAAAAGTCAAACGATGTTTTTAAAATGTATCAATCCCATGTGAGACGCGTCGTCACCGCGACTCTATGATATGTCCACATGCATGCCATGAAGTGAATGTCTTAGTTACCTGAAAATACATTGCTAAAAGTGTCAACACAATGGTTGAGTGAGTTCATAGAGTTTATGTAAATGTTAATACGACTACCACAAGTATAAATTATGTATGACAATGATGTCACAAAATGATGTTACAATTGCTTAAGCACATGACACCGAAGCTCTGACTGTTCATGATGTTCGCCCCAACAGAGTGTCTTGACAAAACAACTCAAATAATGTTTATGAAATGAAATGCATCCGTATGACTAGTTGGGATCCACCAACCCGGATGGAGGCGTCACCCTCGATAGATCTATCCACTCACCCACGCTTCTAGGAAATTAACGGTTCATGCTTATGAAATGGGGACATTTAACTGGCAATGCAGTAACTTAAGCAATACAATGAATTTGACATACTTGGTAGTGTAATAAAATGGTGTGCAATGTATTCTCCCCCGTAGGTTTGAAATGAAGTAAAAACTTGAATAAAATCGGGGCTATGAAAACTCACCTGTTGCAATGATAATGATGATGTAATGGCAAAAGTGGATACACTGAAATGTAGTGTGAATCTCGAAACTGACCTATTATAAATGATGTGATATGTAATAAGTCATGATGTAATGTTATGCATGCATTTCGTATGTTATTTATACCATTTGTGAGTTTTGAAAATAATACTTATCGTCGAAAAATACTCTTTTGACGTCTTGACCATTCTTAAATTACTTTACAAGTATTTACATCAAAATGTCATCCTACAATAGTTCCTTAATGATTTATTGTGAAATTTTAACTTTTCGTCGTAAAATAATGTCGTTGGAAATTTCATGAAAGTGACAAAAATGGCCTCGAAAAGCTAGTCGTAAAATGGTGTACGTCGAACGTTAGGAAACGAACTCAACGGTTTTGGAAAGCTTGTATCAAAATCTCAAAGTTTTGGCATTTAAGTTTTTATCCTAGAGGTCTCGTTCATAAAGAAAAATATAGGTTAAGTAGGGTGATTTTGTCCAAAATGTAGTTTAAAAGTGAATTTCGGCAAAGTTTAAGCAACCGTAGTTAATTCATTACAACTCCGCTATACAAACGGTTGGTCATTTTAGAAAATATGCTTGGTGATCTCACTTTTATTAGAAGACATCTCTTTACAAAAAGTTCTACGTCATCGTTAAAAATAGCCTTCAATATGGTCATTTTGTTTACCGTAACACTTGTCACATAAAAATAATATAGTTTTTCTTAACTAATAAAGTTACGGCAATGTTGTGAAAACGTGTATATTTTAGTCGTTACAAATCCGTTTTCTACGTATTATACGTCCTTAGCTTCGTATCAAAGTATACTAATATATTTTTGATAAGTCGAAATAATTTATAACGCTTAAGACTCGTTTTTGACTCGTACAAAACAAAAACAGCTTGCTGAAATTTTCAGAATATATATATTTCGTCGTCAAACTTGAAAAATTCATAACTTCTTCGTTATAGCTCCGTTTTAATCCGTTCAAGCGGCCACGGATTTGTTTTAAAGTATATTTTCTAAATATCTAGGCCAAAAATTTTATGTCTACTGTCGTTTTTCCAGAATTACAAAATACGATCAGACCCTTTTTAATACTTGTCAAAAGTGAATTTTTCTCGTACTAAACCTATTCCAATCCCTTCAAAACAACTCCGAAGCTATTCTAATCCTACCATACACCTTCTTAGGGTGTCATGGGTTCCTAAACATCATCAAGACTAATATATAACAAGGGATAAATTATAGGATGACTTATATATGTATAACTCTAAAAACAATGTAAAAATGGTATAAATATCCATAAGTCTTGCATGCTTTGCTCAAAAATGATGAAATAGATATGAAATGATAATGAAAGATGTAAAATGAAAATGATATGCTTACTAGTTACTTGATGAGGTGATTAGAACAAAGGATTAAACCTAAACATCCTAGGTTTTTATTTCAAAACCTTGATTAAGAGTGTAACTAGATTGTTTAACACTTGATTTGGAGAATTTTTTATGAGCTCTTCTAACTCCTATGGATGGCCGGTTTTGGAGAGGAAGGAAACAAGAGAGAAAAACTTACTAACTTGAATAATTGTTGAATGAAGTGAAGTGTGAAGTAATGTTGAGTATAGATCTAGTCATGTAAGAAATTTTTACCAAACCATTAATGAGGCACCCCCCCTTGGTCGGCCAAGGGGGGAAGTATTTCACAAATACATTTTTTTTTTATATATTGTATGTAATTGTATCTAAAAGTGTAAGTAAAATATATAGGTAATAATAACTTGTAAAGTTGTATATACATTTGAGCATCTAAGGTAGTTTTAGCTCAAAATAAATTTTAATGGATCCAAGTAAAATGTATTGAGGTCATATAAATTGTAAAAATATAATTCTTGTAAAATTTGAGTGATATAGTAATTATCGTGTAGTTTTTAAGAAAAGCGTCGTAATAATATAAATTTAACGATTTATATACAAAATAAATTTAAAACACTAGGTAAACTCAAAATATTATTTTTATAAACTAAATGTAAGTATAAAAATATATCGGGATAATTTTTGGAAGTATCGGATTAAATGTTCAAAATAATAACTTACGCGATAACGTTTATTTAATATGAAATTTACGCGTTTAATGTGAAATGCAAAATCATGAATGAACTAACATGATGAAAATGATGCTAATGAAATGAAGACTAAACTTAGTCTATATGAAATGTTCGTGATGATATGATCATGAATTCGCCGCTAAACCATTAAGGTTACGCGAATTTGGAACACGTAAACCTAGTTTACGTTAAATGATGAAATTGTGAAGCATGAATTGTTTTGAGAAATGACCTGAAAGTACGAGTTGTCACAGCAGTGATCCAACAGTTAAGCTTATTGACCTGTGGAATCACAGGGTTTTTTAAAAGATTATGCATCAAAAAATTAAGTGTGTGAATAAAGTAAGAAATAACAACGAACATAAACAGGTTGAATTATATTTTGAAATAAATAATAAGTAATAACTCAATGATACTATAAACTACTATGCTTAAGTAATAAGTCAATGATACTATAAACTACTATGCTTGTAACTATTAATGTAATAAACATCCATGTATCGTGGCATCCAATTTTGATGGTCTTGAAAAGCGAATGTTTGTAGTGAGCGTTAATTAAGTGATAAATCAATGTCCATTCTGTGAGCACCTAATAATTATTTTTAAAAAAAATTGTAAGTAAAAGAAATTTATGATTGATAATATATGTAATGACAAATGGCATAAATCATTTCATATATATTTTGCATATACCTCTTAAACCTTGTTCATAGATCTTGAAGAACTCCTTTGTAAACTACATTTATAGTAGTTTTTTTTATAGAGTACCATACGCATCACTAACAAAAAACTTCAAACTTTTTTGATTTTCACGCGTGAAAGAGTCACGTATAATTTTCCATGAGTAGGTACATGCACGGTTAAAGTAAGAAATACCAACGAACGTAAACAGGTTGTCAGGTTTCATCATTTCATGAAGAGTATAATAAGTTTAATATAAAGATTTTGGTGTGTAACTATTAAAATACATAACGTGCATGTATCATCCTTTTCAATAGGTAGACAATCTTGAATACGAAAACTATGCAGTCAGCGTCAAATCGAGTAGCCCATACTCACTCCGTAAACAACTAACAGTTTTAGAAAACAAAAGTAAGCGAAAAAATGAAGTTACGGATAAGATTAAATGTATATTTAAGAAATCGTAAATGTGTCTACTTATACATCCAATCAAAATACCCTTATTCTCATTATAGTCTTCCTATGAGTCCATCTATAATCGGATTTCGACTCAGTTTAGCTGATCAACTTTTTTTTTTTTTTTTTTTTTTTGTCTAATTATGAGTTTTGCAATTTGAAATGGAAAAAACTTAGGTGTCAAAAAAAATTCATGATAATGGAAAAAACTTCAATCAGGTGATTAACTTGATCGCTTCACAATCTCCTTTCACGGTACTACTTAGAGTGTCAAAACAAATTCATGATAATGTATCATATCTATCTATACAATACAGGGCGTTTCTATTGTTTTGGCAATACTTATTCCACTTTTAAACCGCTTAAAGACCGGTGGAATCACAAAAAATTTTATGAAAATTGTTCATTAAAGAGATATTTGTCTGAAATAAATCAACTAACAACAATGAACGTAAATAAGTTCCATTAATATTGAAATGAATAATAACTAATATGTCTCATACGATAAACAATATAGTTTGCAACTATTAGAATAATAAACAGCGGTGTATTATAGCTAAAAAAACCCGTGAAATTCACGGGTATTTTAATGAAACGTCAAAAAATAGTTTTCGACTTGGTTAATATGAAGTTAGACCGTATATAGAACCACTTTAGTATATATATTTGCTGTAATTAAACATACGTAATATCAAACACGTTAATCAGAATACCAAAAAAATCACGTAAAGTTACATAATGACATATTCAAGGTTTTCTTTATGCACTCGAAACTGTTGTGGGCATCTTGTTGCTTCTTGGTTTATTAGTGGATGTTTATCTTGTTGGTCTTTAATGTACCAGCATCAAAAGTTACAAAGTTTACAGTTAAATACGTTATTTGCTTTTTTGGCTGCAAATTATCATCTTCAATAAAATTTTGCTCCTAATATGAGACAATGACACATACAACTAACCATGTGTGAAAACAGAGCATGGCAAATAAATGGTAAGTCAACGATCCTATAAACAACTATGTTTGTAACTATTAATATAATAAACGTTCATGAATCGTCATCTTCAAATTTGATGATCTTCACAAGCAAATCTATGAATTGATAAGCCAATGTCCATTCAGTCAACACCTAATAAGTTAAAAAAATATTAAAAGTGTAAATAAAAGGAGTTTGTAATTTTTAGTACATGTAAATTTAAAATGTTATGAATGATTTAGTATGTATATGGTAAATTTAAAAAATGTTATAAACTAACTTTTGAAAGTGATTGACCTTGGCTTTTGTTTAATGTCATAGCAAATGACACTGATAAAGGAAATTGTTTCTTAACAATCTTTAGCGGTAGATGTTTTTCAAAAGGAGTAATTTTCAACTTTGGTATGACAACTTTCTTTCCAAAATGTGTTCGGTTAATTATGTGTGCCTAAATAGAAGTTCTTGATAATCGAACTATTTGAAGTGTTGTCCGGTTACATAATCCATTTAATTGATCTATATTCCTCAACAATAGTACCGGGACACCTACTTTTAATACAAGTTTGTGGTTTGGAGTACAAGAGAATTTCAACCCATTGATAAATCAGTAACAAATTTCCAAAAGACGAAGGTTTATACACAAGTAGCCAAAAATATTCGACACCTATTGTTGTGGGCTTCTATTGAGAAATTTGCAAATTTGCTACTCCACACCTTTGATTTCACAAACCATGCTTGTCACGCGTTACTCAAAGTGTTCATGGACTACGACTTGTACACATGCACACAGTCACTTTAGCCCTCTAGTTTGTTGGCAAAATATGATTTTTGATTTGTTGGACACTCAAAGATAGTAATAAAGTTATGATTTTTTAATGTCAACGACGTGTAAAGCCTCAACTAATTGATTCAAAAATTTCCATGTCATGCTCACAAATGATATTTTTCTTCTCTATTGCTTATCAACTTTCAAAAGATAGGTACCAAACTTTTAACTGTAACATTTTTATGGAATATTTCATGACATAACACAAATATCATATAGTGCTTCAAAATAAATAAAACTATTGTCTTGTATATATCATATCATAAAATAGCTTCCACATAAAAAAAAAAAAAAAAAAAAAAAAAAACCCCTACATTAATGCCTTCTGATTGTATATAATTTCAAACCAAGGCATTAAAAAAAGCACATGTGAGCATGATCCATATGTGTACACATGATCCAAGGCATATGTTTACACATGACGAGTATAGGTATCTGCCTTGTTGGAAATGTATATATTTACAAACACGTAAATGTCCGGATTCGAACTCGTGACCACGGGATTGCACACATTAGCGAATGAGAATTAAAGTTAATAATTAATGTTTATGTTTACGATTAATTATTGCACATTAAGTCCGGTTAACGATCGTTAAGTATTTAACGGAAAAATGACTAACGACCGTTAAATGAAAAGAGAAAGGACTAGTAATGAAAAGACTTGAAAAAGTTATGGGTTTCTCTTGGGCTTGTCCTATGGCCGGCCAAGGGAATGGGTTTTCAACCCAAGCCCTAACTTGTTCCCAAAGTCTTCCATCTACTATATAAACAAGGCTAGGTTCTAGGGTTTTTTCATAACTTGTGCATTGAATTAACCCTAGATCTCTCTTCTCCTCTCTCTTGTCCCATTCGGCCGAACACCCCTTGTAAGGGAGTTTGGTTTCGTTTTTCTTAAACGAGGACTTGTGTTAGATCTAGCAATCGCTTGATTCGTTGGTTAATTCGTGTGTACAAGAACGTGGTTGTAAGACATTATTCTTACAACAATTGATTTGAGTTGTAAAACGGTAAGGGACAACTCTTCAAACCACTTCTTTGGTTTTGCTCAAGAGATCTGACATTCGCAAGAGGTACGTTACGCATACTTTTAGTTAATTATTTATTTGTTATGATCTTTAGTCTTCCGCTGTGTACTCTTGATGTTTACATGTTTATTGTATGTTATATATATTATAAACTCAACAGTTGCATCACGAGCCTTGTATACCAAGTAATTAATTACTGAAACACATAAATAAAATAAACATGTTGTGTTATTATTTGTATGCGTAGATCTAGGGTTTGCAAAACCTAAACCCTAATTGTTAGGGGGGCGTTTATTTTGGTGCCCTAATTAGGGTTTTGTAAACTAAAGTTTTAATTGGATTAGAAACCCTAGGATGCATGCAATTTTATGTGTATTGCGTAACTCTGCTTAATTGCATTAATTGTTAAGTGTAATTTTATGTCCATGATAATTATCTGCATGTTTTATCATGGATCTGCTTTTATTGTATGTTCTACTTGCTTAAGTGATATACACTAAATTATGATAGATCTAAAATTGGGGAAGACCTCAATTATTATTAATTTAATCAATTATGTGCTATGTGGTATATATTTAATTTTGACTTACGCAATCGATGAATCGATGCATGTGGCTCACCTTGTACATAGATGAAAACGGGTGAAAGTCTTAATTAAATATATGCATATTGACAGATCTAGAATTGGTTATTAATAGGATTTATCAAAAACGTTTGCATGTGGCTATTTGATATACATGACTCTTATTTGTTATGCATTCATTGTTTATTTGTTTATTTTTACAAATACTTGCTTGTTTGTTATGTGTAACAAGGGTATTTTTACAAGAAAAATAAACTGACCTAAACAATGGTGAAACATGTATTTTTAAGCGTAGTAATCATAATCGTTTAATTGATTGGTGACTTTGGTACAAATGGTCTGAACGGCTCACCCATTAGAATGAACTATAAAGGGGTTAATAAAGAAGTGCGCACAGTCACACTAAAAGGATGTCTAAGGTTATGCTTCAGCGCTTACCTGGTCCTCTGCCCCCTGTAAGTTCGAATGGAGCTACTTAGTAAGACATTAAATGTGCAAGCTCATCTTAAGGGCTAATTAGTTTTAATTCCATGCGCCACTTCGGTGGTAATTATCCGAAACACTAAGTGTTTACACTTATGCAAAAGTACGGTATAATGGATGATAATTAACACTAAATTCCTTGATTGGTGAATCCAATACCTCAATTAAAGTTTGATGATGAAAAGCTTATACATTAAAACAAGATATAAATGTTTTAATAAAACCTATGTTACGAAGATGAATGCATGACATCTTTGTACATATTTGATTTGACATCAAAATAATTACCCTTTAATTTAAGTTATATGCCATCCAACGAAACGGAAACACCTAAGATTACCTTTTATTTGTGTGAGAACATGATCTAGATCGTAATCAAAGGGTAAAATATCCACGTGACGTGAGAACGGGCATGGATGATTTTGCAGTTTCTTAAGTTGGACAACTTAATTGAGTTTTGTAGTGAGAACTAGCAACTCAAGGCATAAGATGGGATAAAACATGTTTACATGGCAATTGAAATTGGCTAAATGTAAATCCCATAAATCTAGGAATTGCAATTTGAAAATTGGCAATTGAGGTTCGACTCGTACCATCTTGAATAATTTCATTACTAGCAGATCAACTGATGTGATGAAACTATGTCAATTTGGATCCTAGTTTTTCAGTGAAAATTAAATGGTTATATGATTATGAACCATGGGTATTTAATTTTCTTGAAAAGGTTAATTATCAAAAATACTAAAATTGAATTTTGTAATTCTTTTGAATGTATAAATGCAACATTTAACCATAAACGTGGTTTAGTCTTTTATTAGTAAATTGATCCATTCTGCTTTCAAACAATTATTTGATCGAGAATAATTTACCGAAAAGATAAACAAAGTCTCTTTTCCATGGGAGAAGAATGAGACTCAATCCTATTCCTTTTCATGAATGAGAAAGGAATTATAGGAACATTTGAATTGTCTAAATTCTAATGTAACTCATAGCAATGAATTGCACATCTTATTTTCCATAAAGATTTCATTACCCTAATTTGGTGAATGAATCCTTTTGTAATAAACATGAGATTTGGTTAACTGGAAAACATGTATATGAGCTACTAAATTAGAATATAGACTAATTACCGCGAAAATTGGTAAAAGGCAAACTAGCTAATTTATCTAGTTGTTTTCCTTTAACCTTTAAAGGTGCTACATACCAGCATGGACATGGTAGGCCTGTTAAGGAAGAAATTGCATACCCAATTTTTCAAGTTAATAACATTGATGGATAACCCATCATTCACAGAGTAGAATACACCTTTTAGTACCTTAGTAATGATTACGTATGGTTCTTTAAAGGTGTAGGAAAGTAAAAGAAAGCAAGTTGTTTTCACTGGTTATGCAACACTTACAATGTTGTCAGATTCAGTGGGAGCATTTGTGTTGCATTACTGAATAAGAAGTTGTTTTATTGATTTCTAATTCAGTGGGAGCTACATGCCTTATTTCCTGTGTAGTAACCTAGATTATCTTCAAAGATAATTACTTTCCAATTGTAGGCACTTATGTTTTTAAGGAGAGTCATGTGCGTTTCCTTACTAATCAATATAGTCCTACATCTACTTGTTATATCTATGACACAAATCATATTAATCAAATAAACGAACGTGTATCGTGTTGTTTATCTGCTACATGATGTTGTTACATGCACAAGTGGGAGAAATCTTTATTGTGTGCAAGGTACAACACAAGTAAATATGATTTAAATGGATTCTCTTGACCGCAAGGTAAGAGAGTAACGTTCTAATAGGAATTATACATTTAAATGTGTATGATTGCCCTATTAAGAACATGTGTCAAGATGATAACAAAGACTACTTTATTTTAAATATTTATGTCATTCAATATTTAAGAAACACTTGTTGTTGTAATTTATGTTACGTGAGAACGTGAACTAGATTATAGACCAAGGTAAAATATCCACGTGTCGTGAGAACGAGCATGGATGATTTTGCAGTTTCTTACATTGAACATTTCATGGAATGACATAATTAAATTAAGTAATCTAATACTACTTTGATTTTAAGTATTCATTGGATGACTTAAATATATGTAGTAAATATTAACTTGAAATATTAAATTGAAACCCGAGGTGGTGTTCATAATTACTTTAATTATAAAGGTTTATGATTTTTTAAAGTCACAAACATGAAGTCTTTTAACACAAGACTTACGATATAAAGTTAAGACGTTAACTTGTTGTGTTTTAAGACATATGCATGAAGTCAATGAGTTGATCAATGACTTATAACGTATAGTGGGATTATAACTGATATGTCTTTTGACTTGGTCAAGAATACTTATGTTATAATACATACAATTGACTTGGTAATTCTATTGTACCATTAAGTTTTACTTTGTTGGTAAATAGGTAAGCCAAAGAATAGATGGTTATCTTAAATATTGTTAGATTATCTTACAATATTAATTCTAATGGAATACCATACTTTTATGGTATGTTCAGTTAGAAGAATCAAAATCTATTGGCATTGTTCGTTTCAAGATAACTATAGTTTCTTCCAAAACGTTATCAAGGTTAGTAGATTGAGTATAGATTGAATATACTCAATAAGACTCCAACCTAGAAGATTGATAAGACACCATTTGTTTATGGAATGTGATGAATCACATTAAGTCTTATAATGAAGTTCTGAATTTGTTAAACTACTTGTAAAGTGGGTTGTAACAAACTAAAGTCAGGAACTATCAATGTTTTTGTAATATCCCAAAAGAGAACAATGTATTGTTGCTCTACTTGCTAAACTATTTAAAGGTAATCTTTAAATTTTTAAAGGCAAGTGGGAGTTTTGTTTAGATCTTGAAAGATTGAATTGCAAAATACATAATCTTCTAAAATGCACTAGCAAATATCATGATAAGGCTAAACATGTAAATGATAGACCTCAATATGATGGAATTGTCATTGATAGATCCGTAAGGATATCTCAAATATTTAATATGCTGAGGATTATGAGTTACAGGATCATGGTAAGCCTGTTAATCATGATGATGAATTTACCAAATGTTGAATTGTGGTAAAACAATCATACTATGAATGTTGAGATGCTATCCATAAAGATAATCAATTTTAGATACTTAGTTTATCTAAATGAAGATGATTTTCTTCAAAGGATGAAAACCCTAGTGGTTTAAATCTTTGTGTAGAAATCACATGGACAATATTGTACACGTATTTAATGTATGTCTAGTAATAATAATATTAATCATACTTAAGCAATTAACTATGATTGAATATTCTTTACTAGATACATTAAATAGAAGTATAAAGATTATAATTGTCATACTTAGTTTCATTGATGTGAAATTTTGACAATGAATATCAAAACTCTTTGTTTTGTAATTACTTTTGCGAGGACGATAAGTAATGCAAAGGAGTTTTATGAATTCAAATAATCTTTGAATATGTACAAACTACAAGAATCCATGAATGGATATATGCATGCATCTAGGAGATGATTCTTATGTTTAATATTAAATCCATGTTTGATTTAATAATTAAAATAAGATAGCTCGTAAGTATTCCTGAAAGCTAGTGGGAGTATTATTTTTTAAATCTTATATGTTGTATGGGCAACTACATTCCACCTAATTTAAGTTTTTAGTTGGGAATGAACTTCGTTTGTAAGATTTGGAAATAAGATATATAACCTTGGAATATATATTTATTATTATAAACATATGTGGTAAATAAATGAGTCTAATAGAACATGATGGATATATAATGAGACCTTAAAGTCTAACTTGAAGATTCATCATGTACATCATGTTGTAAGATTATTGTGTCATGCTTGATTACAAGATGGTTTGACAACATTGAAAGTTGTTAGTGTAATAAATATTTTAAAAGGAATATGTTTGGATTTAGAATCACATTCCACAGTCTGGAGATGCTCCTAGATTCTATGGATGAAAATATGTTGTGAACAGGCATATCCAAGAGGTGTGATGGTTCAGAATTGGACCATAAGGGATACACCCTTTCATGAGTAACTGCCACAACGTTTTCTTAACAATAATAACTGTTAATAACTGTCAAAATGACAGGTTGGCTATCCTATGTATTCAACCTTATTGGTTGAAATAGATGTCTGATATAATACATGATATAATTAACTTGGTGAAACTTAGAAATGATAGCATTTGGACTTATGACATTCAATAAAGGACCCAACAACTAATGGATGCCACCACCAACATCGCGATGTAATTATAACCATACAAAAAAATATCATGAGAATTGATAAAATATCCTATGTACAAACGGATGCAGATCTTTCACAATGTTCCAAAGCTACAAACAACATGCTTTTAGGTAATAATATAGAGGCATTTTTGCATAATATTCATTAATGGGTAAGGAGGAATGCATATTTGGTAGAAACATATGTGAGAAAAAGGCCCACGGTCATATTTCTAATCGAATTTTATTATGAATTTCCCTGAAGATAAACCGCAAAAACCTTCTACTGGTAGATACTTCACTGACGTCCAAAAAAAGGGAAGAACCTTTCCTTTCTCGAATCTCATTCTCCCAAAAATATGCTATTACTAATTCATGTTAGACTAATGAATAGTAAAAAATACATTAATATTATGAGTTTTATAACTTATGACTTAATAATCCATTTGCGATTAAAAGGTTGAGCCTAACCCAAATAGCATACAAAGTTTATATCTACCTAATGTACCAAAAATAACAAAATGGCTTGTTGAAGGCAATTATAACTGCATTGAAAAATCAAGGATATAAAGAAGATGCACGTACCTTTTACGAACTAGCGTACCTAGCGCCCGGTCTCTTTATGGTCTTTATATTTTGTATGTACCTTACAGTGTTGACAGAGATATCACTTTCACTCCCATGTAAAATCCCATCAAGATCTTCAAGCTCTAAGCTATTGGATAACAATTTCATTATTTCTATGTTTGGGACAATATATAGAAATCCATGAGAAAATTGGTCCAAGCATAAATCCTTGTAATAATAGAATTAGTCATCTCAATGATCTTTACGAAACACCCGTTCTCTTGTGAATTATATGATACAGAAAAAGGAACTTACCACAGCTATTTTAAATCACCAATTTCCAAAGGACCACAGGAGTACCTTTCAAAGCCAATATCTTAGAGTCGGGGTTCATTAGAGCTGAGCCACCAGTAATTGGCCTCCTCAGCGGCTGCATAGGCATGCTCTAAAAACCCAAAATAATCATAAGTCACATACTCAACATCAAAATTTATATACATCTCATACAAATTAAACCCAAACCTTTAATACTTTCTTACTTATAGGCAACTAATTCATAATAAAAAGATTCAGATTTTATAAAGAAATTAAATCAGTCATTGACCCAAACGATCAATACATTTTTACTTATGGGCTAATTTCATAATAAAAAGATTCAAATTTTGTTTGACCAAAAGACGAATCCGTGATTATATTCTATTGTTCCTAAACCGAATTTTGAAAACGAAAGTATCAAGAATCGCTAAATTTTCTAACATTCTAGTATTCTGACTGTCGTTCATTACTGAATGCATAAAACCGCACTTTCAGATAATGAAATGAATACGAAAGTGTCACAATAACGTACCGCAAAGAGTTTAAATCATTAGCATTGGAGTAGTCTCGGGTAGTGTTTGTTTGGTTGGGTTTTCTGAGGAAGATGGTATGGGAGCTGGACTCACTACCGATGAAATCATAATAACACCTAAATAAAAAACACATGAATCAATATGGAAATAGCAATATTAAATAGAAGAAGACCTAGAAAGGAACAAATCCCACACAGAGTCTTCGCGTATGCAATTGACCAACCAAACACTATCTAAACACTTGACAAAACGCAGAGACAAATCGCAGCAGAACCAGACAAACCGCAAGTCATTTTCAATCAGCTACAAATGTCACTATTGTCCTTTTTGTCCTTTTAGCAAGCTGTCAAACTGTAAGTTTTGTCCTTTAATACAAGTCGCAACAAAATAATACTATTATAGTCAAACCGCAACTCCAAACACGTTAAACCGCAACAGTAATATGCCAAGTCACAACTTAGTATACCCAACTCGCAAGCACGACTGTACCAAACCGCAACCAAGAACCTAACAAAAACGCAACGAAGAACAATAACTTAAACTCACGTATACACTCCAAACCAACCACAAACGAGTTGAAACAAGCTTCCCGATAAACCTAAACATGAAAGTACAACCAAATAACAAATTTAACCACTAAAAAGATCAAACTAGTGAAAAAAAAGTCTCTAAATCATTCGACCCATAAACCAACAATAACCAATCAAATATCCGAGCACACACGAAGTAGATGATCAAACCATGGCTCTTGATACCAATTGTAAGTGATTGGATATCATAAACACACAAATACACAATGATATGGATCGTATGGTGTAAGGTTTTAGAGAGAGAAAGTAAAGAGAATGGGAACTTCTAGAGAGAGAAAGTGAAAGTATATTATGAAGCTCCAACCCTCTACCCAGGGTAGAGGGTATTTATATTTTTTACAAAATACGCCTCCTATGGGTTGTGGATCAGGTATACAGTGGGTAACGACCTGTATTTCCTCCACGGTATTACTTAACTAACTAGTTACTTTTGACTAAACGTCTAAGACTACGAACTATCTAATGCTTAAAAATACCCGAGGTGACCGAGTCTTTAACTTGCGAATTTACTAAATCTTAAAAATCTCACCCCAAGGGAGGTCACTTCTTTTACATACATTTTGAATTCTAGCATTCTATTACATGTTCTTGTTCTTTAAGCTCGTAGTCTTTGATTCTTCAAAGTCCGCAATCTTTGTACTTTAGTGACGATTCTTTGAATGTTCCATGACTTGGTGATCTTAGAGCTTTCCTTGAGATCATAAGCCACAGTAAATCTCTGGATCATTCTTTGTTGTATCGCCTCCATATGATATTGTGAATTCTGGACCGACATGCTCACACTTTGTTGGATCATGATATTTTGCATCAGAGTTGCAGAAGCATTGCTTAAGGTCTTTAGTTTATCATGATTTCTTTAAACGTGAGTGTGATGTGTGAGCATGTGGTTATGGATTGACTTCTTAATTTCGATCAGCTGCAACCATCAGATGTTCCTGTAAACAACAGTTAGCAATAAAACACGCGAAAGTGTCTTTGTTCACTTTCGTTGAATATGGTTGCAAGAACCATGGTTCCCTGTTGATCAGTATAAATACTGCCTGTGATCAGGTAGAATTCCGAAGAATCTCCTTGGCAGCTTGATTTAGCCATTCTCAAACCGGAGTGTCTCATTTGTCTACACGGAGTGAGTGAACCAATGAATTGAGATTAACTGTTTGATAAGAAGTTGATTTGAAAAACAATCGCGTATTGCTGAAGAGAGAGAGAGTTTTGCAATACGACAAAAGTTTTATGAGAAAAATCAAGTTTCAATCATAAATATTTTTTGGTTGAAAAATTAACGTGCAGTCAATGTGCTAGAAAAAGAATTGTAGAGCACATCGAAAGGTTTTCCAAAAGCATGAGTCAATCCATTTCTTGGAACAAGTTTGATTCAAGAGTGAATCGCCCCATCGTTTCTTTCCAATTGTCACAATTTTGATCCATGAAGGATCTCACATGTCACCCACCAAGATCTTGTTTGATGTTGGCTCTAGAAGGATTTCCATCTTTATTGTGAATACTTTACATGTCACTCAATTATTCTGGCAATACCACAAGGATAATCGTAGGACTCTTAATATATAATTTCTTACTTTTCACAGTGTATGAAATAGTAAGTCTTCATGAAATTGTGTCCTAATGAGATTTATTGATGATCTCTTGGCTCTAGACTCAATAGTGCACTTTGGTTTCCTATGCGGAGATTAGGGAGAGGGTCTCCTTTTTCAATATCAACCATCTCTAAGAGAAAGTTGATAGATTATGTCGGTTCCCCGTGAGAATTAAACAAGTTTTTTTAAGAGAACTTGAGTAGTTGGGAAGTTTAGTGCAGTGCGTCACTGGGTCTATGACGTCTTGTCTTCAATATCGGCGTTATCTTCATTGTAACACCCCCAAATTCGGTATACGCAGCAAAATTAAGGTTGGGGTATTACTTCATGGATCACAATCATAATAATAGATAAACGGCTCAAAAGAGACGTTTTAATAAAACAATTATCATTCATTTATTTAAATTAGAGTTTTACAAAATAAAGGTCCCAACGGAAATACGGAAATACATAGTTTTATTCTTGTGAATGATAACAAAAATGGACACCCTTTTTATAAGAAAGTCCATTGCCACTCCATGCCAGATCGTGCTCTAGTTTCCTGAGATAAAACATGCTAAAAAGTCAACACAAAGGTTGAGTGAATCCATAGTGTTTGTATAATAATCAGTTGAACACAAGATAAGCAGTAGTAAAATCAGTAATATTGCAGTACAGGATATTGCCCTAAGTCTCATGACACGCAAACCTTAACACGAACGCGTCATAATAATGACGTAAGTTACAAACATCATAGTAATAATGTAAGAAGCAATGCCCTCCGTAGGAATTTGCCATTCTCCTAGTATTCTCAAATATAGTGCATTTGGTTACCTATCCGGCTAACACAAATGGGGCGTCAACTGCCAATAGATCTATTCACGATATTCGCGTTCACTCGCAAGTGATTAATGGTTCATGATATGAGGGACTTTTAGTGGCATCAATAGGTACTTAGGCAATATCAATCAGGATAGCATACAAAAAAATACTTGTGTTCGGTTTTTGTAGCATGTATCTCCCCACAAGTTTTGAAAACAAACATGTAAAAGTGGGACTATGAACTCACCTCGGTGTTATCGTAGTCTGGATGGAAAACAAATTAGATAATATGAACAAACTGCTCCGACTCTCGACCTGAGTTGGTATGTCATGTATTTAGTATTCGTGTTCAAGTTTATGCGATGATAATGCTTTATCGATAATTAGATAACATGAAGTCTCTTCAAAAATTAATAATGCTTATCATACTTATCTTTATGGCTCGAATGATTGTTAATAAATTTTCATCGAAAGCCAAGTTGTTAAATATTTTATGTTTCCAAAATGTTATTATTTACAATTTTAAATATATACAGTTTGTACCCTTGCACTTTCAAAAATGACACTTTAAACCCTCAACTATGGGTTATTGACAAAATCAGCCCTTGTATAATTAACTTCGCAGAAGTTACATTTTTAGTCCAAGAAAAACTTTATCTTACAAAAATTACAATTTTTATGCTTGAAATTTTATAAGAAAAATTCACTTGTTTTTTGCCTAAATGGATAAAAGTGCGGGTGGATAAAAGCGAAGCTTAAAAGGTTTTTACTACGTTCTTAATCCCTTCAATAGTTTTCTAGTGGTCTTTCTAATGGTTCAAACTAGAGGTCTTAAGCTCTTACGGTTTGGTCGCAATGATTTTCCAAAGTAGGGGGGTTATGTGCCTTTTGTTGGTTTTGGACGATAACAGGGCTAAACAAGGGCATATTTTACACGAGGCAAGCTAGTGTTTCTACAATGCATTTGACCCTTTAAACACTTTGCTAAAAGCTCTTCTAAATGGTATAGGTCTCATGTCCTAGTCGTCTTTGATTAGAAAGATAGAAGTCCACGAACATGGCTACTGGGCCACAACGCGTTTTAAAGAAATTTCATTTTTTTTACTCGTTAACTTTTACTGTGTCACCTAGGGACATTTTAATATGTTTATTAACTCTTTTTAAGTAATCATTCAATATTCTATAACTCCTACGACTCAAATTTTGCAAAGTGCACTCAAGGCCTTTTTATGAAAATTCCCGCGAGTCACCTTTTTTGTGGTTGATTATAAAAGAGACTATAAGTGTTTTTAATGATATTACTGAGGCGTTAAAATCTTTGCAGCGAACCCTTTAAAACGGTGTAAACCTCGTACTTTGCAACCCTTTAATTAGCAAGATATTAATTACGGAAAAGGGCTACTTAGGCTAATCTTGCCAAATTGCAATTCTCGTTTTTAAACCATAAAACTCTATATCTTTTGCACTCAACCTTGTGAAATGTTTTTTTACTCATTTCTAATGTTTCTAAGGTAGTTCATAATCAAATTTATCAAAAATCCCGAGTTTTCCCCACATACCTGTTATAAAATACTTTTGGTGTTTAGGACTTTTAGCCATAATGAAGGGTTGTTTTTAAGCATGGAGACTAGGCTTTTCAACCGAGTTATGGGGGCGTTTTGTAGTATCCTAGGTGGTGTTTACAACGGTACTTTGATTGACCCTAATACCTTTAACATGATGCAAATAAATGGGGCGCAAGTACGGGGGTTGGGCCTGTTTTGGCGTCAAGACCAGTAGCAGAAAAACTGAAACATGCATACAATTAATATAAAGTTATAGGGTGTTAGTAATTATACTAAGTGTTTATTTAGCTTGCTCAAAGGACTCCTAATATGTTTTAACATTTGAGAAAAACGCACCACAAGAGGGTATTTGTCTTTGAGCACACCAGTTACAGAAAGAAAATGAAAAGTGGTTTTGACCTTGTTTTTCCACATGACACTAATCCATAATCACATATATGTGTTATTGAATGTGTAAAATGATTAAGTAAAATTTTGGAGTACTTACTAGACTCTAGGACTCAAGCTAACTGAAAATCCAACCAATGAAATGCTTATATAAAACCAAGTTCCTTCCCTTCTCCTGGACTCTGTTACCCCTTTCCTTTGCTTCTATTAATAACTCTAGTTTCAGAATGTATATGAGTGTGCTCTAGTTCAGGATGTGTATGAGTGTATAAGGTTTTGCATGGTTTGAATGGTGATGATAGAAAATGGCTATGTGTGTTGCTATATATAGATGAAAGAAGTATAGTTCCATAAAATTATAGTGATCAGATTATGGAATGAAACATGGTGAGGTGATACTTTGGAGTTTGTAGGTTGCATGTGGTGAAGACTAAGGTGGCGTAGGGTGGTTAAATTTCTACCATGGATCTTGCCCATAATATTTTACCATAATAAACTCTTAAGAGACAAGGTGATGTGTTAATCTAATATGTACGTAAATACATGTGGTTAGGGCAATTACAAGTAGTGCCTAGGTAACTAACTGGTAACTATCTAGTTCATTTCTAACCATGGTAACAGGGGGGCGTTAGGCTTTAGGGGTAGTACCTAGGGCTTTTTATGTTGTACCTATTGTGTAAATGGTACAAGTACTTAGTTAGGTTTGTTAATGTATTTTAGACAAATACTTGTTTAGGTTAATATACATGTAATAAATAAAAGTAAAGTTTAAGGTTGAGGCTTTATTGTTTGTACAATGTTCTTTTTAAAATTAAATACACTAAGGTTTATAATGAATTTTATGTTAAGTGAATACTTTTATGCCTAAATGACTTGTACATTGGCTTGATAAACTTGTACCTTGGAATTTGGTAAAAGTTTCATATGTATTTCTAATTTTAGTTTGTGATTTCATTTACATAAAATCATAGGATTTGCAAACTAGGGTTTTTAACCGGAAAATATTCTAGAGTTAGGGTTTTATACCTTGGAAACTTGTACATTAAGTTTAACAGTTTGTACATTAGGGTTTATGACCTAGTATCGAAATTGTTATAAATCAATGCTTTAAGAAAACCCTAATTTATATAGTAACATTTTATTGGAAATGACGCTAGTGATATAAGGATAATATATAACAGACATCACGTAGCTCGTGTGAGGACACAACTGGCATGGGTGACCATGCCGAGAAGTTTCAAGTATGACATTGTTGTGAGAATTCCTTTGTCACTTAAGAGTGTGTATATCAAAGGCATTGACTATGCAAGAGAGCAGTTTGTGAGTTCGGCATATTATCTATTTGTAGTAATCAAATAATAAAAAAAAAATTGTACGTAGAAAATGAATTATCAATGATTAATATAAAGGAAGATTTTTACCGGTGGTTACAGTCTCCCTCCTTAAATGGAATCCCGTCCTCGAGATTCACTCCGTTGTTGGTTATGGTGTGGGAAAAAGTGTGGATTACCATGGAGCGTTGATTACAAGGATGTGTATGAGCAGTTTTCTGATTACGAAGTTTTGCTTTTGAAAGATTTTTAGGAAATATGTGAAAACGATTGTTTCCTTCATGACATGATTCTTCCTGAATTAGATATAGGTGATCAGGCTATGTATAATTGAGGAAAAATGATGTGATGCTTGATTCAGTCAAAGTAGTATCATATTTCTCAAAAGTTTTAGATGGTGTTCAACGTTTTGCTTTTATAAAATGGCATCCTAAAAAACTCTTCAAGGTAGCAAGAAAGATTGGTTCGCCTAGCGGTAGTAAATAGTTGGTAGAATGACATATTATCAATTTTCTGGGGTGATAACGGAATAGCTCGGAATAAAGATTGTAGATTAGATTATAGGATACGTAGAAGAAACTTAGGGTATGGTAATAGTCTAGGGCAGTCGGGTGAGTTTAAGTAAGGAAGCGAAAGTAATATAAAGCTTTTATCACCTACAGTATCAAACAATACTTTAGCTAAATGTCGATTGAGATAAAATGTACCCGTGACCACATCCGGGTTGTGCTGTGTGTTTGCATCTCCTATCGCGTAAGCTCTTGCACCGGCCGGGTTGTTCTGGTTGCCATTCTGTTTAGGACATCGATTTTTGTAATGTTGATAACGCTACACGCGTCGTTCGGGGTCAAGGAAACTTCATTTTCTTCGAGCAAGTTTTATAACACCCTAGGCAGTGAACCTAATCGTTGTAGTGTAGTAATTAGGGTAAGCCACGGGTATTGATATCGTTCTCTAGGGGAATAGGAATGCAAGTGAGAAGTTACTACGCTAAGGTTGAGGTTGAGGAAGATTATTTTTTATCTTTTTATGTTTTTATAGAAAATGAAAAGGTACGAATCTCGGGTATTGGATTTGGGGGGTTGGTATTGCTACCGATTACTCTACTATTATCTAATTATCTAAGCTAAGGTTGTGATAGTCTATGTCTAATTGATGTGTACTCGTATGATAGTTTAAAGATGTGTTTACTTAGGTTTTACTACTCCTTAATTATCTCCTATTGATGGTTGATTTGTCACGTCCTTATTCCTAGTTGCGTTGTGATTCTAAGGCTATAGGGCGTGCTTATTTCCCTAACTCTTTGAAATTACCAAATGGTCTTGTTTACAAATCCTCTAGTGATTTATAGACGCCTACTCTACGGTTGTCCTTGAATACTTTATCCTACAATTACCTAGATAATTATATTCTAAAGTTCACAAAGAAATGTCAAGCATTAAGTACACAACGAATAATCTAGCGCACTCTAGATCATTAGTCAACTAAGATAAGTATCAACCAATCAATATTCAATAATTAAGTTTCATATTCACTAAGCAAACACACAAATAAATTAGCCGGACATGGAGAACATGCAAGCATACACACAAATAATCAAAGACATAATTAAATTAATGAAGTAAATACTTATCTTGATGTATAATAGGGTTTAGAACCCTAAAATACTGCACAAGAAAGCCTTGGTTCGGTTTTAGGTTTTTACTCCAAAAGACTACACACAAAAACTGAAAAATTCGGATTCTATATATAAGATTACATCTGCGACGGCGTCACCTTATGTTTCGTGACGCCGTCGTGTCGCCGTCATTAGGGTTTCGTCTTGGCCACGTAAACCTTGCGACGGCGTCACCTTATGACTGTGACGCCGTCCCCTTCAGCTCTGACGCCGTCTTGGCTGCATCTAGGCCGTCTGAGTAGCGACGGCCTATTCCTTTAGAACCTGACGTCGTCCCTTGAAAACATGCAATTTCGCCTCTGAGCCGTCGCAAAATGCCTTCCCGACGGCGTCGCAGATATGCAGTGACGCCGTCGCCTTATGTTTCAGCAGCTTTGAGTGTCTCGATTCTGACTTTGGCCATTTTCTTCGTATATTCGCGCCTTTTCGTCCAAATAAGCATCATTCCAGCATTTTGCCTTCAAGAGACCTAAAAAGTGAAAAGGAACGATATTAAGCAATAACGGATACAGAAGTGATCGAATAAGGGCTTAAATGACCCCTCAAAAAGGTACTTTTTAAAACCTTATCAAATATCCCTACACTTGGTATTTGCTTGTCCTCAAGCAAATGTGCTTTTAGCCAATTAATTTATAAGTTAGGGGTCATGAAGCATCCATTCAAAACGGTCCACAACACATATAAGCCCCGCAAAAGTCATAACAAGCACGGAAATTACATACTAGCACCTTACATGGGGTATTTGGATACTCACATCTCTCTCGGGTGTATATATGAAATATAACAAATCGGAAATGGAAGATAAACACTCATTAACCGGTCCTAGTACATAGATTACCATAGGCTTGAGAATAGATCAAACCTCCGTCGCTTTGGCGTAAGCACCTAGGAAAGACTATCAAAGAGGTCTTTTAAAGGGTTGTAACGTTAGGCTTACGGTAAGGAAATGAAGGGTTTGGTGGGATAGGCTATTTAGTGGTGGATAGTCAAAAATCTCTATGTTGCAAGTATACGAAGAATGGCGTTGCTAAGCCAAGACTCGACACTCTAAAACTCTAGGCAACGAAAATAAACAAACATAATTTAAAAGATAGATGTAGGATGGTAGTCCGTATGGTTTTTTTTTTTTTTTTTTTTTTTTTTTTTTTTTTTTTTTTTTATATATATATATATTTTTTTTTTTTTGGAATTATTTTTTTTTTTTTTTTTTTTTTTTTCCATACACTTTTACTCTACCATCCTCTACGGTACACCAAAATGATAGGGATTTATAGACACATCCCTACACTTGAGTTTTTATTACTCTAACACTAATTTGACCCGAATTGAAAAGATCAAAACACTTGGAGTACATTATTATGCAAACAAAGGGAATTTGAGTTCGTTCTCTTCCCTATATTTCATAAACTTTAACTTTTCCCATGAATCTCAATCATCCCAAAACTGTATACAAAGGATATGACTCGACTTAGCAACTCATGCAAGCAATCAGATAATTGAACTAAGGGTTTTAGGTGATAACATAAATTTGCACTAAAAAGTGAGTGCAATAAAGGGTAGGCTAAGGCGATTTGGGTGTATATTTGGGGGTGGGGTGTAAACAATGCTCTTCATTGATATTCCGGAAAAACCGAAACATCACGAGAACCGCGAAAAGGATAGGCTCTGAGGGGTTAACTAGGGGTATCGTGTACTAAAGATGAGTACAACGCAAAGGGTGTGGGGGAATTACTCAACCGAGGTGGAAGAAGTAATTATATTACAGGTATTAAACAAGGGTTATCCTAATGCCTCTTATCATTTAGTTATTCCTAACTACACAAGTGTAGTCTCACTAGCGATATCGAAATGCATCACAAAACAAGTTCTAGAATCTAATATACTACCGGTTCACACTCTAAGCATTAAAGATGAATGCTTTAATTCCTACTAATCTAAGGGCGATCCTCACATTTTGGGTGGAATTTAGGTGGTAAAGGGTTTTTGTGCTAGTCATGCAATTTCCTATCCATGAGACGCTTTTGTTAAGACTAATGGCCCACTCCTATACGTCATGAAAAAATTTTAAATTTGGCTAAAATTACCCTAACCTACATTTTCTCATGGTTTATTACACAAATACACTTGGACAAAGCAAACAGTCAAGGATAAGCATAGTTTCAAAGTTCCCGTTTATTTTCCCTCCCTACACTTAAACTGAACATTGTCCCCAATGTTCCCCGAAAGTATCAAAGTTATGATAATAGAAGGTAATTAAAAACGAAAGAAACTAATACTCCCCTGATTAACTCGGTAGGATCCGTAAAAAGTGGTGGTTAAATCTTTTCCAAGAAGAGTTTTTGCGTGAAAGGCTCCTTCCAAACTTGTGTAACTTCTTCTTGACAAACTAAACCTGCACACTAGAAGAAAACAAACGAAACCTTCGCGTAAAATCGGCGGTAATAATATACATAAGACTCGATTTAAACTAGGATATAATGCTTGTGGAATGGATGTTTACAGAATTTGTTTTGAAAGTTAAGATCTGGAAAATTCCAAAATTTTACAAGTAGCTCAGAAAACGAGAAAAAGTAAGCTGAAGTTTTTATTCCTTCCTGACGCCGTCAGGTTGCAATCCTGACGCCGTCAGGTTATCCTGACAAAAACTGGTCTGCGATTTTCTGGAAAAAATTCTGGAAAATTTACATCTTTAGAATCTGGAAAAACTTCTGCAAAAACATCCATTATGACTCGATACAAGCATTTGACTCGAACAAACAAACATATATATCTTTTAGTTAATTGTTATTCTCATGTTCACGTTTCTTATGAAAACGTGTGTAATCCTCCCTACACTTATCCTTTATGTAAAATACCTTTATATGTAATTAAGACGAGGTTAAAAACAAAATAAAGCATTTTTACAAATTTAAACATGAGGACAAACAATTAATAAAAGATATATGACACTAACAAGCAAACAATTAAGCATGGGTTGCCTCCCACGAAGCGCTTTTCTTTATTTAAGAGTCTTGTAGCTAGACTCGTAGTCCTACTCCTATGTTTTTGCATCACCGCCCTCTTCTTCTAAAACAATGTCCTCATCGTTCATCATTTCAATATTATCCAATTGATAATGCTTCACCCGTTGTCCATTAACAGTGAATTCTCTTCCCTCATGGTCTAGTAACACCACCGCCCCATTGCTCATCTGCTTTCTTACTGAAAAGGGCCCATACCATCTGGATTTGAGTTTTCCCGGAAATAATCTTAGTCTTGAGTTATACAAGAGCACCTTATCTCCTTCCAAAAACTCTTTAGGATTCTTTATTCGTTGATCATGCCATCTTTTTGCCCTTTCTTTGTAGGTGATTGATGATTCGTATGCTTCCAGCCTCAGTTCATCCAATTCTTGGAGTTGTAAGAACCGATTTGACCCTGCTTCAGAATAATCCATATTGCAGGCCTTAATTGCCCAATATGCTTTTTGCTCCAGTTCGATGGGGAGGTGGCATGCCTTTCCGTAAACCAAGCGAAAAGGGGTTGTTCCAATAGGTGTTTTGTAAGCAGTTCTGAATGCCCAGAGTGCCTCATCTAACTTGAATGCCCAGTCTTTCCTATTCTGGTGGACCGTCTTTTCAAGTATTCGTTTTAATGCCCTATTTGTGTTTTCTACTTGCCCATTTGTCTGAGGGTGATATGCAGTAGAAAACCTATGTGGGACGCCATACTTCTTCATCACCTTTTCCATTTGAGCATTGCAAAAGTGAGTCCCTCTATCACTGATCAATGCTTTGGGAATCCCGAATCGTGCAAAGAGTTTTTTTAGAAAGTGGATAACTACCCTCGCATCATTAGTTCTAAGGGCTTGAGCCTCTACCCATTTGGATACATAGTCGATAGCCACGAGAATGTATTCATTTCCTCCAGAAGATGGAAAAGGTCCCATGAAGTCTATTCCCCAAACGTCAAATATTTCGCAGACTTGGATATAGTTCTGAGGTGACTCATCCCGTCGCGAGATATTTCCTGATCGTTGGCATGCATCACATGTTTGAACTAATTTCTTAACATCTCGAAAAATAGTAGGCCAATAGAAACCGGCATCAAAAACCTTTCGTGCCGTGACATTCACACCATGATGTCCTCCAGACGGTCCTGCATGACATTCTTTCAGAACTCGATCAATCTCTTTACCGGCCACGCAACGTCGAATGATTTGGTCGGGACATATGCGGAAGAGGAAGGGTTCATCCCAGAAGTAATGTTTTAATGTAGTGAAGAATTTTTTTTTATCTTGCTTGGTCATGTAATTCGGCAAAACCCTACTGGAAAGGTAGTTGGCATAATCCGCATACCATGGCTCAATCTCCTTAATGGCCATCAGCCGTTCCTCGGGAAAAAAATCGCGAATCTCGGTGCGGTCTAATTCATCTCTATCAGGGTTTTCCAAGCGTGATAGATGATCAGCAGCGAGATTTTCAGCTCCCTTTTTATCCCGAATTTCAATGTCGAATTCTTGAAGTAATAAGATCCACCTAATGAGCCGGGGTTTAGCATCTTGTTTTGAGAACAAGTAGCGTAAGGCGGAGTGATCGGTGAAAACGACAGTCTTAGAAAGGACGAGATATTGCCTGAACTTGTCGAAGGCAAAAACAACGGCAAGAAGTTCTTTCTCAGTGGTCGTATAATTCTCTTGTGCTACATTCATGGTTTTGCTAGCGTAGTAGATTGGTTGAAAATGCTTCTCCTTCCTTTGGCCGAGCACAGCTCCGACAGCATAATCACTAGCGTCACACATGATTTCGAATGGTTGAGACCAGTCAGGGGTGACCATAATAGGTGCTTGAGTGAGATCTTTCTTTAGTCGGTTAAATGCTTCTTTGCATTCTCCAGAAAAATCAAAAGGGGCATCCTTAACAAGAAGCTGTGTCATTGGCCGGGCAATTTTTGAGAAGTCTTTAATAAACCTTCGATAAAAACCTGCGTGACCAAGAAAGCTGCGAATGGCTTTTACGGTAGTAGGATAGGGGAGTTTGGAAATCGCTTCAATTTTTGCCCTATCGACCTCAATTCCACTCCCAGAGACTTTATGCCCTAAAACAATTCCTTCTTTTACCATGAAATGACATTTCTCCCAATTCAAGACCAAATTGGTTTCCTCGCACCGTTTCAACATCTTTCTAAGGTTGGAAAGACAGATGTCGAATGAATTCCCAAATACCGAGAAATCGTCCATGAAGACTTCCATGCTGTCCTCAATCAGTTCGTGGAAAATGGCCATCATACATCGCTGAAAGGTAGCGGGTGCGTTACATAACCCGAAGGGCATTCGCTTGTAGGCAAACGTCCCGTAAGGACATGTAAATGTAGTTTTTTCCTGATCTTCAGGGGCAATGGTAATTTGGAAGTATCCTGAAAAGCCATCAAGGAAACAATAGTATTCATGCCCGGCTAACCTTTCGAGCATTTGGTCGATGAATGGTAGGGGAAAATGATCTTTTCGAGTAGCATCATTCAACTTTCTGTAGTCAATACAGACACGCCATCCAGTAACTGTTCTTTGCGGCACCAACTCGCCCTTCTCATTTTTTACAACCGTCATTCCTCCCTTTTTTGGAACCACTTGGACCGGGCTGACCCATGGGCTATCTGATATGGGGTAGATGAGACCTGCATCTAGAAGCTTAATGACCTCTTTTTTCACTACTTCCTTGATGTTAGGGTTTACCCGTCTTTGTGGTTGAACGGTTGGTTTGTAATTTTCCTCCATGAGGATTTTGTGAGTACAGAATGTAGAATCAATTCCCTTGATGTCGGCAACACTCCATGCAATCACCCCCTTGTATTCTTTTAAGACTTCTAAGAGCTTCTCTTTCTGACTAGTGGTTAGCGAAGAGCTTATGATGACAGGAAGTTGGTCTTCTCCTTGAAGGAAGGCATATTCCAGGTGACTCGGGAGATCTTTTAGTTCCAGGGTAGGGGGCTCTTTGATTGATGGTTTTAGCTTGTTTTCCTGTTTCTGAAGCTCAATAGGTTCAATTTCATCCTGACGCGGATAAAAAGAAACAGCTCCGACCATTTCCATTTCTTGGTTGTCGTATATTTCGTTGTTATCATTATTCGTGAATTCGTTTAATAGATGCTCATCAATGCAGCCATCTATGTCATCAACAAATTCATCAACTTCCTCAACTAAATATACCGGATGACCGCAGGGGAAGGAATGCCTCATAGAATCCTTAATGTCAAAGGTTAGGCTTTCTGACCCCACTCGTAAAGTGAGTTTACCATCATGAACATCAATGATGGCACGAGCTGTAGCTAAGAAAGGTCTGCCAAGGATTATTGGGACAGAGTTATCTTCCTCCATTTCTAAAATTACGAAATCGACTGGGAACTTGAATTCTCCTACCCTTACGAGAACATTCTCACAAACTCCAATGGGATATTTGATTGATCGATCAGCCAATTGGATACTCATCCTAGTGGGTTTCAGTCCTGGATATCCGAGTTTAAGAAACATGGAGTGAGGCATTAGGTTAATGCTTGCCCCAAGATCAGCCAAGGCGTTTTTCATCGAAAGTGCCCCTATAGAGCAAGGAATGGTAAAGCTGCCCGGATCTTCCTTCTTCTTGGGCAGGCTTTTCTGGATGATAGCCGAACATTCTTCTCCTAATGATATCAACCCTTCAAGCTTCTTCCGATTAGATATCAATTTCTTGAAGTATTTACTATGTTTAGGGATGTGATAAAATACATCGAGGAGTGGTATGTTGACGGATGTTTGTTTCAAATAAGACAATATTCTTTCATTGTCTTCTTCAGCCTTTTGGTTTTTTAGACGAGAGGGATAGGGAATTCGAGCGAGAGTTGGTCGTTGGGCTGGTGCTGGTGTTTGCGGCGGAGGATCGTGAGGAGTTGAAGGTGGTTCAGGAATTGTCTCATTTCCTAACACGGGTCCTTGTGTGGTGGGGGTCTGGTTAGGACGTGGGGGGTCCTTGGTAGTGGTTCCTGATCGAGTGGTGATTGCGCAAGTGGGATCGTGAGGGGCTGGGCCAGATCCACCTATTCTTTCGTGAAGGTTGGTGAATTGACTTTCTAATTCAGCTTGCTGCTCTCGGATAAACTCCCCAAGACCTTTTAAGAGTGTGTTCCCTTCCATGGTAAACTTCCCGAGTTCTTCTTCAAAGAGGTCACGGGTGGAGTATTCAGATCCTTCCCTTCCTTCAGTTTTCCATTCTAGATTGCCCTAAGGATCACATTCATCGTTTTGATAGAACGTGAGGAGTGAGGGGTCATCATAGATGTCATGACTAGAAAGAAGTACGCTCTCTTGGAGGGCGTCATCGCATTCATCGCTCTCGTGTGGCGCTCCACAAACGTCACATATGAGGTATGGGTTAATTAGCCTTTTTGGTTCAGGCGATCTATTGAGATAAGCTAACTTCTTTTGTGCTTTCTCGATCCGATCATCGAAGGATAGCTCTTTACTTGAGAAAGTAGAGATGCTTAACGCATTCGTTGGTTTGTCCCAATGGCTGTCCTGGTATTGAATGTATTCCTCAATTTGGTTCCACCCTTCTTCCGCAGTGAGGTTCGCTATTCTTCGGCCAGTTAAGAAATCAATCCCTTTTTGATCCTTCCGGGAGACATTGTCGTAAAATATTTGAACAAGCAACCAGAGGTCGATACCGTGGTGTGGGGCTTGCTGAATAAGATCTTTATAATGACTCCAGGAGTCGGTGATAGATTCTTCATCTGTTTGATGGAAGTGCAGAATTTTGCTCCTAACTGCTGCAATTCTTCCAGGGGGAAAGAACTTTTTTGTGAACTTGGTTGAGAGTTGTTCCCATGTGAAAATAGACCTTGGAGGGAGCTTATCGAACCATTCCTTGGCTTGCCCTTGAAGAGAAAAGGGGAAAAACCGGAGTCTAGATGTCTCCTTAGACGCTCCGTCGGTATAGATAGCATCAACGATTTTTAAAAGCTGTTTGACATGGTGGATTGGGTTTTCGCTGTGGGATCCGTGGAATTGACATGCCTTTTGGATTAACCAAATGTCAGACGCATGCAATATCTCATTGACCTGTTCCGAAGGATAGACAATGGCACTGGTGAATCCAGATGCTGAGGGGGAAGAGTATTCCCCGAGGGTTTTCGCTTTAGGAGGATTTGTGGATCCGTTGGCTGGAGTGGCAGGAACTTCCTCGCCATTTTGACTCTGATCATCAACGACGGTGGTTTCAGGGGATTGTGGGGAATGAGGTGACTCTTCATCAGACGTGACTTCATCAAAATTGATGGAAGTACCTTGATGTTCTGAATTGCGGAGAGCATTTCTTCGCTTGTTAAGTTCTCTTTCTGGTTCTGCAAATGGTTCAAAAAGAATTTTGGTGGAACTGCGGGTTCTAAGTTGCTTAAGGGGGTTGGTATGAAGACGTGGTTGTTGGTTGTCACCTTCCATGGTGAAAAGTGATGGGTGTTACGAACAAAGGTCACGAAGAAGGGGGATAGACTAAGAGAAATCTAAAAATGAGAAAAATTTACTTGATAGGAATCAAGCAAAGAAACCTAAACGAGGTGGACTACTAACTAGCTATTCTATTCCCCGGCAGCGGCGCCAAAAACTTGATAACGCTACACGCGTCGTTCGGGGTCAAGGAAACTTCCTTTTCTTCGAGCAAGTTTTATAACACCCTAGGCAGTGAACCTAATCGTTGTAGTGTAGTAATTAGGGTAAGCCACGGGTATTGATATCGTTCTCTAGGGGAATAGGAATGCAAGTGAGAAGTTACTACGCTAAGGTTGAGGTTGAGGAAGATTATTTTTTATCTTTTTATGTTTTTTTAGAAAATGAAAAGGTACGAATCTCGGGTATTGGATTTGGGGGGTTGGTATTGCTACCGATTACTCTACTATTATCTAATTATCTAAGCTAAGGTTGTGATAGTCTATGTCTAATTGATGTGTACTCGTATGATAGTTTAAAGATGTGTTTACTTAGGTTTTACTACTCCTTAATTATCTCCTATTGATGGTTGATTTGTCACGTCCTTATTCCTAGTTGCGTTGTGATTCTAAGGCTATAGGGCGTGCTTATTTCCCTACTCTTTGAAATTACCAAAGGGTCTTGTTTACAAATCCTCTAGTGATTTATAGACGCCTACTCTACGGTTGTCCTTGAATACTTTATCCTACAATTACCTAGATAATTATATTCTAAAGTTCACAAAGAAATGTCAAGCATTAAGTACACAACGAATAATCTAGCGCACTCTAGATCATTAGTCAACTAAGATAAGTATCAACCAATCAATATTCAATAATTAAGTTTCATATTCACTAAGCAAACACACAAATAAATTAGCCGGACATGGAGAACATGCAAGCATACACACAAATAATCAAAGACATAATTAAATTAATGAAGTAAATACTTATCTTGATGTATAATAGGGTTTAGAACCCTAAAATACTGCACAAGAAAGCCTTGGTTCGGTTTTAGGTTTTTACTCCAAAAGACTACACACAAAAACTGAAAAATTCGGATTCTATATATAAGATTACATCTGCGACGGCGTCACCTTATGTTTCGTGACGCCGTCGTGTCGCCGTCATTAGGGTTTCGTCTTGGCCACGTAAACCTTGCGACGGCGTCACCTTATGACTGTGACGCCGTCCCCTTCAGCTCTGACGCCGTCTTGGCTGCATCTAGGCCGTCTGAGTAGCGACGGCCTATTCCTTTAGAACCTGACGTCGTCCCTTGAAAACATGCAATTTCGCCTCTGAGCCGTCGCAAAATGCCTTCCCGACGGCGTCGCAGATATGCAGTGACGCCGTCGCCTTATGTTTCAGCAGCTTTGAGTGTCTCGATTCTGACTTTGGCCATTTTCTTCGTATATTCGCGCCTTTTTGTCCAAATAAGCATCATTCCAGCATTTTGCCTTCAAGAGACCTAAAAAGTGAAAAGGAACGATATTAAGCAATAACGGATACAGAAGTGATCGAATAAGGGCTTAAATGACCCCTCAAAAACGTACCTTTTAAAACCTTATCAAATGTCCTTTCTCACCACATCCGTGGCATATCACTTCTACAGGCTGCAAATTAGCACCTGAGGCCCTATAGTCTCTGGTTTTGTGGCCGGTTCGTTGACACTTTCCGAACTTAACAAAGCATGGCCCATTGTGATGCATCTTGCATTGGTTGCATAAGGGCAGATTTCCAGCATATCCACTGCCTTCAGCAGGTGCGGCTGCATAAGCTTTGGCAGTTTCCTGCCCTCGGTTTTGTTGGTAATGATGGTTGTTGTTTCGGTTGTTGTTGTTGTAGTAGGTATTATTGTTGGGGTAGTTGTTGTGATGGTGGGTGGTCCTTTTTTCATCAAGCTTCCTTTTGTGATCATTACCTCCTTGGGTGAAACCATGCTTGACTTCCCGATACATTAACGTCTGAGCAATAGAAATTGCTTCCTCTAGTGACTGTGGTTTTGATGAGGTGACATTACCCTCGATACTGCGGGGTAAGCCTTCAGTGTACTTCTCCAATGTCTTCTCGAGATCAGGCACTACACTTGAGCATAGCATCGCTAGTTCCTGAAACCTCCGGTTTTAGGTCTTGAGATCAGTTCCTTTCACCACCAGCTGGTGAAACTCATCTTCCAACTTCTTAATCTCGGTGCGGGGACAGTACTTCTTTAGCATCATCTTCTTGAAGTCAGCCCAGGTGAGTTGATAAGCTGCTTCAACACCCATAGTTTGGGCAGAAACATTCCACCAAGATAAGGCATCGTCCAATAGAGTCCCCGTAGCAAAAGTGACCTTGCAATCGTCAGGACAACCGCTTTTCATGAATATTGTCTCTGTTCGCTTAAACCAGCGAGCCAACTCAGTTGCTGCTTCTGTTCCTTTTAAAAAGGTTGGCTTATAGTTCATGAAATCTTTGTAAGTACACTTGCGAGATATAGCTGTCTCACTTTCTCCGTTAGGCCTGCTAGTGCTTCCAGAGCGGGCCATGGTTGCTGCTTGTCTCTCGAGTGTTGCAGCAACATTGTCTACAACTAGTTTTTGGATATCAGCTTGGGACATGGCGGGTGCTGGTGTTTCGGTGGAATTTCTTGTTTGAGCCATATTTCTATTAATGTCACAAGAAAATATATGTTTAGAATGACCATGTTATGTTATAACATAACAAATAACAAGGTATACGCGTTGAAATCATAGAAATATAAAAATCATATGATCATATCATGCTCGAATACTATCACACAGTAAAGTGATTCACCCTGGTCCACATCAATCGATGTCATAACACAACATAATATCAAAACCATATATAGTCATAAACAACTCGCAAACTTTGTCATATAACAAAGTATTACAAGTGTCATATTTATGCCACATACCGTGGCTAGGATATCATACCAAAAACTGTTAGATAAGGACCTACTCTAATGGCTACCAGGGGCTTCTTCGCGGCAACTCTCCAGCTCTATGATCATGCTGAGAAGGATTTGTATATACTCCTGGTATCGGGCCTGGATATCTACCACTACTGCCTCTAACGTGGTAATTCTAGAGTAAGCCATTACTAAGTCATCACTCTACCTCATCATTGCTTGTGACATCATCACGTCATTGTTCCCTGATGAAGTGATGTCGAATGTCAATGTGATATATGCAGAAACGCTGATGGAACACAATCTGATAATGTTTTTGGTGGAAAAGTTGTTGTATTCGGTGGTGATTTTAGACAGATACTTCCAGTCATCCCGTATGGTTCTAGACAAGATGTTGTGCATGCTTCAATCAACTCATCACATCTTTGGCGTCATTGTACCGTTATGCGTTTAACAGTAAACATCAGGCTTGGTTTAGGTGCCAATTCAGTTGAAAAGGCATAAATAAAAGAACTTGCCGATTGGATATTAGATATTGGCAATGGTAATTAGGAGGGAGGAATGATGGTGAGGCTGTTGTGGAATTTCCAGATGACGTTCTTATACCAGACTCTAACGATCATGTTGCATCAATTGTTGAAGAAACATACCCGGACCTATTACCTAATCTTTGGAACCCAAGCTTCTTTCAAGAAAGAGTTATCCTTGCCCCTACACACGAGCTGGTAGATATTGTGAACAAACACATGCTAACTAAGATACATGGAGAGGAGAAGACTTACTATAGTTCTGACACGATGTTGGAATCACTCCTAAACTAGATTACAAGTGTTAGTAATTAATATGTAATAGTTAGCTTAATTATGGCTTTTATATTAGTATTAAAGGCAAGGCTTATGTAGAAAGCCTATAAGCCTTGGCCCATATCCAATAAGGAAAGGAAGGGACTAGGAGTGTTTCCCTAGCTCCCTCTCCTATAAATAGCCTTGTAAACCTTAATTTGAAGGTTGGTTGTTCACTTTCACATTTATCCTATGCATAAACTTTCTCTCATTTTATACGCATAAGTGTGTGTGTGTGTGTTCATCCGATCCTTTCTTACCTCATTTCTTCATATTGATGCTTGTGTTACATAAATGGGAACCTAACAGTGGTATCATTCGCCAAATAGTTGGGTGAACGGTTTTGTTTTTGAGGTTTTCTTTCCTACGCGTAAATTTTCGGTATTCAAACCTTCAAACGCTTCAAAACTTTGATTTTTACACTTTAAAACTCAAGATTCTTGTACTTTAAAGGTTATTTGGTGATAAAGTTGAAGTTTTTGGCAAAACTTTTAAACTTTATGTGTATTTCTTTGTTTTTAAGCTTGGTTTGATACGTGTAGTCTGTTTTACGCATAAGGTGTATAAAAGTTTTGGATCATCAAGTTTCACACTTTTGTGTTATTTTGGTGATATTGAAGCTGTTTCATCACAAAAATCAGGTTTAGAAACACTTCTGGGCAGAAATCTTTGTTTTGGCAAAATTTGTAATTCTTACGCATAAGTAAACCCTAGTTTTATGCGTAAGGTTTTCCTTGGTTTCATCTTTAGTGTTCTTGGTTTACTCAGTGTTTTCTTGCTTGGATAAGCCTGAAAACACTTCGAATTTGGATATCTTTTACGCTGGAATAAGTGTAAAGGATTTTTGGGCAAAACCCTAGTTTTAAGCCTAAGCAAAAACTTACGCGTAGAATCTTTACGCCTAAGCAGTTTCTTACGCCTAAGCCTTGTCTTGCGCATAAGCAAATCTTACGCATAAGCATTCTACTACTTAGCTTTTGGTATACGCATAAGCTAAGGTTTCCTTAACCCTACGTGTAAGCTAATCCTACGCGTAAGCTCTCTTCTTACGTGTAAGTTGGTGTTTTCACGCATAAGGTTTTTCTCTATGCTTAAGCTGATTTCTACGCCTAAGGATACTTCATCAACAAAGTTTCATTCGACTACAAAGATCCATTTTTTCAACACAAGTTTCAAGATGTCTCAACCACCATACTCTAGCTACTTCCCTCATGTGTATCCTCAACAACATCAACAACAACGACTCCATCAACAACAACAATTTTATCAACAACTACAACAACTTCAACAACAATTTCCTCAAGGAGCGATTCAACCACAAATGATTCAACCACCACCTAGTCTTCAAGTACAACCTTACACAAACTTTCACAATCAACATCCATCCAGGAATACTATGAAGGAACCGTCTTGGTTTGCAAAGATGTGTGAAGCTTTAAGTAGCCAACAATCCATTCGTGAGGCTGGATCACTTGATAGACCTCCAATGCTCACTCCCGGAAACTACGATCAATGGGTGATAAGGTTCTTTAGGTTTCGTGATCTAAAGAAGCCACATGGAAAGTTCTTAAAGAAGGTCATCCTGGAAGGTCCATTTCAGATGCCTACTGTCACTACACCCGGAGATCCAAATGCTAAAGCACCAAGAGGTGATGTCACCAACGTTGTCAGTCTTAATGAACTCACTACTGATCAACTTCTTCACTTTGAAGCCGATGAACTGGAAATGCAATACATCCTATTAGGATTACCTAATCAGATACTTCGAAGTGTTGATGCTCAAAAGACTGCTAAAGCAATGTGGGAGCATATTCATCTTCTCATGGAAGGCACAGAACTCAATCAAGAAGACATGGAATCCAAAATCTACTTGGCTTATGAACACTTCATGATTGAACCAGGGGAGACATTAGAGTCATATCATCATCGATTCTCAGATATCATCAATAACTTGGACAAACATAACATCATTATGCCAAGAATTTCTGTCAACACTAAGTTCCTGATTAGTCTTGGTCCTGATTGGGAAAAGTATGTCATTTTCATCCGTCAAGCAAAGAATCTTCATCATGCTATATACGGATTGTTGTACGACTATTTGAAGCCCCATCAAAAAGAAGTTGACAAAGAAAGGGTTATCCGTGGACTCCCTGTTTCACCCTCACTTTCGGATAATCAACAATTAGCTTTGTGGGCTCAAGTATGCTATCCTCAATTCCTGAATTTGCCAACAACCTTCACAAATCCTCCACAACCAACTACAACAATTACACCATATGATCTGCCACAGCACCAGTCTCAAGAAACTCAATTGGTTCCATACAACAACAACAATGATCAAGCACTTTACAGTGAATCTAATGAGGATATAGAAGCTTTCGATGCATTACAGCAAGGGTTTCTCATGATTCCTAGAGCCTTCGGCCGATATTCAAACAAATCCAACAATCGCATTCGTACCTCATCAAACACAAGGAATCAGGCTGTTGTTAACAATGGACGTGTTGAAGTTCAGAATCGTGGTAATGTTCGTTAGATGGGCGGTGGTCAAGGGTTAACATGGGTGCTCCACAACAACAAAGGGCTCAAGTGGTTGAACAGGGTAATGCTCAGAATGGGGTTAATGGTCTTTATTGTTATAACTGTAATGAGAAGGGTCATCTGGCTAATGCATGCCCAAAGTCGAGGATAAGAGGCAGCGCTTATCATAAAGAGGCTTTACTCTTGGCTTTTAAGGATGAAGCTGGTGGAACTCTTACCAACAAGGAATAGAGCTTCATGGAAAATGCAGATTCTGATGATAATATGGAGGACTTGCAGGCTAATGCAGCAGTTATGTTGATGGCAAACATGCATGAACTCCACATGAGTGATACAGGCCCAATGTATGACACTGATGGCTTGTCTTAGGTACCGGATCAAACTACATTCATTATTGATATGATATCTCCGCCAACATCTGCATCCAACAAGGATCAGAGTGTTCAACATGAGTCGTCTACATCTCATTCCGATGATAATCAAATAAATCCCGTAGTTATATTTGACGATCAGGATGACCTTCTGGTTACCATTGATAATCAAGTTGACTCCATGGTTATACTTGAGGATCTGACTAATGATCATGTTGAGACTCAAGTTGAACAAGCTGAACTTTCGTCTAATCTAGATATTGAGCTCATGACCTTACTTAAAGACCAAGAATATCGACTGGAAATTTGCAAAGACATCAATAAGCAATTAAAGGACAAAAATGCATTGTTAACTAAGGACAATGAATGCTTAAAATATCAACTCAACATTTTTCAAACACAAGAAAAACGTGAAAAAGGTTTTGAAGTCGCTTTTGCTAAATCTTACCAAAACAAAAAATCATTAGAACAACAGATACGTGATCTAGTCGCATCTAAGAATGCTTTGCTGTCTCAAATAGAACAACTGAAATATGATCATAAACCACAACTTAACGCTCTCACTTTGGAAACTCAAAAAGCCAAGTATGAGTTGTTAACTTATCAAAAACAGTTCTCTGAGTACAAAAAGCATTCAACAAAATGAAGAGATGACTATCTTGAAGAAATTGTCGACTTACAAAACAAAATCAAAGAGTTTTGAAATGTTGTTTATAAACATGGTGAGTCAATCACAACTATTCAAAAGTTTACTTTTAAACCAAATCCAAATGGATATGGACCGAATCTTGCTGATTACAAATCAAAGTTTTCAAATAGAGCATTCAAACCAAATCCTGAAGTTTACAGTGCAGAACATAGAATTGATGATTCCATTATGAGTGTTGAATATAATCGTCAAGAGGAATTAGATTCATAAGACGAGAGTCGGTCCAAATTAGAAAATGTTGTTTATAACAAACCATTTAACTATTCAAAGGCCATAACTCTCGTCGCACAACAGGATAACTCTAACTCACCTTGGGTTATCACGCCTATTTCTGAGTCTTCTAATGTTGGTCCCCAACCCAATTCTGCACAAATTAATGGTCCTTTACCTTCACTCAGTGAAGTAAAAACAATACCCGAAAAATGTCAAATTCTTAAATATTTTGAAACATTTATTTCGGACATCAAACTTTTGGAACGTGAAATTGAATTCCACTCTGAAATTAAAGTCCAACATTTTCAATCGCCTAACGCGCGAGGAAAAAGAGAAATTTTTCAGAAAAGAATTTTACCTCATGTCCGAAATTTGAAAATGTGTGCAATTTATTGGGAAAGGGACTTTCACAAGGAACTTGGACTTATGAAAAGAGTTTTCGAACAAACAGACCATCGATTTCAAATACAAAACGTAAAAAGAAAATGTTAAGAGAAGATGTTGATCGACTCTTGGAAGATGTTATCTGTGCTGATATCAACAATGTTGTGTTATTACATTCTGTTGCATATGCATTTGATTATATCTCTGTTGATTCTGTTGATTCTGTTGAAAATGTTGAGAATACTGATACCGTGTCACAAATCAAGTCTTTAAAAGTTGAAAGTGAACGATTGTTAAACGAGCTTTCAAATGCAAAACGTCATCTTCAATGGTGTCAAAAAGATTGTCAAAATCGTGAACTCGCTTTGCAAAGCAAAATCAACCAGTTGCATACCAAAACTCTTAATCCAAAACTTGAGCAACTGGATGATGAAAATGTGTCTTTGAAGTGTCAAATCTCAAAATATGAACAAGAAATTTTAAAAGTTAAAAAGGAATATGGTGTCATATTTGATTTACTCAAAAAGACTCGTGATAAAGCATCAAAAGACCTTGATGATCATCTTGCATACACCAAAGATGTTTTATGACGAGATGGACTCACTCGTTCTGAAAATCTAGATTTATTACACAAAATCCATGATCTAAAAGCAGAGTTGGTGAAGCTTAAGCAAGATAGGGATAGTAACACTGTAGTAACTGCACCTACACAGATTCAAAATGACTCTAGAACATCTAATGACAAACCACAAGAAACTAATGTGCTTCCCTCTACTGAAATAGGTAGTAGTTGTCTTTTTTCCCAACGCCCGTACTTCACCGCCTAGGGGCAATACAAGGAAGAATAGGAAGTTGTGACGTAAGAAAATAACAATAAAGAATGTTGAAGTAGAAGAAAACCTTAGTATTTTGAATAAAACTCAAGTTTCACCCACTTTAGATATTGCGTCTGACAAATGTAATGAACAAAGTGATGTAACGAATGCTGAATCTTTAAGTACTCTTAATGTTTTGTTTGAAGCCTCTTGTGTTGGTTGTCATAAAAGCATGTTTTCTGGTTGTCATGGTAAATGTGTTGCTAAGGCTATCTTGAATCGTAAGCGGAATAATAGAAAACGGAAAACCTCTAGTCCCACTAATGCTTCTAAGTCTGTGCTAGGTACACCACCCTCTAATGTTCCAACTACGATCATTTATGTACCCATAGAATCCCCTTCACCTCCTAGGAAGAACTTATCACCTAGTGTAACACCCGTTTCCCGGGTACTTGGACCCCACCCTAGATAAAAATGGACTAAGGGCCTTATGTGATTGGTTAGTCAACGAATGTTATGTTGTAGTCAAGCCCGATAGTCAACCTTGTAGTCATAGAATGTGTTATATAGTATGGAAAGTATTAAGTGGAACAATTAGAAGGGAAGTAGAATCAAGGGACTTATGTTGCCATAAAGTAAATGTGTTATAATATGTAATGTGGCTAGACTATAAGAAAAGAGACTTGAGGGACCATTCTTGCCAAATGGCCAAAGTTGTGCTAGATTATATGTGAAGTAATTCCTTAAGTTTCCAGAGAATTCATTTTGTCTTGTGTTTCTGTGGTGAATGTCGGCTTAGAGTAAGAAAATAGGAGGGAAGAAGAACTTGTTGAACTATTGGTAAAGAAATTAGTGTTTCAAAATAAGGGTTAAGCCTAGCAATCATTCCTACACCAAGTAAGTAATCTCATATGTGTATTGAAGAATTAAGAGTTAGGGTTTGTGAACCCTAATTTGGGAATTGGGTTTTCAACATATGATCAAAGTATGATCATATGATGGTTTAGAAAGGATATTGGGTATGTTTAAAGGGTTATATAAACCCTTGATTATGATGATGAGTTATGTTTTAAAATTTTGATTATGATGATGAAGGATGATGATGATGATGATGATGGTGATGAAGGTAGAGTCATGATGTCCATATAGACTTAGCTTGGAGCTAAGGTAAGTAAACCGGCTATAATGTAAAGTTATAATGATTTCTATGTGTTACGCGTTATGTGGCTTATGTGCTAGATTGATGATTAGCTTGGTTAGTTGTGCTTATGTGATTATGAGTAAGATACTAGTTATGTGTTAGACGAGAAAAGACTAGAGGAAAGAATGGTTAGGGCTTTAAGTATCCGAGGTATGTGGTTATGCTTTATAATTGTGATAGCGTGTTATGCGTGAATGAATTATAATGATATATTATACCCGCTTTACTTACTAAGCATTCGTGCTTACGGTTTAAGATGTTAATGTTGTGTAGGTTGTTATGTGGTGATGATGGTAAGCTTGGGCTAAGGCTTACGGATTGCTAGTTGTGTGGAAGATCGGAAGATTGGTAAGGAAGTAGGAGCTAGGTAGTATACCGAGCTCAATGTCGAGTTTGTACCCCCGTTGGTCCTATGATAGTTTTTATGGTGTAGTCAAGTGTCAATTTGTATGTTATGATTGTCTTGATGAATCGGTGGCTAACCGTTGGGTCAAAGTGTGTTTTAGGTGTTTATAGTCAAAGTTAAAGGGGTGTTTGGCATAAGCGTATTTATACCCATTTTGGGTTGTAAACAGGTCCCTCGATTATGGAATAAGTTTATTATGTTATACGAATGATTTTGGTTGAGTTTGGTATGGTAATGAGTTGCTAAGAGTCGTTTGACATGAAATGGGTCAAAACGGGTCTTGGGCATGATAAGGTTTTAAAATGTACCTTTTTTAGGGTCGTTTAAGCCCTTATTTGATCACTTTTGTATCCGTTATTGCTTAATATCGTTCCTTTTCACTTTTTAGGTCTCTTGAAGGCAAACTGCTGTAATGGCACTAATTTGGACGAAAAGGCGCAGATATATGAAGAAAATGGCCAAAGTCAAGAATCGAGACACTCAAGCTGCTAAATTACAATGGGATGGCGTCACGGCTTAATCTGCGACGCCGTCGGAGGAATTTGTGACGGCTCTATTGAGAAATTGCTAGTTTTGAAGGACGGCGTCCGGCTTTAAAAGAGTAGGCCGTCGCAACTCAGACGGCCTAGATTCAATCCAGACGGCGTTAGAAGCTAAAGAGGACGGCGTCACAAGCATAAGGTGACGCCGTCGCAAGATTAACTTGGCCAAGACGAAACCCTAATGACGGCGACACGACGGCATCACAAATCATAAGGTGACGCCGTCGCACATGTAATCTTATATATAGAATCCGAATTTTTCAGTTTTAGAGAGTAGTCTTTTGGGGTAAACTTTTGGAGTAAAACCTAAACCGAACCAAGGTCGTATTTTAGGGTTCTAAACCCTATCTTACACCAAGAGAAGTTGTTTACTTCATTAATTTAATTATGTCTTCAATTATTTGTGTGTATGCTTGCATGTTCTCCATGTCCGGCTAATTTACTTGTGTGTTTGCTTAGGGAATATGAAACTTAATTATTGAATATTGATTGGTTGTTTCTTATCTTAGTTGATTAATGATCTAGTAATGCGATAGGTCATTCGTTGTGTACTTAATGCTTGATTAATCTTTGTGAACCTTAGGTTATAGCACTTTGAGTTGTTGTAAGCTAAACTATCCAAAAAGGCCTTAGAGTTAGAGTTTATCATCCCTTGTGGGTTTTGTAGACGAGACCCTTTGGTAACTTCAAAGAGTTAGGGAGAAACGCATACCCTACAACTTTAGACACACAACGCAATTAGGAATAAGGATTTGACAATTCAACCACCAATAGGAGATAATTAAGGAGTAGTAAAATCTAAGTAAACACATCTTTAAACTATCATACGAGCACACAATAATTAGACATAGACTACCACCACCTTAGTTTAGATAATTAGATAATAGTATAGTAATCGGTAGAAATACCAACCCCCCAAATCCAAACCCCGAGATTCGTACTTTTCCTTTTCAAAAAAAACATAAAAAGATAAAAAATAATCTTCCTCAACCCCAACCTTAGCGTAGTAACTTCTCACTAGCATTCCTATTCCCCTAGAGAACGATATCAATTCCCATGGCTTACCCTAATACTACACTACAACGATTAGGTTCACTGCCTAGGGTGTTGAAAAACTTGCTCGACGAAAAGGAAGTTCCTTTGACCCCGAACGCGCTGCGTAAGCGTATCAAGTTTTTGGCGCCGCTGCCGGGGAATAGAATAGCTAGTTAGTAGTCCACCTCGTTTAGGTTTCTTTGCTTGATTCCTATCAAGTAAACTTTTTTCTCATTTTTAGCTTCCTTTTAGTCTATCCCCCTTCTTCGTGACCTTTGTTCGTAACCCCATCACTTTTCATCATGGAAGGTGAAAACCCCCTCAAATCATTGTCCCGCCAAGAGACCGTACTCTTGGTGAATACTTGAGACCTAGCCACCAAGGCTATAGGAACACCATTGAGCTTCCCAACCAAGCCCAAATTACGGCCCTGCGATCCGACACCATCCGGTTGGTGCAAAATGGATGTGCATTCCATGGACTTCGTTCCGAAGATCCTAATCAGCATCTTAAGGACTTCCTTAAAATTTTCGATTCTATTGACCTTGATGCTACTACTCGGGAGACCACGCGTCTGCGTCTCTTCCAATTCTCTCTACGGGGCCAAGCTAGTAATTGGCTTGAGCGACTTCCCGCCGGCTCCATCTCAAGTTGGGATGATCTCACCACTCGTTTCCTTGCTCAATTTTTCCCACCGTGGAGAACCACAAAACTTAGGAATGACATCTTGATGTTCCAACAACGTCAAGGTGAATCTCTCTACGAAGCATGGACTCGATTCAAGGACTTACTCCATAAATTCCCTCATCACGGCATTGATCTTTGGCTCCAAGTCCAAATCTTTTATGATCATGTCAACTTCCCCACTAAGCGATCCATTGACCAAGCGGCCGGTGGAAAACTTAGTGATCTCACCGCGGAAGAATCATGGGGTATAATAGAGGACCTTGCTCTCTATGACAACGAAAGTTAGAATGACCCCCGTGAGTTGCCCAAAACCGTTAAGGCAATCTCCTTGCCTCCAATTGACTCACAACCTTCCGACCGTAGGATGCTTGAACTTGAAGATCAAGTAAAATTCCTTATGAGCTCTTACGAAAATCCTAAGTCTTCACGCCATGTGAACAAAGTTTCCTCCTCGTGTGAGCCGTGTAGTGATCCTCATAACACGCGCACTTACACCCGATCCCCCGAACATGCTTCCGTTGACTACGCATCCTCGCATGTTAATGGAACGGGAGGAAGATTCCATGCAACACCCGGACCTAGGACTTTTAATGACACCCGAGAAGCATGGAAGGGCAAGCCCGACTTCTATTGGGGACAAACCAAAGAATTCACTTCTAATGATTTCTCATTACCCTATCTCATGGCCCTAGCCAAAACATTGAAGGAATGTTGCAACAACTTGTCGCATCCCAAGAAGCCCAAATAGCTAAGCTCTCGGACCGTTTCAACCAACAACAAGCCGATATGGATAGGAAGATAGATAACCTTTTGAAAGCCATAACCAATAGTGATAGGAAGGTTAATTCTATCTCAACCCCCCAAACTTCCGGTGTAGAGATCAAGGACCCAAGTAAGTTGGCTAAGCATGTCCAATTCGTCAATACCATAGCTTTAGTAAAACCTAATAGAACAAATGACGAAGCGAGCCATGAGATGATACTTGAGGTTAAGGAAACACCGACGAATGAAACGACCAAGGGAACAAATGAAGTAGACAATGACTATTTCAATAAGTTTCCTACGGAAGAAGAGCTATCCCGCCACCCTCACTTAGTGCGTGACCTCCGCCACATGTATGTTAGGAAAAGCCCTAGGATCAAGTTTGGGAACCCTTGGAACCTCAATATACCATGTTGCATAGGACGCCTTTTCGTGGCAAAAGCCTACATTGATCGCAAGTCTCCAATCAACATAATGACTAGCACTTACTACAATTGGGTGATGAAGAAGCCTATCCCAACTAGGCAAGATCCCGAAAACCCTAAGGTTAGTTGCAATTTTCTTGGTAGAATTAAGGGATTGCCCGTTTTTGTAGGTAGTTTCACATTCCCTACGGACTTCATAATAGTGGATGATATTAGTACGGCCATAGATCCTAGCTTATCCTACGTTATTCTAGGGAGACCTTTCATAGAAAGCACCGGGATGACTTATGATCCCTCGTTAGGAACGGTGCGATTCAAAGATGAGACTGATGACATAGCTTACCAAATGCCGTTTAAGATCGAGAAGTTTTCATCACTCTCTAATGATGAAAAGGAACTTAAACTGTCGGTCTATTATAGGAATGAAGAGGATAAAAAGAAAGGATTGGATTATGTAATGGCCAAGATTTTCGATTTCTATAAGGATTGCCTAAACTTAGGACCGGAATATAGAAATAAGTGGGGAGAGGATGAACTTTTAGAGAGGTGTATCATAGGGCACTTCTACAACATGGAACCACCCACTGGAGACCGTCATGAGGAAGAAGGTGACAGTAATGAAGTAACGTAGGGACACGACTACGAGTCTAGCTACAAGACTCTTAAATAAAGAAAAGCGCTTCGTGGGAGGCAACCCATGTTTAATTGTTTGCTTGTTTGTGTCATATATCTTTTATTGATTGTTTAATCCCATGTTTAAATTTGTAAAAATGCTTTATTTTGTTTTTAACCTCGTCTTAATTGCATATAAAGGTATTTTACATAAAGGATAAGTGTAGGGAGGATTACACACGTTTTCATAAGAAACGTGAACATGAGAATAACAATTAATTAAAAGATATATTTGCGTGTTTGTTCTATTCAAATGCTTGTATCGAGTCATAATGGATGTTTTGCAGAAATATTTCCAGATTCTAAAGATGTAAATTTTCCAGAATTTTTTCCAGAAAATCGCAGACCAGTTTTTTCCAGAAAATCGCAGACCAGTTTTTGACTGCGTCAGGAAGGAGTAAAAACATCAGATTACTTTTTCTCGTTTTCTGAGCTACTTAAAAATTTTTGGAATTTTCCAGGTCTTAATTATCTTAGAAATTCTGTAAACATCCATTCCACAAGCATTATATCCTAGTTTAGTAGAGTCTTATATATAGATGTGTGTATGGAAAGTATTAAGTGGAACAATTAGAATGGAAGTAGACTCAAGGGACTTATGTTGCCATAAAGTAAATGTGTTATAATATGTAATGTGGCTAGACTATAAGAAAAAAGACTTTAGGGACCATTCTTTCCAAATGGCCAAAGTTGTGCTAGATTATATGTGAAGTAATTCCTTAAGTTTCCAGAGAATTCATTTTGTCTTGTGTTTCTGTGGTGAATGTCGGCTTAGAGTAAGAAAATAGGAGGGAAGAAGAACTTTTTGAACTATTGGTGAAGAAATTAGTGATTCAAAATAAGGGTTAAGCCTAGCAATCATTCCTACACCAAGTAAGTAATCTCATATGTGTATTGAAGAATTAAGAGTTAGGGTTTGTGAACCATAATTTGGGAATTGGGTTTTCAACATATGATCAAAGTATGATCATATGATGGTTTAGAAAGGATATTGGGTATGTTTAAAGGGTTATATAAACCCTTGATTATGATGATGAGTTATGTTTTAAAAGTTTGATAATGATGATGAAGGATGATGATGATGATGGTGATGAAGGTAGAGTCATGATGTCCATATAGACTTAGCTTGGAGCTAAGGTAAGTAAACCGGCTATAATGTAAAGTTATAATGATTTCTATGTGTTACGCGTTATGTGGCTTATGTGCTAGATTCATGATTAGCTTGGTTAGTTGTGCTTATGTGATTATGAGTAAGATGCTAGTTATGTGTTAGATGAGAAAGGATTAGAGGAAAGAATGGTTAGGGCTTTAAGTATCCGAGGTATGTGGTTATGCTTTATAATTGTGATTGCGTGTTATGCGTGAATGAATTATAATGATATGTTATACCCGCTTTATTTACTAAGCATTCGTGCTTACGGTTTAAGATGTTAATGTTGTGTAGGTTGTTATGTGGTGATGATGGTAAGCTTGGGCTAAGGCTTACGGATTGCTAGTTATGTGGAAGATCGGAAGATTGGTAAGGAAGTAGGAGCTAGGTAGTATACCGAGCTCAATGTCGAGTTTGTACCCCCGTTGGTCCTATGATAGTTTTTATGGTGTAGTCAAGTGTCAATTTGTATGTTATGATTGTCTTGATGAATCGGTGGCCAACCGTTGGGTCAAAGTGTGTTTTAGGTGTTTATAGTCAAAGTTAAAGGGGTGTTTGGCATAAGCATATTTATACCCATTTTGGGTTGTAAACGGGTCATTCGATTATGGAATAAGTTTATTATGTTATACGAATGATTTTGGTTGAGTTTGGTATGGTAATGAGTTGCTAAGAGTCGTTTGACATGAAATGGGTCAAAACGGGTTTTGGGCACAAAACCCGTTACTTTGCAGAGTACTAATCCAAGGGTCGAACATTAAATGTTTTTGTATTGAATGGGGTCAATGACGTGTCTAAGAAATCTGGAATGTTTCGTGGTCTAACGAGTTCGGGAACTATGGTTTTTAGAAAATGGGTTAAAAGTGTACAAAAAAAAGTTTCTTTCCTGAGCATAGATCTTAAGATCTATGCTCAGCCCATAAAGTTAATTTTAAAAAGTTTCTTTCCTGAGCATAGATCTTAAGATCTATGCTCAGACCAGAATTTTGATGTTTGGCAGATTTTTTTCGTTTTGTTTATTTTTTATAAAATAAACCGTAAGTCGTTAGAGGTCATGCCACCCGTCGTTTCAAAGGTAATTGAGTCTAGATTCAGGTAAAAATACTTTCAAGGGTCGGTTTGTTACAGAATCAAATCGGATTAACTATTTGTAATAGCGGTACCATTTTAAATTAAGTCATTTCCGCGCTAAAGTTTTTAATTTTTGATTATTTTAATTCCTATCGTTCACGGGGTGTAACACCTAGTGCATTTACTAAGACCAAAGCTAAGACTAGTTGGAGATGGCAGAAATGGTTACATAATACACTTGGATTTAAATGGATACCTAAAATCATTAACATGTGTGTTTCTACTATGACTGCTTCGAAACCCTCTAACTCTTCGGGTTCCACATCTACTTCTATTCCATCTGTGTCGTCTATGTGTAATGCAGGTGATACAGATCATCCTTTGGATTATTGATAGCGGATGTTCTCGACACATGATAGGCAATCTCAAACTGTTATCAAACTTTGTTGCAAAGTTCATTGGCACTGTCAGATTCGGGAATGATCACTTCGTAGCTATCATGGGCTACGGAGATTACATCAATGGTAACATCGAAATTAGCAGGGTTTATTATGTGGAAGGCCTCGGTCACAATCTCTTCTCAGTAGGTCAGTTCTGTGATGGAGATTTGGAAGTTGCTTTTCGGGAGAAAACTTGTTTCATTAGTGATCTACAAGGAAACGATCTTATGTCTGGTACCCGCAATTCAAGTCTTTATACAATCTCAATGCAAGACATGATTACTTCATCTCCCATCTGTCTACTTTAAAAGGCAACATCTACAAAATCTTGGCTATGGCACCGTCGTCTCTCACACTTAAACTTTCAAACCATAACCAATCTTGCACGGTACAAACTTGTTGAAGGTCTCCCAAGATTTCAGTATTCTAAATATCACCTATGCTCAGCTTGTGAACAAGGGAAAAGCACTCGTGCTCACTTTCCTTCAAAGGTGGAACACAGCTCACAGCATGTGCTTCATCTTCTTCACATGGATTTGTGTGGCCCCATGCGCGTGCGGACGATTAATGGCAAACGCTACATATTGGTAATTGTAGATGACTACTCAAGATGGACTTGGGTTTATTTTCTTCGAAGTAAAGATCAAGCTCCACAGATGATCATCACCTTTCTCACGAAAATTCAAGTTCAGCTCCGGAACACAGTCAGACAAATCAGAACAGACAAAGGAACTGAATTTGTGAATCAAACTCTTCGTGCATATTATGAGAAAGTGGGAATTGAGCATCAAACATCTATTCCATGAACACCGGAACAAAACGGAGTTGTTGAAAGATGAAACCATACGTTAGTGGAAGCTGCAAGAACGATGTTAATCAATGCAAAACTTCCAGATTACTTGTGGGCTGAAGCCGTGTCAACTGCATGCTACACTCAGAATCGTTCAATGATTACCAAACGCCACAACAAAACACCTTATGATCTTATCCACAACTGTAAACCGAATCTCAAACACTTTCATGTATTTGGATCCCTTTGTTATCCGAATAATGATCGTGATGACTTTGGTAAGCTCAAAGCCAAAGCTGACATTGGAGTCTTTGTTGGATATTGTGAAAACTCTAAGGGTTTCCGGATCTGGAATCGTCATACAAGGGAGATTATGGAAACGATTCATGAAAATTTCGATGAACTTACAAAAATGGCTTCTGAGCATAACAGCTTGGAACCCGGACATAACCATTTAAACTTCCCTCAAACCCCATCATCAGCTGAACCTAGTTTACAACTTACTCGACGTCAAATGGAACAGCTATTTGCTCCTCTATTTAGTGATGATATTGATGAACGTGCTCCAGATGTATCAAATGTTTTCGCTGCTCAACCTGATCATAATCCAATACCTGATACACCTGCCACAACAAATACTGTTGAGGAAGCACCACCAGTTGATTCTACAACAACAGTCGAACAAACCGCATCCAATGACGCTGAACCAGCTGATGATCTTCTGAACAATGAAGTACCCCCACCTACAGATTATGATCCAAATGCGTTCTTCAACCCTTTTGCCAATGAATCTGCCACATCTGATGTTGCGGAATCATCTACAAGTCATTTGAATTCTCCTAATCTGCAGAATGTATATCAACATCAACCGTCCACACATCGTTGGACGAAAAACCATCCTCTTGTGAACATTATTGGCAACCCGAATCAACCAGTCGTAACTAGACAACGACTTCAGACTCACGGTGAATATTGCATTTATGCACTTACCGTCTGCCAAGTTGAACCCAAAATATAAGAGAAGCCATGACATATGACAACTGGATTGAATCCATGCAAGAAGAATTCAATCAGTTTAAATGACTTAAAGTATGGGAATTGGTTGAAAAACCAACTAGAGTCTATGTTATTTGTCTCAAATGGATTTGGAAAAACAAGCTGGATGCTGAAGGAACGGTTAATCGAAATAAGTCACGTCTAGTGGCTAAGGGTTATTGACAGGAAGAAGGGATTGATTACTAGGAATCATTCGCACCAGTTGCTAGGCTTGAGGCTGTACGGATCTTTCTCTCATTCGCGGCTCATATGAACATAACGGTCTTTCAGATGGACGTCAAAATTGCTTTTCTCAATGGACTACTGAAAGACACGGTCTATGTTAGCCAGCCAGAAGGATTCGTTGATCCATAGTTCCCTAATCACGTCTACAAACTTAAGAAGGCTCTCTACGGTCTCAAACAAGCCCCTGGGGCATGGTATGATAAGTTATCATCCTTTCTTATCGCTAATAATTTCGTCAAAGGATCGGTCGACCCTACACTTTTCATACAATATCACAGGGCACACATTTTAATCGTTCAAATTTATGTGGATGACATCATTTTTGGGTTAACACATTTAAAGTACTCAAACGCTTTTTCAAAACTTATGAAAAAACATTTTGAAATGTCTATGATGGGTGAACTTACGTTCTTTCTAGGACTGCAAGTTCATCAATAACCCCGTGGTATTTTCTTGAGTCAGTCCAAATATGTCCTTGAAATTTTAAACAAAAATGGAATGCAAAACTGTGACACCTATGTCACACCAATGGCACATACCAAGAAACTGGACGCTGATTTTCATGGGAAATTTGTTGACCCTACCAAATACCGAAGTATCATTGGGTCTCTCATGTATCTAACATCCAGTAGACATGATATTGTCTTTGCTGTTTATCTTTGCTCCCGTTATCAGTCGAGACCAACTGAAACTCACCTCTCTGAGGCTAAAAGAATCCTCCGATACATCAAGGGAACCATTAACTTGGGGATCTGGTATCCGAAAGATTCTGGTTTTGAACTAATAGCTTTTTCATACGCTGATCACGCAGGTTGCTTAGATTCTCGGAAAAGTACTTCAGGGACTCTACAATTTCTTGGTGATAAACTGGTGTCATGGCAATCTAAGAAGCAGGATTGTACATCGCCGTCCTCAACTGAAGTAGAATATGTAGCCATGTCGGCGTGTTGTGCTCAAGTCATTTGGATGCGAACACAACTCAAAGACTATGGTTACGTATTTGACATTATCCCGGTGTACTGTGACAATCGAAGTGCTATTGCAATCTCATGCAACTCTGTTCAACATTCGAAGTCTAAGCACATCGATCTTCGATATCATTTCATCAAGGATCATGTGGAAAAGGGTATCGTTGAATTATACTTTGTGGGTACTGAATACCAACTGGCAGATCTTCTCACCAAAGCAGTAGCTCCTGCTAGGTTTACTGAGTTGGTCCACCGGATTGGTATGCGGTGTTTGACTCCAGAGGAACTGGATGAACTTTTAAAACAATCTTAAAACCTGTCAACACCAAAACCTCTTTTATTAGTATTTGGTATAGGGGTTAAAGGTGGTGTGTGGATGAAATAGTATAATAATATCAATATCAAAATAAACACGAGAATCGAATCGAAAACCTCTTAGGAAAAAGGTTAGTCAATCAAATCCCGTGAGTGAGATATGTGATACCGGATAAGGATATCCGGGTCGTTTCCCAACGAGGTGTGAATTGAGAATGTCGTTTGAGGTTTGTTATTAAAATGCTCGATGTTACGGGTTTTTGTTTTTGATTACGTTTTCTACAAATAAACTAAAGGGAAAGTAATTAAGGCTACGGGAACAAAGTAAATGATTATCTTACTACTACTAAGCATATGAAATGATAAAATGATGCTAAATTAAGTCCTAGAGTGATAATATGCAAAAACGTGAAAACCCGGGCTAATCCCGAGCCTCAAAAAGTGAAAATGATGCAATTTAAGGCCTAAGGATGTGACACTAATTTTCCTACGTTCTAAACGACTAAAAATAATTTTAGGAAAAAGCCGGGTATTTTTTTCGACTTTTAAATTATTTATTATGATTTAAAAACTAATTTAATCTAATTTAATTATAAAAAATACTAAACTATTTTGGAAAAATCTGAAAATTTCACAGAAAATACTTTGAATGATACTGGTTCTAGGAAAAATATAAAAAGATGGGAATTGCTTTTTGGAATCAGCACTTAATAAGCAAATAAGCTAACAAGCTAAAAATCTGTTTTGGTATTTAAATAATAGAAGGTGCAAGTTTATAAATGAAAAGACCCTAGGGCAGATGGATGAGAGTGTGTGTGGTGAGCCAAGAGGCTTGAGTTCGAACCTGGTGCTTGGCACCTTTTTGCAAATTATTTTTTTTTTTCAAAATTTTCTTTTTGCAACTTAATTATAAGACAAAAGCAAAGACTTTTTGTAAAAACACTTTTTATCAAACACTTGGAATAAGCAGTTTGAACTGCTTATTACCTACAGCTATGGACAGAAGGTACTCAAACACTCCCTAGGCAGATTTTTAGCATAAACAACTATGAATAAGTACTAGGAAAATGGAAATAAGCATTTTAATATTGAGATGAATCTAAAATATGCTATGAAAACTAAAAAGCAAATGAGCAAGGGAAAAAGCAGTTAAAGGGAATCCTAAGCTGAAAATGGAAAAGGAGCATGCAATAAGTTAATAAGCTATAAAGGATTAAACAAGCACTAAATAAGCATTAAATAAGCTAAAAACTGGTACACCTAATCTATATTACCTAAAAAGCAATAAAGTTGTCTAAATAAGCTAGAAGGAACAACTAATAAGCACTAGATAGGCTAGAAAGTGGGCTGCAGTGCTGGCTGCTGTGATTTCAGCAGCCAAACAGGCTAGTGGGCTTATAAAAGCTTAAAAATAAGCTACCTACTAAGCATCTAATTCTACAAGGAGACCTATTATGCAAACTAGGGATAGGGGGCTACCTAAAAAGCTACTTGGGATCCTATGAAAAGCTTAGGACAGCTTATTAATAAGCTTGTGAAAAGCTGTTATGGAACTGCAGTAACAAAATTCAGTGGCCGAGTAACAGATTTAAAGTGCAATTTGAGCTAAGCTAAAGCTAATCTAAGGGCAAATAAACCTAAGACATATTAAGGTGGGTGTATGAAGATACAAGAAAAGCATATTTGAAGAGTTTTTGATGAAAAATAAGCTGTGAAAAAAAGTTGGAACAGCAGCATAGGCTGCTGTTCTGTGCAAGGAAAATGACAGCAAAACTTTTTTTTTTGCTTAACACTTGTTCAAAACTGAATAACACAGGTTGAAATCTTTTTAAAACTTATCTAAAACCTAAATATGAGTTTGACTCTAACAGTCAAAATGGGTAAAAATCACTTTATGCTACTAAATAAGCTTGAGCCAAACACCCCTTTATGGGGTGTTAACTTGGGAAAACTGATTTTTCTTAAGACAAACCTTGGCTTTTTCTTTTGTAAACTAATTTAGTACTTGGAATGCAACTTAAAAGCAAGTAATAATGGGTAAAGATCAAATAAGCACTAAAGTGCTTATTTGATAAATAAGCAAAAATTAAAAACATGATGTAAAAGAACTTTTTTTCATTAATTAAAAAGACAAGCTACAATTAAAAAAAACAGAAAACTTAAATTAAAAGCTACTAAATTCCTAGGTGCCTTATCAAATGGCTACAAGGTTCTATTTATACTAGCAGCTTTGGTCTTCCTTTGAGAGCTTGTGTGCTTGTTTTGTGAGACAAAAGTGAGAGATGGAGCCTTTGTGCTTCTTTGAGAGTATCTCAGCCATCCATCTCAACTTGGGCACCACTCAACATAATCTTGGCCGTCCACTTTAAGAGCTCCAATGAGATAGTTTTGGATTGCCAACATGGCAGTTGAGACCATGTGCTTGTGGGGGAGGGTATGAGCTGGGGACCAGGGGGTGAGATAGTGATATGTTGGGAAGAAGACAAGGGATGAGCTGGGTGCATTTGGGCGCCAAAGGGTGAAGCAGGGGATTTGGGCGGGCAAATGGGTAAAAGATGAAGTTATCTGTTTTGGGAAAAAGAAAGGGGAAGAGGTTCAAATAGGTTGAGGGGGGTTCAAAGGGTTTTTAAAAAAAAGTCTTTAGTCAAAATTGTTTTTAAAGTAAAAGTATTTTTTGTGTTTTTGTTTTAAACATTTTTTTTTTCTTTTTTTTTTTGAAAGAAAAAACTTTTAATAAAAATTGGTTTTTGAAAAATAATTGGTTTTAAATAAAATTTAGGATTTAGAAAGAAAGAATATTTTAGGATTTTTGTGAAAAAGGGTAAAATGGTAATTTTGGGTTCGGGTGAAGGGTAAATTGGCAATTTGGATTTAGGGATAGGTTTTTGAGTCTGAATCCCCAAGCTCACTCCTAAATGTGTATCCCGGGCTCTGAAAATGTAGAAAATCATCATCCGGCTCCGTCTGCAAAGCACGTTTTCCATTCCGAGCTCAATTCAGTCCGTTTTGGTCATGTTTTCGATCCTTAGTACCTGAAACACATAAAAACACACTCCAAGGATATCTGTAGCATAATTGGTTACATTTCAGTGTTTTTAGACATTTTTGTGGGCTTAGATGGGTAAAAATGATGAGTGAATAAGCACTCATCAAATCCCCCACACTATCAATTGCTAGTCCCTAGCAATCCGATCATATGAAGTAATGAAAGGATCAAAAATACCAAGTATACCCCGTTTCGACTTTTTATTCAACTACGAGAAATTTAAAACTTGAACGATAAATAAATAACATGCTTGATCATCAAAACATGGCATCACGGAACGGGATTCACGCAAAATGGGTGTCTCCGGGGAATTTTAATCGTCATCCTCTCTTTTATACTCTCAAACCAAGCTTAAACTTATTGTGCAAACGTTTTTGTAAAATGCTAACACTACTTATATCAATAATCTATGTAAGTCGAGACTTAACTTTTTACTCCCGCAATTCATAAAATTTAAGTTTGTGTGCTCATTTTCAAAAGTTTGACCATTGAAATCGACATTTGTTATGGCTATTATCCACTTACTAAAGTACTAACTCACCGGAAACGATGAAAGTCTAAGGTTCGAAAGAGCCTTTTCCATGTAGCGGCTTTCTTCTCAGCTTGTCCTTTTAAGGAGGCTAGATTTTCACCCTTGAGAATAGTACCAGAATCAGCGGGAATTCGATTCCAAAGATTTACGAAGCTACTGTTAAGTTAAAACTAAACCTAAATGGATTACAACCGACAATAATTTAAAAATTCGAGATTCAAAGGTGAGATCACTCCATGTGGCGACTTTCTTCTCAGCTTGTCCTTTTAAGGAGGCTAGGTTTTCACCCTCGAGAATAGTATTGGAGCTTTCGGGATCTTTGAAATCAAGGATTTCCAAATTACCATCAAACTTTTAGACAACTTTGACGAATACGAGTTCAACTTCCGATTTAAATTTAAGAAAAAGCAAGTTTCGCACATTTATTCATAAGCAACTTAGTGCTTTTATTCACGCAACTCATATTTTTCATTTTTCAATTTTTTTCATCACTTTTTTTTTTTCTTTTTCACTTTTTTTTTTCTTTTTCCTTTTTTTTTCATTTTGACTTTGAACTTTAAACTTGCAACTTTTGCATCATTCAAGCACTTTTACGATACTTTCATTTTGCAACATTATTCAGATTTTAAGAAAGTATGCTTTTTCGGAAATTTAAATAAAAAGTTGAACTCGGACTCTAAATCAATTTTGCTTAAAAACTTTTTATTGTAACAAGACTATTTGAATGTTCAAAAATTTGACAACGAGCACGTATTTAGGTCCATTTAAGAGCTACTGGGAGAAAAAGCCATAGATTACTTATATAAGCTCTAAAGAGAACCAACTACTCCACGCTTAGCATTTTCATTTGCACAACGCATAAAACCTTAGCCTAATTGTTAAGAGAGCAGCTAGATCAACACTCTAGCAGAGTCGGGATTCCCCTTGTTCTAGCCGAACCAAGACTAAACTACCATTAATACCGAAGCATCAATGCTTTATTTTTGTGCAAAGCACTTTTTGTTAATGTAAATACTTGACTTAAAGCGAAAGAATTTTAAAATTTTTGGTCAAAACGGGGGTGCTAGGGTACTAGAAGGTACATAATGTGATCAAAATTCGTTTAGAATTCCCCCCCACACTTAGAATTGAATATTGCCCTCAATATTCAAAGTACCGGCCGGAGCCGAAACTATAGAACGGAAAAAGGTAATACTACTAGCCAAGTGTGGAAGTGAAATCTTTTTTCACAAAAAGGATTAATAAGATATCCCTAGATAATCGTTAGCAAAAAGATCGGATATTGGGCGGCTGGATTGAAAACAGGCGCATCAATCATCACGATCTACGGGAATCCTGAAAACAGAGAGCAAACACAACAAGCAAACATCAGTGGGGGTTTCCCCCCACACTTAGTGTTAGAAAATAGAAAGAAGATAGAAACATGGGTGGACACCCATGGAATGCTACTGTTTTTGTTAACCGAGTCGCTAGCTTGACTCGACCCCGAATTCATTGGTTCATGGGGAAGGTTTGGAGATCCGGGACAACCATTTGAGGTATGTCCCCTCCAAAATAATGTTTCAATCTATGGCCGTTCACTTTGAAGTTTGGTCCGTCGGTTTGAGATAACTCGACGGCACCATAAGGAAAAACCTTGGCAATGGTGAACGGCCCAGTCCAACGGGTTTTGAGTTTCCCCAAGAAGAGCTTCAATCGAGAATTGAAAAGAAGGACTCGGTCACCAACGTTGAAAACGCGGTTCTTGATTTTGGAGTCATGGATCTTCTTTGTCTTCTCTTTGTAGATTAAAGAGTTCTCGTAGGCTTGATCACGAAGTTCATTTAATTCATTGAGTTGAACTTTTCGGTGATCACCCGCGGACTTGAGATCAAAGTTAGCATGCTTCAAGGCCCAATAGGCTTTGTGCTCGAGCTCGATCGGGAGATGACACGCCTTTCCGTACACAAGCTTATAAGGAGAACAACCGATGGGTGTTTTGTAAGCGGTACGAAAGGCCCAGAGTGCATCATCTAGTTTATCCGACCAAGAGGCACGGTTTTCGCCTACGGTCCTCTCAAGAATTCTTTTTAGACCACGATTTGAGACTTCCACTTCACCACTAGTTTGTGGGTGATACGCGGTAGCAAGACGATGAGTGACACCGTACTTAAGCATGACTTTTGCGAATTGGTCATTGCAAAAGTGCGTACCGCGATCACTAATGATGGCACGGGGAGTTCCAAAATGAGCAAAGAGAGATTTCAGAAATTTTACAACTACTCGGGCGTCGTTGGTGGGGAGCGCTTTTGCTTCCACCCATTTAGACAAGTAATCGACCGCCACGAGTATATACTTGTTCCCTCGAGATGACGGGAACGGGCCCATGAAGTCGATGCCCCACACGTCAAAGATCTCGCACACTTGGATTGCATTTTGAGGCATTTCATCCTTTTGCGAGATTTTGCCGTGACGTTGACAGGAGTCACATGATTTGACTAAGTCATGGGCATCGCGATAGATTGTGGGCCAATAAAAACCGGAGTCAAACACCTTTTTTGCGGTGTAGTTCGGGCCATGATGTCCCCCCGTGGGTCCATTGTGACAAGCGTTGAGAATATCAACAGCTTCTTGGCCGTGAACACACCGTCGGATGACTTGATCCGCACAGACTTTGAACAAGTAGGGGTCGTCCCAAAAGTAATGCTTAACATCTTTGAAGAATTTACTTTTTTGTTGGGACGACATCCCTTTAACAACAAAGTTTCCCGCATGGTAGTTTGCAAAGTCGGCAAACCATGGGGTACTCGAATTTCCACTTAGAGATACCACATTAAGTGTCTCGAGAGGAAATGTTTCATTGATTTCCTTTTTCTCGAGCACACCTTGGTGAGGATTTTCAAGACGGGATAGGTGATCAGCCTCGAGGTTCTCGGCTCCCTTTTTATCATGAACGATGATATCAAATTCTTGTAGGAGGAGAAACCACCGGAGCAATCTCGGCTTTGCATCTTGCTTTGCAAAGAGATATTTGAGGGCCGAGTGATCCGTATACACTATGCTTTTAGACAAGATCAAGTATGGTCGAAACTTCTCGAAAGCATACACCACGGCTAGTAATTCTTTTTCCGTCGTAGTGTAATGTGCTTGAGCTTCGGTCAAAGTTTTGCTAGCATAGTGTATAGGCTGGAAATGTTTTGCTTTTCGTTGCCCCAAGACCGCACCTAGAGCAAAGTCGCTAGCGTCGCACATAAGCTCGAAAGGTAGGTCCCAATCGGGGGCAACTAATATAGGAGCTTCCGTAAGTTTCTTCTTTAAAGTTTGGAAAGCTTCAATGCATTCTTTGGAGAAGATGAACGGAGTATCTTTTTCAAGAAGACGGGTCATCGGCCGGGCTATTTTCGAGAAATCTTTAATGAATCGACGATAGAAGCCGGCGTGACCTAGAAAACTCCGAACACCCTTAACGGTGGTGGGATGAGGTAATTTGGATATGACATCAACTTTAGCCTTATCAACCTCAATCCCGCTTTTAGAGATCTTATGGCCGAGGACTATGCCCTCTTTGACCATGAAATAACTTTTCTCCCATATTAGACAAAGATTTGTGTCTTCACAACGTTTAAGCATCTTGTCCAAATGGGAGAGACATGATTTGAAAGAATCCCCAAAGACCAAAAAATCATCCATAAAGACCTCCATAGTTTCCTCGATCATGTCGTGGAAGATGGCCATCATGCACCTTTGGAATGTACCGGGAGCGTTGCATAAGCCGAAAGGCATGCGCCGGTAAGCAAACGTTCCATAAGGGCACGTGAATGTGCTCTTCTTTTGGTCTTGAGGATCTATGGGTATTTGGAAATAACCCGAGAAACCATCGAGAAAACAATAGTATTCGTTTCCCGCTAATCTCTCAAGCATTTGATCCATGAAGGGTAAAGGAAAGTGGTCTTTACGGGTGGCTTCATTTAACTTTCGGTAGTCAATGCAAACACGCCATCCCGTGACCAATCGAGTAGGAATCAACTCGTTTTCCTCGTTTTCAACAACGGTGATGCCACCCTTTTTGGGCACACAATGAACGGGGCTCACCCAAGAACTATCCGAGATAGGGTAAATCAATCCGGCATCAAGAAGTTTAAGAACCTCTTGTTTGATAACCTCGTGGATTTTAGGATTCACTCTTCTTTGATGTTGAACCGCCAGTTTGAAGTCATCCTCCATTAGAATCTTGTGTGTGCAAAATTCCGGGTTAATACCCCTAATGTCGGAAATTTTCCAAGCAATGGCTCGCTTGTGTGACTTCAAAACCTTTATGAGAGCGGCTTTTTCCTCCTCACTCAAATCTTTAGCAATTATGACGGGTAATTTATTGTCACCCTCCAAAAATGCGTATTCGAGGTGAGGTGGTAAGTCCTTAAGTTCGACCTCCGGAGGATCATTAGCATTTTCAGTGTTTTTGATTTCCTCAATATGAAGTTCTTGAGGAGGGAGTGATGATGGATCATCATTGAGCATCTTCTCGATGAGAAGAATATCTCCCTCGATGTCGATGGGAGCGTGATCAATTTCCCATGGGACAGAATCACTAGACAAGTAAGCTTCAATCTCTTCCAAGATAAAGTCACTTTCCTCATTGTAAAATGGAGTGAGGGAAGGGGAAGAGAGAGCAATGATGGGATCAACCGAAGTGGGATTGCCACTCGAGAATCCAAGAATTTCTTGAGAATACTCCTCCGACACAATGTCAATGACATCAATTTTGTTGACGGACGTATCGTCATAAACGGGGGAGTATCTCGTAACTTGATCAAGATTAAAAGTTACGGCTTCCTTGTTCACCCTCAAAGTAATTTCCCCTTCATCAACATCGATCAATGCACGACCCGTTTTTAAGAAGCACCTCCCAAGGATGAGGGGTACTCGGGGATCGGCATCAAACTCGACGACAACAAAGTCGGCGGGGAAATAAAATTCTCCTACTTTCACACAAACATCCTCGGCTATACCTAACGGATGAGAATTCGTTCGGTCGGCAAGCTCGAGGATCATACATGTAGGTGTGAGTGGGGGTAACGAAAGCTTCTTCCACATAGAGTGTGGCATTAAGTTAATGCTCGCGCCAAGATCGGCCAAAGCGGAGCATTGAACTATCCCTTGAAAATCACACGGGATTAGGAATTTTCCGGGGTCTCCTAACTTTTCGGGAAGTTTTTTAAGGATAACCGCCGAACAATTCTCGTTCAAGGAAGTTTTAGCCAACTCGGAAATTTTTTCTTTGTTGCTCAAAAAGCTTTTGATCGTCGGAGCAAACTTGGGCATTAGAAGGAGAGCATCCGCGAAACTAATCTCGAAGTGCAAATCTTTGAAGATTTGGATAAGCTTCTCCATTTTTTGATTAGTTTTGTCGCGGACCTTTTGAACATCGGGCTCCGGAATGGAAATTTGGACTACCGGAGGTTGGACGTGTGCGGTACTTTGTGGGCTTGTAGAATGCACCTTGTCCTTTGTCACCTCGGTTTCTTGTGCTACCTCCCTCACCGGAGAGGGTGTAGGCATCGAGGGTCCATCATATGTCTTACCACTTCGGGTGGCAATAGCATTCAACTCTCCCTTCGGATTTGGAATTGTATTACCCGGAAGGGTTTTAGAAGTTGAAGCTTGATTCATTTGACACATGATACTATTGAACATATTTTCAATTTTGTTTTGATTTTGATCAATTTTGTTGTTCGTTTTGTTCAACTCATTTTTTAATTCATTTCCTTGTTTTGACATTGAAGTTTGGAAATCATTTCTCAAAGTAGTGATTTGGCTTTGCAAACCCCTAATTGTAACCTCATTAGACTTAATGTAGTTGGAAAGTTCAATAGAGGGGCCAACCGGGGGTTGGTAATTAGGAGCTTGATAACCATGATTGAGATTACCCCCTTGGGGAGGGTATTGGTTCATCAGGGCTTGATATGGAACATTTTGCCCTTTCACTTGATTTTGATTGAACCTATTTTGATTGTTAGGTTGAGGAAAACCGGGTGGTCCTTGATTGCTAGCACGATAGCTCGGGTCAACTTGAGGACGGTATTGATTACCTCCTTGTTTGTAAGGCCCGGCTACGGCATTTACTTCAAAAGGGTTACCATCCGTAGCGGTACAATTGTAGTAAGCATGAGGCCCACCACAAGTAGTACAAGTAGTTGCCACCGCTTTGACTTGAGCGGGTGGATTTGGAGATGGAGAAGAAAGAGATTTTGAGAGAACCAATGCTTGGATAGCATCGGTAAGCTTGTCAATCTTAGCATCCATGCTAGAGACATTTTCCGAAGAAGGTGAAGCACTCACTCGGGAAGCAATCGGTTTGCTTCGTGAGGTGCGGACTTTAGACTTGTTCTCAATGATGGACAACACATCTTTCGTAGAGCGTGTCAAGAGATTACCACCGGCGGCGGCATTGAGAGAGTCTTGATCGTTTTCGTTCAAACCATTGTAGAAAGTATCGAGTTGATGTAACTCGGAAAAGCCATGGTGAGGACATTCACGAAGTAAGTCCTTGAAACGATCCCAAGCTTCACTAAATGATTCATCAAATTTTTGTGTAAACTTTGTGATTTCATTTTTTAAGTGTGTTGTCTTTTGTGGTGGGAAGAATTCGTTAGTGAATTTTGAAACTAAATCTTCCCATGTGGTGATTGATTGAGGGGGTTGTTTTTCGAGCCAAATCCGGGCGGCCCCCTCAAGTGAAAACGGGAAAAGAAGTAGTTTGATTGATTCTTCCGGCACGTTTCGATATTTGATTGTAGACGTGAGCTTGTTAAACCATCGGATATGAGAGTGAGGATCGTCTCTCTCAAATCCGTAAAATTGGCTTGACGATACCAAGTTAATCAATCCGTGTTTGAGCTCAAAATTGTCGGCAACGATTGGTGGAACGACGATAGCTTCTCCATAACCCTCGGTGGGTGCTTGGAGTTGTTCCAACATACAACGGTTATCCTCCGCCATTTCGGGAATGGGGTCGGGGTTAGTACGAATCTCGGGTTCGACTATTGGTGGGGGACGTCTATTTCGTCTTCGCAGAATTGTGGCGAGTTCAAGAAGAGGGGTAGAAGAATTAGAAGAACGAGTGCGCATGCACTTCCAAAAACAACACTTTCAATTAAAACAAAACCGAGGCAAAACACAGTGAACTTAAACCAATAATCCCTACGTGAAATGATCACTTTTATAAGTAAAATGCACAAAGGAGCGGAGAGACTTAGTAGGTCAGCGCGAAGCGTATTAAAAACCTGTCTCTTTTCAGCCGCAATTTAATGTCAGGCCGTCCTTATACCCCTCACACAGTTTGTTAAACCGATAGAAGTAAACCAAATCACGAGCGACACAAAGGCAAGTTTTTAATCTTTTGTTCGGGAACTTATAATGATAACACTCAAGTTGAGAATGTTATATTGATTGTGTCTTCTATTTTATTTAAAACAAAAGGGAAAATCTTTTTGTATTTTTATCTTTTATATATATATACAAAGAAAAAGGAAAATATTTTTTACTTTTTTGATTTTTATAAAAACAATAACTTCACGAAGGAAGGATCTCGAGTCACTAATCGTCAAACCTTCAACGATATTGTCGCGACACAACCTCCCCGGCAGCGGCGCCAAAATTTGGTATAGGGGTTAAAGGTGGTGTGTGGATGAAATAGTATAATAATATCAATATCAAAATAAACACGAGAATCGAATCGAAAACCTCTTAGGAAAAAGGTTAGTCAATCAAATCCCGTGAGTGAGATATGTGATACCGGATAAGGATATCCGGGTCGTTTCCCAACGAGGTGTGAATTGAGAATGTCGTTTGAGGTTTGTTATTAAAATGCTCGATGTTACGGGTTTTTGTTTTTTATTACGTTTTCTACAAATAAACTAAAGGGAAAGTAATTAAGGCTACGGGAACAAAGTAAATGATTATCTAACTACTACTAAGCATATGAAATGATAAAATGATGCTAAATTAAGTCCTAGAGTGATAATATGCAAAAACGTGAAAACCCGGGCTAATCCCGAGCCTCAAAAAGTGAAAATGATGCAATTTAAGGCCTAAGGATGTGAAACTAATTTTCCTACGTTCTAAACGACTAAAAATAATTTTAGGAAAAAGCCGGGTATTTTTTTCGACTTTAAATTATTTATTATGATTTAAAAACTAATTTAATCTAATTTAATTATAAAAAATACTAAACTATTTTGGAAAAATCTGAAAATTTCACAGAAAATACTTTGAATGATACTGGTTCTAAGAAAAATATAAAAAGATGGGAATTGCTTTTTGGAATCAGCACTTAATAAGCAAATAAGCTAACAAGCTAAAAATCTGTTTTGGTATTTAAATAATAGAAGGTGCAAGTTTATAAATGAAAAGACCCTAGGGCAGATGGATGAGAGTGTGTGTGGTGAGCCAAGAGGCTTGAGTTCGAACCTGGTGCTTGGCACCTTTTTGCAAATTATTTTTTTTTTCAAAATTTTCTTTTTGCAACTTAATTATAAGACAAAAGCAAAGACTTTTTGTAAAAACACTTTTTATCAAACACTTGGAATAAGCAGTTTGAACTGCTTATTACCTACAGCTATGGACAGAAGGTACTCAAACACTCCCTAGGCAGATTTTTAGCATAAACAACTATGAATAAGTACTAGGAAAATGGAAATAAGCATTTTAATATTGAGATGAATCTAAAATATGCTATGAAAACTAAAAAGCAAATGAGCAAGGGAAAAAGCAGTTAAAGGGAATCCTAAGATGAAAATGGAAAAGGAGCATGCAATAAGTTAATAAGCTATAAAGGATTAAACAAGCACTAAATAAGCATTAAATAAGCTAAAAGCTGGTACACCTAATCTATATTACCTAAAAAGCACTAAAGTTGTCTAAATAAGCTAGAAGGAACAACTAATAAGCACTAGATAGGCTGGAAAGTGGGCTGCAGTGCAAGCTGCTGTGATTTCAGCAGCCAAACAGGCTAGTGGGCTTATAAAAGCTTAAAAATAAGCTACCTACTAAGCATCTAATCCTACAAGGAGACCTATTATGCAAACTAGGGATAGGGGGCTACCTAAAAAGCTACTTGGGATCCTATGAAAAGCTTAGGACAGCTTATTAATAAGCTTGTGAAAAGCTGTTATGGAACTGCAGTAACAAAATTCAGTGGCCGAGTAACAGATTTAAAGTGCAATTTGAGCTAAGCTAAAGCTAATCTAAGGGCAAATAAACCTAAGATCGGGTGATCGGACAAACCGACGACTTTAGTGTCGTCGAACGTGACGTCGGGTGAAAGGTCGGATAGATCACGAATAATCAACAAGGAAGATCGAATAAATCTGTTGAAATCACGAAAAATCCATTATATCTAATCCACATGGTCGAAAATCGAATAAATTACGAATAAATCACGAACAAATTAGGAAATATCGAATAATTGAATAACGTACGAGGAAAAGGTAAAAGTAGAATCCTAAGGGAAATTGACGAAAAAGGGAACGAGTAAACGAAAAATCAAAAGTATCGTATAAAATCTAAGTAGAGTTATAATTTTACGAATAAAGGTAAAAGGATCATGAATAAGTATCAACAAATACGATTTTTAGACGGATCCCTCACAAACTCATGGAAGACAGGTATCGACATCCATTATTCGTCAAGTTTGACGAATAAGGTTCACAAACTATTTTTCACAAAAATGTTTTTCAGAAACGAAAACAGAATATTAATTCAACGTTTTTCTTTTAAAACTTTTTTTTTTATTAAACGTTTTTCCACGGTTCGTGGTCCAAGCTTGAGTTCGGAGAACCGAGTGGTGTGTGTGAGAGTAGGTAGACGGGATCCCAGAAAAGTAAATATTTGAACGTGGAAGATAATAAATTTAT